>JAQFVV010012479.1:2377758-2807456 GCA_028023455.1 Epiperipatus broadwayi | reverse complement strand
AAAAAAAACAAGTAAAAAAAAATGACTAAAGCTACGGTTTTGCAGAGTGATCCAGAAAGAGTGCTCCTATTATACAGAATATTAGTATATTTACATGAAATAATACGGATATGTGCAGTTTATAAAAACAAACTGAAAGTTTATAATAATACTGATAAATAGATTATATTAATAAAAAAAAACTGAAAGTTTATCATAATATTGATTTATAAATTATATATATATTAAAAGAGAAGTATATAATAATATTAATTAATATATTATAACAATGCCAATATTTACAAACAAACACACAAAAAAAACTGAAAACCTATAATATGATTTCATCATCCATATGATGTGTCCTGGTCATACCTTGGGGATCTTGTAAAAAAAATTACTTTTGAATGGAGCACTCTATTTAAACTATTTTTTTCAATGGACCTTCCTCTCTGGGCCTTGTTATTAGATCTCTGAGGTGTGTCCACTTTATTACCATGTCTTCTATCATTTCTTTTGTTAGAAGTCAAATTAAAATTCTTTTTTAATGGTGCTCTGTTCTTTAGCTGTTTCCGTCTTATGTGTTCTGATGATGAAACTGGCTCATAGTTAAATCCATTGGTCAGTGATTTTGGTATGGGTAAATGTGGTTTCAAACCTAGAACTGTGCTGCCACTTGATAAAGTAGTTTGTTTTGCCTGACCTGCTGTGGTGCATTTTGGAAATATCTCATGATCATTAAATTGATGAGTAAAACGCTTGAAGGCAAGGTGAGGTATGCTCTGTCCTACTATCTCTAATTTCAACTGGCCTTTTGTTTCATTTTCTGTTTGTTCAAGATTAGTTGGTTCCTGTATGCAGCTTATATTTGTTGTCTTTTGGGTTTTACACTTGTAAATATCTAATTTGTTGTTGTAAAATGTAAACTTACTTTGCCTATAGTTTATTCCTGAGTCATGTCTTTCTAAGAAGTCTGACCCTAACAATACATCATAAATCAAACCTGGCATTATCTGAAATATCTGATTTACATTTGTTGCTCCTATATTAATATTCAGTCCTAAACGATGTGTTCCTATGTTGGATTTTTCTCCATTTGCTAATATAGCATACGATTTTCTCAGGGAGATTGGTAATAAATGAGTTCCTACTGTTGCATCCCACCATTCTTTTGACACCAGTGACACTTGACTGCCAGTGTCTATTAACACTGTAATTGGGACATCTTCTAACAGTGCTTTAATTGTAGGGCACTCTGGGAATGGTGGTCTGTGAACATCTTCCATTTTGCACATAAATGCTGATGCCACTCTTTCATTTTCCTCAATAATTTTTTCTGTTTCATCCTGGAGTTCTATCTGGGGTATATAAATTATAGGACTCTTATTTTTCTGGAATTTCTGTGTGTTTTGATCATCATCATAGCCGTTCCTGACAGCCGCCATCTGTATTTTGGGTGTGTCCATTCTTTTTCCTTTGTCTGCATGCTCTTTATTTAGGTTGCCAAAATCTATAGCAGTTAGTAAGTCTACCATATCATTAATTCCACAGTTGCAGCAGCCCAGCATCAATTGTTGTATGTGGAGAGGCATAATGTACCTTATTGTCCAAATAATCTGCCGCTCTGATAAGTGGAAAGCAGTCAATGATTTTAACAAAGACACTTGCCACAAGAAAAACTGGGTGTGAGTTTTTCCTTTTGAAGTGCAATACTTTTCTTGAGATATATGGTGCATTATTCCATCTTGCCTCTCTTCACTCCAAAAACTTTTAAGTAAGGCAATGTGGTCATTTGCAAATGTTACTGGTTTGTTACTTATACAGTCCCACCAATTTCGGGCAGATCCATGTAAATGATTAACTGCAACAGATAACTTTTCAGATTCTCTGAGTTCCTGGAACATAAACAGCTTTTGTAAACTTTGCATGAGTGCCATGGGGTTTTCTCCTATGTCACCCCGAAAAGTTTTGATGTGGATAAAAATTGCCACCTTTGGAGTGTCTATTTTTTCCATGACTTTTACGCTTTCTTTATTCACATTTTGAAGATTATCATTTCTTGGCTGATTCTCTTGTGTTGTTTTTGCTTCATTATGTCTATTTCTTTCATCTTGTTGATTTATGCTCTGTATTGTCTACATTCTTCTTTGCATTCTTTAATTTTTTGTAACATAGTTTCCATCAATTTCCGTACCCATTGTGGTTCTGATGAATTTATGTCTCCTTCTGGACTATACATATTTTCTAGAGAAATACGAATAGCTAAAAAATATATACAAGAAAAAAAAATATTTGGTTTCCTGTTGTTTTTAGTCTTTCTACTAATATTATTCTTAAAATTTGTCTTATTTTACTACTTTTACTTTTTCCAAAAATTTGCTTCACTCTCCCAACCATTCCTGCAACTGTTGTCTTTTTTTTAACCTGCCAGCTTTCTATCTATCTCTTATCCTATGCATAGTTCCTGCCCTATCTGTGTTTAATTACTTATTTACTACCCTGTTCTGTGTGTTATATATGTGACTATAATTATGTGTATTTGATATACACTTCAATAAAATATGATTACTACTGCCCGGGGGGTGAGTAAAAAACTCTACTTGAGCCCATCTTTTCTCTGCTCCTTGTTTGATCACTCTGTCTCCCTTCCTAGCAAAAAAAGAAAAATACATTAATATCTGATTTGGTTTTAATTTTCAACTGAACTGATTGATTTCACATCTTGTAAACTGTACAACTGTTAGCAAACACAGAAAGTGCAAAAGAAATATATATAAACTTCTGTCATTCACTATATTTATTTTCAAAAGAGAAAACACACAAAAAAAATTCTTCTGATCATGAAATTCCTATTATTATATCTCAGGGTCTATCTCTAAACAGTAAGGCGACACTTGGGATGCCAGATTATACAAAAAAAAACTGTAATGGTAAGAAAAATAGAGCTGCTTTAACCTAACCTAGAGATGCAGATAGAAAGGATTCGAACCTCACCTACTCCTCTAGATTGCTACTAAGCGACTTACTCCCCACACCTCACTAGAATTTAATCTTAATGTATGCCAGGTTGTCAGGGAGAGAAGAGACCATGAAAAGGAATTTTTACATATATAATGATCAGATGTTCATATGCATGTCACAAAAGAAAACAATACTAAGTTGTTTTTATTTATAGTGAATGAACGATAACAGAAATTTTTATTATTGACATTAAAATAGTTTACACAATGCTTTATTAATAGTGTCGCAGGTTATTTTCACTGCAACTGGATAGACATATATGAAAGACCCATTGATCGTAATGATAAAAGCAGACAAAATTTTACATTATAATTTCTTCTTTAAAATATTCCAGCCAATGGAAGTGTTACGTAAAAGAAATCAAGAGAGAGAGACATGATTCATTAACTCTGTGGTTGGAGAACATAGAAATAAATAAGTGGTCAAACTCAACTAAACACTTTGGACAGGTTTAAATCACAGCCCTACTTATAATTTAAGAAGAATGATAAAGTGACCCCAGCAGGAATTTCCAGCCATAATTGAAACATTTCTATGAGATTTTGAGAATGATTTCCTAATAAATATAAATATACAAGACCACACACAAAGGCGAAAGCATATAGTGGGCTGTGAGGCTCAAGATATAACAGTTACCAAGAGGTTCACACAAGACCGGACAGTTCTTCATCTCTAAACTAGGTTAGAGAGAAAAATGGAACCCGTTCGCTAAATGTGTGACCCGGATTCAGGATTGGAGTTTTTTGTTCTTTATGTCCAGTTACAGACATTGAAAGGACTGAGATTGACATGAGATCTAGAACAATTTATTTGTTTTTCAAAAGGTCCAAATGTAGGTATATTAACCTAAGCAAACTTGGCATAAGAAGCACTGTAATATATGCTGAGCGGCCCAGTAGATCACCCAAGGCATGCTGCCATATAAATACGGTCAACGACCTTTAATTTTAAAAAAGAAACCCTCTGCAATATATATATTAAGAAAGCTCAACTATCACTGAAAATCCACAGAAAAATAATAACTTCCCTTTTATAAAATTCAGATCACTAAAACAAGAGGGCGGATATTTTATTGATTTAGTTGAAGTTTAACCAACACACCCCAGAGTCAATGCTATTTAATAATTTTTAATACATATTGTCAAATGTACTCTCTCTTATTACTAAAATATAAATGTGAACATTTTATTTCACGCTCTTCAAAATATAACATTAAATTTGTAACCCTTCATTGACTAAAATATAATGGTATTTGATAAGGATCTTTCTTTTATATATATATAAAAACTAAGTTAAAGTTTGGAAAGTTTTATAATAGAATATTTAGCAATTTAAATCTTGATTTTAAAATAGAGTTTTGTACTTTCTATGATTTGCTTACTTTTTCTTCCAAAATATCTATATAAAATAAATAACTTAATTACTGGGGTATAATGGCGGAAAGTTAAACGAAGGAATTTTCAATTAAATTTATCAAAGCTATCACTACCATTATATAGATAATAATCCCACCCATTACGATATAAAAAAAAGAAAAGAAAGCAATTAATGAAACACCATTTTACAAGATATGAATACGTATATTAAAAAACATATATATATATAAACATAAATATAGATCGAATTTGCAAATTACAAAGATATTTTAATAATTTATGTGACCGTTACTGGTACCTAGATGGGTGGGTCAAGATAAGTTCATTAGATAATTCCCGCAGGTCTTCCCAGTTCTTCAAATTTGTTTTTCCATGTTTGAGGGCAGATATTCATGGATACAGGGCAGACACTTTAGTTCTCTGGCTAGCTTAAATGATTAGAACTCCTGCCCCAGGAATGGCTCAGGAGAGCGAAAGCAAAGAGGTTACCCCTGCATTTTTGCAGAGCAACACATTTCTGAATTTTTTTTATTTATATGCTGAAAGAATAGAGTTCAGCTTGAAGTAAATACAGCAAGCAAGAGTTTGCTATATTGTCCAATCTTTCAGCAAAATTTCTTCCAACAAAATTCTTAAGATTTTCTCTCTGACCTTCAGCACTGGTTACCTGCAAGCATAAGACCAAGAACAAAATAAAATTTCTTTATTTATACCCTTTTTCCATTATGTCTTTAATCTGCTAATTAGTAGCAAATCATGCCCGTTGTTTCAAATTTTTCCTGTTATCTCTTATTTTATCTAATTCAGAAAAATGTTTTATTAATTAATTCCTTTTCTTAATGGATTCTATTTAATTAAGAAAATTTTTATCTTATTGAATTTTACCAAATATATTTTACCAAATATATTTTAAAAATAGTTGCAAATTTAATTTTAACTTTCTGTATTTTATTCTATTAAATCTTTTCTCTTTAACACAATTCCTTCTTTAATTTAGGCAACTATTTGAGAAAACGATAAATTTAGTTTGAAAAAGAAACATACATTCACTGCAGTTGGACTTAGGGTTTTAGTTAGTCCACAGTGAATGGTGAAGCCAGCATATATATATATATATATATATATATATATATATATATATATATATATATATATATATATATATATATGCACAGCTTCAATATATATATATATCAAGGAATATGTGAGCAAAAATATACATAAGTCATGTTTAAAAATTATTTTGGCTCACTACACATACATTTTTTTATTTTGATCATCTACCTCCTATGGTTTGATTATTTGTATTCCGATATGAGAAATTGCACTTGCCAACAAATTTATTTGATAGGGGCGCCAGTTGACAAGACAATGGCTATATCAAATATACGTATTAATGGATAATGACCCAAGCACACATTGATACAGTTTATAAAGTTTACTGCGATTACAATTTATTTTGATTTTCACTTCACTTTCAAAAAAAATCTCTGCATGAATAAGTAAACGGTATTTTAAATGACAATATTAATTAAGTCTAAGACATATAACAACTAAGTAAGGTAACTTGTCTGACCTGGGTTCGAAACCAGTTACCATTTTGGTCATGAACAAAAAAAATCAATTTAACAGCCTAAAGTACTATTAACAAAACAAAATATACACCAAAAAAAATTACAAATAAAAATAAAATCTTATGATAACCAACACTCTGAATTATGAACTTGGGATCGAAACCAACTACCATTTTGGTCACAACCCGAATTAGATTAACAATTATCAAGCAATTTTACGGAATCATGCATTGATATCAAAAATTGTTTAAAAAAACATTTATATAAAAACGGGTTTTACCGAACTATAATGATGTGTATACCATATACACCCATATATATGAATATGTACATCATTAAATAAGCATATATATGACTACATATAAATATACAAACAGATATACCTATACAAATATTTCTTTTATTATCATGTACATGACTTTATTAAAAAGATTCATCATATTGCAGACCGCATACTCCTATTATTTCAGGCTAGTAAATGCTGGTCGCAAATATAACATGGAAACAATACTTGCAGATGTAGACCTATTATTTCAGGCTACTCAGCAATTGAGAACTCTAAAGTGTAAGGGGTCTTCACCTAATGGTTACTCTAAGGAGTCTTCACCAAAAAAAGGGCTTCACCTAATGGTTACTTCAAAGGGTCTTCACCTAACAGTTACTCAATAAATGATTCAATAGCATAATTTGAATTGAGAAAAAAAAATCTTAACTAAAGGTGGCTGACATATATGTTATACAAAAATATATCTTATATATATCTTTATTAAAACAACATACGTATTTACTTTTTATAAAATTGAAAATTAAGTTTGCTATTAAGAAAACTTATACTTATATATTTGTGAGGAAACGTATCTGCAAAATATTTAAAAGTAAAAAAAAAAATTTTGCATGATTAAAATTATTCATTATATATAAAAAGCGCAGAGAAAGTGAAAAATATTTGATGACACTGTACATTGACACTGTTAATTTGAACTTATCAAAACTTAGATCTACGAAAAAATTTCTATTAACGGAAAAAAATGTTATCTATTAGATCTTTACAAAAAATTATACAAATGAAAAAGAAAACATTTTATTATCTATTTGTACTTTTTACTAACATATTAACACACCGAATATACACCATATTTCAAAAAAACATTATTATTTCAAAACTTCTCATGTTTAAGCAGTACTAAAGTAACATAAAGTATGAAACTATTTAAAGGGAGGGCAGGTGGGTATATATTTGACACTTCCGCCTCATTGAAGCTATATACTTAATACGACAAAAAACAATATGGCAACTGGCCATGACAAAACTACTCATTAGGGGGAAAAATTGCTATAACTCTGAAATCTCATTTTATCATCACAAAAAAAACTAACTAACAGAGTGTTAACTTTTTAAATATAAAATTTTCATTTCATATATATACTAAACTCGAAATATTTTTTTTTTACTTTATGACACATTTAACTTGTTAATTAATTAAAAAAAATGACATTTAGCTCATATTAAAAAACAAAACTCGGAAACATTATACATATATTTTTATATAAATATATTAAACTAAAACAAACTTCTCAGGGTACTAATTTTTTAATTTACAAAATGATATTCGTCCCATGGTGACAAACTCGAAGCAAAAATTTTTACATATAACTAACAATTATTTCGTGTTATTTAAAAAAACATTATATATATATATATGCGTACAAATCCAAACAAAAAAATTCTACATATATATTATTCATTAATTTAAAACAGAAGAAAGAAAAAAACATTATACACACATACAAATGTTATACAGGGCATTGCAGGGTATGGAAAATTCGAATAGCCACACAATGGGTGACCAGAATGTGGAAAAAAAATCTACCTATATTTTCAAATACCCTATTCCTATTCTTTCAAAACAAAATAAAATTCAACCCCACATTGGGCACCAGGATGCAGGAAAAAAAATTTTAACTGTGACAGTCAGATGATGTATATTGGTTTAACCCAGGTCAAATATTAGGCGAAAGTACCTCGAGGCCATACATACGTGAGATATTAAATCAAGAATACTATGACCTCTGCCCTATTTGCCTTTTCTTGAGGCTAATTACAAACAAGCAACATTATCTGAGACACACATAAATTATTTTCTCACCAGCTACAAAGCTTAGCAACAGAGGTAGAGACATGGACAGCAACACCTATAGAGCTAAATAGTTAAATGTGCAATAAAAGTACTAAGAAACATGTGTTTTGCATGCCTGGATCATTGGAAAAGTAAAATAAAGCATTATAATAAAATTAGGAAACTCAAGCTTTTGATAGTTGAATAATATGTTTAATTAATGACTTTAAAATATTAAGAATATTTTTAATTGCATCTGCTATTCCCCTAAATTAATGAAAAACTAATTAGACACTACAAACAGATTAAGCAATATAATATTTTTGTAGTCTAAGTCTTTTCTTCCCAATTTTAATAAAATTGGCAACTTGAATCTCCTCGATAAAGTACAATAGTAAGAAACTTTCGCAAAGCATTTTCTAAATGCTTTGCACTAAAAACAGACAGTTTAAAAACTATTTAAAACATATATAGCTAAATCATATATACGTAATAAGCTACTGGCGGACAAAAGAGGCGTTATTGCGGAGATCAAGTTGGAAAACAAAGGAAATTTACTTGTATGGACTTTAGAAACATAAATAAAATTGGGAAGAGATTTTAAATGAAAAAAATTAACTTTTAAACTTAACCACAATGGAATACAAATATTTACACATGTTAGTAATGAAGAATAGTGATGGAAAAAAGGTTAAATATAGATAGATGATCACACATATATATATTTAAGACTAGTCTAATAAAATGGTTACATTACAAATATCATTAAATAAAATAATTCATCATATAATTCAATTAAGAAAGGTATGAACAAAAGGGTAGAAAGTAAATAGTTCAATGGAGGAGAGATATGATTACCATCCTGGTTCCTTGCTCCTGTTTGGAGGCATCATGGCTTGATCCAACCATCTATAGGTATTTGTCCAGACGATGAAAATGGAAATATGTAGCATGGTTTCATGAAAAGTCCTACAGACATGGCACAGAGTTCAGATGACTATTGAGTGGATACTAAGGCATTTTGATGGTATTTAGGAACATAGGCAATAGGCAAGGCTATTTATTTGCCTAGCCAAGCATAGTAGAATGCATCAAATTCATATAACTTTTAGCTTGAGCATGTTCAAACTTCTCCATGATTTTGAAGACGACAGTTGTCTAACTTTTTGGAATAAAATCTCCACAAGCAAAATCTGAAAGAGTTCTCCAAAGAGAAATCTGAATGCCAGCAAGAAAACTTTGAATAATCAAGTCTTTTGTTCTCACTTCTATTTATACCCTCTTTGTCAGATACCTTCTATTGTTTGTATGGTCTTAGATCTTGATAATCCCCCATGCTCCTTTGTTTCAAGGTAACATTTTCTAAAAATAACCTTTACTTTTTTACTCTAAATTTCTTTCTTTAAACTTTGAATTTTATTAATTAAAAAAGAAAGAGAAGGCCATCTTTAATTTGCCTTGAATGGGCTAATTAATTAAAAATATACATTCTTTTAGAAAATGTTTGCAGCTTACCTCAAAATCAAATCATATTAAATATTTGAACAAGATTTAAAAAGAAAAATACATTATTATTTCTTTTAATAAAATAAGTATTTTATTTCAGAAGAATTTTGCATTAATTCATATATATACGCTTGACATATATATATGATTGACTAATAGATTTTACAAGTAATTTTTATTAACAGAAATCTAATCTTAGAATGGAATTTATTTAACAAAATATTTAAATGCAATACAAATTATATAAATGTAATTAATTTTAGCTTTAATGCAAAACCCTGCTGATATTGGACTATAAACTTAATTCAGGTCTATAATACTAACGAAGTCTATAGAAGGCTGTGAAGCATGGATTGGACTGCAGATACATTGCTTTAATATATATGGAAAATGGCAAATCCTGTTATAATATATAACTAAATGAGAAAAAAAATTGGATCTGTCTCAGGGATATGTATATATAATGAGTCCTATGTTGGTCATGTCAGATTATAAATATATATATATAATAGTCAAATTTGCATAATCAGCAACATTAATCTTAAAAACCAAGCAATACAATGTTGAACCTCATTACTTATGCCTCCAGGACAATTTTTGCATGACTACCACCTCTGACATTAGCTTATATAATCTTTTTCTTATATCCTTCTCATGTCAGGAAGATACAAAAAACTTAAAAAACTACTAATTGTGGTAAACAAGACATACATGTGAATGATAATGAGTATAGTTAAATTTATTTGTAATAATATAAAAAACAAAGTAGAATAAAGTTCATATGATTAGATTTAAATATACGATTTCATTGCATTTCTTACAGATTAAAAAGACTTAACAATTAAGCATCATAATTATCACTACTTGTATTCAATGGAGTGACTATAAGCTTTAAGTGTCTTATAATCTTGAGAGTGGACATTTCATGATGATTTAACTATTAATTACTTCTTAATTGGGCAGGGTGAAGCTAGGAGAATTTATTTAACTATATTAAAATAACAATCATTACTAGATGACCACAATGTGCTTAAATTATGATGGACTGCTTACTTCCAATATCAGATTTTAAAAATACATTAGAAACATTGAATGCAGTGATAGGTCATGCATAAATAAAATTATATCTGAAATACAAAACAAAGATGAAATATGCCTGCCATATACAGGAATTTTATTGGATCAAAGAACCATATGAAGTAGGAAAGAACATCTGCTTCTATGACCAGTAATGAACTTATTACTATCAACAAGAAATTCATTTTGATAATAACATTAAGGACAACAACTAAGATCATCTGTTTGCTGAACAAATACATGAATTTAAAAATATTTATAAAATAATCCAACAATTTAAATAAACAAATTAGCAAAGC
The DNA here is from genome assembly GCA_028023455.1 of Epiperipatus broadwayi. Lineage (NCBI taxonomy): Eukaryota > Metazoa > Onychophora > Udeonychophora > Euonychophora > Peripatidae > Epiperipatus > Epiperipatus broadwayi. The sequence goes on along the minus strand of JAQFVV010012479.1, from coordinate 2,796,507 downwards.
CTGCAATTTATGATAATTACTACAAAGAAAGCAAGTATGAATAAGCACACCTTATAAGTTTGACCAAGCTGTCATATATAACTTTACTTGCAATAAAGATTAATAATCCCTTCGTAATTGAAAGTCCATTGTACAGATCCTATTCACACATATTAAGAAATAACTTATATGAGCTTAAGAGGTCTGTAAATTAGATATATAACTAATGAAACATTTAGGAAGCTAATGTAAATTAAATAACATATTTTTTCCTTCAAAAAATAATATAAATTAACCTTAGTTTTAACATTGTTTTTAAAAGTAATTCAACTTATTTTTATATTTGTTTAAAAAAAATATGGTTTTCTAGTCACCATAATTTCAAGAACAAAGTTTTAATTGAAACACATGACTATTTTTTTTGGAAAAGTAAAATCTTTGAACCAGATGATGAAGGGAAATTAAAAGCATCTCTGTCCTTTTGATTAATTAGCTTTCTTTTAGGAGGGAAAAATGATTCTGGAAATTTAAAAGACAAAAATATATTTATAATATAGCCCTCCACTACCTGATCTAACACACAACACACACACACACACACACACACACACACATATATATATATATATATATATATATATATATATATATCAAAACTACCCCAAATCTAAAATTAAACCAGACCAGAATAAAAATAATATTAAAACACAACCTAAGGTTTCACTGCTACAAGCAGACTTCTCAAGTGTAAAGAAATAATAAAAAACAAAAAAACACACATTATATATACTATTAAAAACTACCCACAAATCCATTCACTTCCCATCCACCCTTAATATTAAAAGAACTCTTAAATAAGTTAATTGCTTCAGAATCATAAATTTTCAATAATAAAGACTCTTTAATTCTTCTTTTGATTTCATTTCTCTCAAAGAAGACAACCTTAGCTTCATCAAAATCAATAGTGTGGCCTGTATCTTTTTCATGGACATACAAAGCAGAACTAAGATATCTATTTTTAACTCTACTTTTATGAACCTTTACTCTTTCATTTAAACTCAAACTACTCTGACCTATGTAAACCTTCTTACAAAATAAACAAGGAATAAAATATACCACACCAGGAATAGTCTTTCTATCAAAAACTTCCTTTGTATTATTCAATAAATTATTCAATGTAACACCCCTTTTCCAAGCAATTTTCTTATTTCCAAACAATTTACTATTTCTACACACAATTTTATAAGAAGACAATTTAAATGGCAAAGAAATAAAATCATATTTTTCTTTAACCTTTACATCCTCACAAATATTACTATTAAATAAAATACTTTTAACAAATTTATCAGAGTATCCAACACTTAAATAATCTTTATAAAATTGATATTTCTGAAACAAAGCTACCCCACTAGAATTATTTAATTTAATATTCCTATGACAATAATTCCTTAAAGCAGCTACTTTATGAGATACAGACTGATAGCTATCAGGTTTAATTATAGATCTTAATTCTTTACTTTTAACTAAATGACTGCACAATAAACAATTAGTTTCTATATTTCTAATCACCAAAAGATCTAAAAATTTTAACTTACCAAAATCTAACCCCCCTCCTTCTAACACAAATTTTATAGAAGGATCAAAACAATTAAACTCATTTACAAATTCCTTCAATTTACCATTCTCAACAACAAATAAACAATCATCAACATATCTGACAAATAATTTTACATATAAACAATTCTTTTTAATAATAATTTCCTCTTCCATAAAACTAATATAAACTGAACATACTAAAGGAGAAATAATATAACCTATTATCCACCCTTCCTTAATCTTATAAAAATTACCTTTATAAGTAAAATACATAGAATCTTCCAATAACAAAAGCAAATCTTTAATTACCTTAATTTTATTTTTTGATAAAGAACTTTTCTTAATCAATACAGACAAAAGAACATCAATACTGCTTAACCTATTAACAGACTGATACATATTTTCAATATCTAAACTTCCAAATACCCAACTACTTTCCATTTTAAAATTATTAATCTTATCAAAAGCCTCAAAAGAAGAAGAAACTGTGTACTGACCAAAATCAACAAATTGTTTTAAAAAATTATTCAAGAATCTAGAAATACCTTCTACAACACTACCTGTAAAATCAAAAATAAATCTTAAAGGAAAACCATCTTTATGAGTTTTAATATTCACAAACATCTTAGCTGATGTAAAATCATTAGGATAGCATTTTAAATAATCTACTCTATTAAAAATTTTTAAATTAACCATTTTCTTCATAATATCTATCAATTTTCTTTTAATCAAATTACCTGGATTTTTATCTAACAACATATATTTACCATTATTTAATTCTCTATCCATTTTCTCTTTGAAATCATCTCCTTTCATAATAACAAACCTACCAGCTTTGTCTTCATGAGAAATGATTACATCATTAGCAATTAACCTATTTTTAAGATGTTTAATCTCAGCAGGATTAATAACAAATTTTTCTTTCCTTTTTAAACTTTTATTCAAAATCGATTGAATACCAACTTTCTGCTCATCACTCAAATTACTAGATTCAATAGACGAAATTGTATCAAAAACTATATTTTTTGAATGAAATGGAACAAAATTTGGGCCTTTACCAAGAATATCTAATTCTCTATCATTTAACTTCAAATCCGTAAGATTAACAACTCTATCCTCAGAAACATTATTCTCATAACCTTTATCACTACAATAAACTTTATTAACTTTCCCAAACAACCACTTTAATTTTCTTTCATATTTTTTACAATATAAATTTGACCTATTCTGTCTAAATTGTCTCATAAAAAAATTCAAAATTGAATAATTAAAATCTTGCCTCCTTTCTAAATAAAATCTATTCCTCTTATATAGATAAATAAATTTATAAAACCTTACAAAAATATCTTTTAAAAAACTATTCAATATATATGTTTGTAACTTAAAAACTAAATTTTTATTTTGAATCAACTTTTTATTTTTACTAAAATTAATAACACAACACCTAGGAAAAACACTAAATTCCCTACATTTTTTAAGAAAATAAATCTGCCATCGTAAAGATTCTATCTTATCACTCAATTTAGACAAATTTTTAATCCTTCTAATATCATTAAATGGAAAATTATTAAAAATTAAGAGTTCTTTTAATATTAAGGGTGGATGGGAAGTGAATGGATTTGTGGGTAGTTTTTAATAGTATATATAATGTGTGTTTTTTTTTTTATTTCTTTACACTTGAGAAGTCTGCTTGTAGCAGTGAAACCTTAGGTTGTGTTTTAATATTATTTTTATTCTGGTCTGGTTTAATTTTAGATTTGGGGTAGTTTTGATTTTATATTGACTAGTTTAGCTTTATGCTTGTAATGTTTACATTTTAATGAGTTTTTTGAGTTTAAGAGTAGTTTTGCTGATGTAGTGTAAAGATTTTTTTTTTTTTTATTATTATTATTATTATTATTGATATTTTATTATTGATATTTATTATAGACATTTTATTATTGATATATTTATTTTTGTTTTTTGTTTTTAATTATTGATATATTTGAATGTCATTTATGTATATTATGTTTGTTGTGTGAGTTTGGGTTGAAAGAGTATATTTGTGTTTATTTAGTTATATTATATATATAGAAGTGTGTGTAGGTTTTATTGGGTTTTAATTTATAAGAGTATTGGTAATTTGGGTATTTAGTATGGGTTTGTGGAGCTTAATTTTTAATAATTTTCCATTTAATGATATTAGAAGGATTAAAAATTTGTCTAAATTGAGTGATAAGATAGAATCTTTACGATGGCAGATTTATTTTCTTAAAAAATGTAGGGAATTTAGTGTTTTTCCTAGGTGTTGTGTTATTAATTTTAGTAAAAATAAAAAGTTGATTCAAAATAAAAATTTAGTTTTTAAGTTACAAACATATATATTGAATAGTTTTTTAAAAGATATTTTTGTAAGGTTTTATAAATTTATTTATCTATATAAAAGGAATAGATTTTATTTAGAAAGGAGGCAAGATTTTAATTATTCAATTTTGAATTTTTTTATGAGACAATTTAGACAGAATAGGTCAAATTTATATTGTAAAAAATATGAAAGAAAATTAAAGTGGTTGTTTGGGAAAGTTAATAAAGTTTATTGTAGTGATAAAGGTTATGAGAATAATGTTTCTGAGGATAGAGTTGTTAATCTTACGGATTTGAAGTTAAATGATAGAGAATTAGATATTCTTGATAAAGGCCCAAATTTTGTTCCATTTCATTCAAAAAATATAGTTTTTGATACAATTTCGTCTATTGAATCTAGTAATTTGAGTGATGAGCAGAAAGTTGGTATTCAATCGATTTTGAATAAAAGTTTAAAAAGGAAAGAAAAATTTGTTATTAATCCTGCTGAGATTAAACATCTTAAAAATAGGTTAATTGCTAATGATGTAATCATTTCTCGTGAAGACAAAGCTGGTAGGTTTGTTATTATGAAAGGAGATGATTTCAAAGAGAAAATGGATAGAGAATTAAATAATGGTAAATATATGTTGTTAGATAAAAATCCAGGTAATTTGATTAAAAGAAAATTGATAGATATTATGAAGAAAATGGTTAATTTAAAAATTTTTAATAGAGTAGATTATTTAAAATGCTATCCTAATGATTTTACATCAGCTAAGATGTTTGTGAATATTAAAACTCATAAAGATGGTTTTCCTTTAAGATTTATTTTTGATTTTACAGGTAGTGTTGTAGAAGGTATTTCTAGATTCTTGAATAATTTTTTAAAACAATTTGTTGATTTTGGTCAGTACACAGTTTCTTCTTCTTTTGAGGCTTTTGATAAGATTAATAATTTTAAAATGGAAAGTAGTTGGGTATTTGGAAGTTTAGATATTGAAAATATGTATCAGTCTGTTAATAGGTTAAGCAGTATTGATGTTCTTTTGTCTGTATTGATTAAGAAAAGTTCTTTATCAAAAAATAAAATTAAGGTAATTAAAGATTTGCTTTTGTTATTGGAAGATTCTATGTATTTTACTTATAAAGGTAATTTTTATAAGATTAAGGAAGGGTGGATAATAGGTTATATTATTTCTCCTTTAGTATGTTCAGTTTATATTAGTTTTATGGAAGAGGAAATTATTATTAAAAAGAATTGTTTATATGTAAAATTATTTGTCAGATATGTTGATGATTGTTTATTTGTTGTTGAGAATGGTAAATTGAAGGAATTTGTAAATGAGTTTAATTGTTTTGATCCTTCTATAAAATTTGTGTTAGAAGGAGGGGGGTTAGATTTTGGTAAGTTAAAATTTTTAGATCTTTTGGTGATTAGAAATATAGAAACTAATTGTTTATTGTGCAGTCATTTAGTTAAAAGTAAAGAATTAAGATCTATAATTAAACCTGATAGCTATCAGTCTGTATCTCATAAAGTAGCTGCTTTAAGGAATTATTGTCATAGGAATATTAAATTAAATAATTCTAGTGGGGTAGCTTTGTTTCAGAAATATCAATTTTATAAAGATTATTTAAGTGTTGGATACTCTGATAAATTTGTTAAAAGTATTTTATTTAATAGTAATATTTGTAAGGATGTAAAGGTTAAAGAAAAATATGATTTTATTTCTTTGCCATTTAAATTGTCTTCTTATAAAATTGTGTGTAGAAATAGTAAATTGTTTGGAAATAAGAAAATTGCTTGGAAAAGGGGTGTTACATTGAATAATTTATTGAATAATACGGGTAAAGGTTATTTTTAATAGAAGGGAGGGAAATGAAAATGTGAAATGGGGGGAGAGAGTAGTGAAGTATATGGTTGAGAAGAAGTGGAGAGGTTTTATATTGAAATGAAAAAGAAAAAATCTTAAAGGAAGTTTTTGATAGAAAGACTATTCCTGGTGTGGTATATTTTATTCCTTGTTTATTTTGTAAGAAGGTTTACATAGGTCAGAGTAGTTTGAGTTTAAATGAAAGAGTAAAGGTTCATAAAAGTAGAGTTAAAAATAGATATCTTAGTTCTGCTTTGTATGTCCATGAAAAAGATACAGGCCACACTATTGATTTTGATGAAGCTAAGGTTGTCTTCTTTGAGAGAAATGAAATCAAAAGAAGAATTAAAGAGTCTTTATTATTGAAAATTTATGATTCTGAAGCAATTAACTTATTTAAGAGTTCTTTTAATATTAAGGGTGGATGGGAAGTGAATGGATTTGTGGGTAGTTTTTAATAGTATATATAATGTGTGTTTTTTTTTTTTTTTTATTTCTTTACACTTGAGAAGTCTGCTTGTAGCAGTGAAACCTTAGGTTGTGTTTTAATATTATTTTTATTCTGGTCTGGTTTAATTTTAGATTTGGGGTAGTTTTGATTTTATATTGACTAGTTTAGCTTTATGCTTGTAATGTTTACATTTTAATGAGTTTTTTGAGTTTAAGAGTAGTTTTGCTGATGTAGTGTAAAGATTTTTTTTTTTTTTTATTATTATTATTATTATTGATATTTTATTATTGATATTTATTATAGACATTTTATTATTGATATATTTATTTTTGTTTTTTGTTTTTAATTATTGATATATTTGAATGTCATTTATGTATATTATGTTTGTTGTGTGAGTTTGGGTTGAAAGAGTATATTTGTGTTTATTTAGTTATATTATATATATAGAAGTGTGTGTAGGTTTTATTGGGTTTTAATTTATAAGAGTATTGGTAATTTGGGTATTTAGTATGGGTTTGTGGAGCTTAATTTTTAATAATTTTCCATTTAATGATATTAGAAGGATTAAAAATTTGTCTAAATTGAGTGATAAGATAGAATCTTTACGATGGCAGATTTATTTTCTTAAAAAATGTAGGGAATTTAGTGTTTTTCCTAGGTGTTGTGTTATTAATTTTAGTAAAAATAAAAAGTTGATTCAAAATAAAAATTTAGTTTTTAAGTTACAAACATATATATTGAATAGTTTTTTAAAAGATATTTTTGTAAGGTTTTATAAATTTATTTATCTATATAAAAGGAATAGATTTTATTTAGAAAGGAGGCAAGATTTTAATTATTCAATTTTGAATTTTTTTATGAGACAATTTAGACAGAATAGGTCAAATTTATATTGTAAAAAATATGAAAGAAAATTAAAGTGGTTGTTTGGGAAAGTTAATAAAGTTTATTGTAGTGATAAAGGTTATGAGAATAATGTTTCTGAGGATAGAGTTGTTAATCTTACGGATTTGAAGTTAAATGATAGAGAATTAGATATTCTTGGTAAAGGCCCAAATTTTGTTCCATTTCATTCAAAAAATATAGTTTTTGATACAATTTCGTCTATTGAATCTAGTAATTTGAGTGATGAGCAGAAAGTTGGTATTCAATCGATTTTGAATAAAAGTTTAAAAAGGAAAGAAAAATTTGTTATTAATCCTGCTGAGATTAAACATCTTAAAAATAGGTTAATTGCTAATGATGTAATCATTTCTCGTGAAGACAAAGCTGGTAGGTTTGTTATTATGAAAGGAGATGATTTCAAAGAGAAAATGGATAGAGAATTAAATAATGGTAAATATATGTTGTTAGATAAAAATCCAGGTAATTTGATTAAAAGAAAATTGATAGATATTATGAAGAAAATGGTTAATTTAAAAATTTTTAATAGAGTAGATTATTTAAAATGCTATCCTAATGATTTTACATCAGCTAAGATGTTTGTGAATATTAAAACTCATAAAGATGGTTTTCCTTTAAGATTTATTTTTGATTTTACAGGTAGTGTTGTAGAAGGTATTTCTAGATTCTTGAATAATTTTTTAAAACAATTTGTTGATTTTGGTCAGTACACAGTTTCTTCTTCTTTTGAGGCTTTTGATAAGATTAATAATTTTAAAATGGAAAGTAGTTGGGTATTTGGAAGTTTAGATATTGAAAATATGTATCAGTCTGTTAATAGGTTAAGCAGTATTGATGTTCTTTTGTCTGTATTGATTAAGAAAAGTTCTTTATCAAAAAATAAAATTAAGGTAATTAAAGATTTGCTTTTGTTATTGGAAGATTCTATGTATTTTACTTATAAAGGTAATTTTTATAAGATTAAGGAAGGGTGGATAATAGGTTATATTATTTCTCCTTTAGTATGTTCAGTTTATATTAGTTTTATGGAAGAGGAAATTATTATTAAAAAGAATTGTTTATATGTAAAATTATTTGTCAGATATGTTGATGATTGTTTATTTGTTGTTGAGAATGGTAAATTGAAGGAATTTGTAAATGAGTTTAATTGTTTTGATCCTTCTATAAAATTTGTGTTAGAAGGAGGGGGGTTAGATTTTGGTAAGTTAAAATTTTTAGATCTTTTGGTGATTAGAAATATAGAAACTAATTGTTTATTGTGCAGTCATTTAGTTAAAAGTAAAGAATTAAGATCTATAATTAAACCTGATAGCTATCAGTCTGTATCTCATAAAGTAGCTGCTTTAAGGAATTATTGTCATAGGAATATTAAATTAAATAATTCTAGTGGGGTAGCTTTGTTTCAGAAATATCAATTTTATAAAGATTATTTAAGTGTTGGATACTCTGATAAATTTGTTAAAAGTATTTTATTTAATAGTAATATTTGTAAGGATGTAAAGGTTAAAGAAAAATATGATTTTATTTCTTTGCCATTTAAATTGTCTTCTTATAAAATTGTGTGTAGAAATAGTAAATTGTTTGGAAATAAGAAAATTGCTTGGAAAAGGGGTGTTACATTGAATAATTTATTGAATAATACAAAGGAAGTTTTTGATAGAAAGACTATTCCTGGTGTGGTATATTTTATTCCTTGTTTATTTTGTAAGAAGGTTTACATAGGTCAGAGTAGTTTGAGTTTAAATGAAAGAGTAAAGGTTCATAAAAGTAGAGTTAAAAATAGATATCTTAGTTCTGCTTTGTATGTCCATGAAAAAGATACAGGCCACACTATTGATTTTGATGAAGCTAAGGTTGTCTTCTTTGAGAGAAATGAAATCAAAAGAAGAATTAAAGAGTCTTTATTATTGAAAATTTATGATTCTGAAGCAATTAACTTATTTAAGAGTTCTTTTAATATTAAGGGTGGATGGGAAGTGAATGGATTTGTGGGTAGTTTTTAATAGTATATATAATGTGTGTTTTTTTTTTTTTTTTTTTATTATTTCTTTACACTTGAGAAGTCTGCTTGTAGCAGTGAAACCTTAGGTTGTGTTTTAATATTATTTTTATTCTGGTCTGGTTTAATTTTAGATTTGGGGTAGTTTTGATTTTATATTGACTAGTTTAGCTTTATGCTTGTAATGTTTATATATATATATATATATATATATATATATATATATATCAAGAAAATATAGTTAGTTTTAATCACCTCAAAGTATGAACGCCATAGCAACAATAAACTGCATGACATTTTATACTTAGATTTTTGACAACTGCATTTATAAATTAAATAATAATGTATAGACTAATAAAAGTGATTATTTGTAATTATCAATGAACTTATTTAATACTATATAATCTATTTGCTGGGTTCTCCAAATGTCATGCTTGAAAATTGTATAATAGTAATTTGTTGCAGGCAAATATTGAACTATGATAATGAAGATACACGAAGGTAAGGAACTGGGCCAACTAATGAGGGCCAGTATTGCAGAAATGGTCCTTGAAGAGCATGTGATTATTTATATACCTTAAATATGTTTTAAGCATGTGGGCAAAATAACTTTAATGTATGCCCAGGTCTCATTTTATGTGGATTTATTTAATGCAATTTTGAAGTTATGTGATTCATGTTTCTTTTTAATATTTTTGTATGCAATTTTCTTTTGTGCGATAAAAATTATTATATCAGAAGTCAAGATCTGATAATGTGCTATTACTTTAAATATTATAAATTTTGCTCACTCACACATCATATTTAAAGTAACAGCACATTGAGTTCAACTTCCATCTAATAATTTCAATATTTTCAGTGCTTTATAATAGTATTGTAATAGATTTTATGCAATAAAGAACTTCATAATTCACTTAAAATCAGGATTTCCCCATTTTATATACATACATTAAATTTTACAGCATTATAATGTAAATCTGTTCAAACACATGTTGTTGTTTTTGCATTTTAAATCACATTCTATTTTTGCTTTTTACAAAAAAGAGTATATAATCAATCAATCATTTATTGACCACAAGTTTGTTTTTAAAAGGTGAGTAGCAGCAGTGGGCACAATTAAATTTGACAATTAAAAATGAAAATCTGATTTTTAATTGTAATTAACAATTTAAAAATTACATAATGTGATCTGAAATTAATTTGATGTGAAACAATGAAATTTGATTTTTTAAATGGAATTAAAAATTAATGTCAAAAATAAGAATTTAATTTTTAATTGTTAGTTTTAATTAAATTTTCTCCAACAATGGTGAGTAGGTGTCTTTTTATTATCATAAATCTAAGTTCTTATTTTTATTTTAAACTTTTAGTTTATCCTAATAAGGAGGAAAAAACACCGAAGAAAATGAATTTCTTTGGAAACAAAAATTACAATTTTAGATTGCTTAGCGAAATGGGAAGAATCAACAGTGATTGGAAAACATTTTAGTTTGGGCAAGGTGCTAGTTGTATTTCCTCTTGTGACAAATCTGATGTCTTACTAATTCACAAGCAAATCTGCATATTATGCATAAAAATATATTGTTTTGAATAAAATTAAATACTGTAGTTAATAAAAAAAGTAAAAAAGTTTGTCTTGTATCAATTTTTTTTAAATTTGAAATTTTTTATTAGTCATATTTTATTTTATTTTTTTTTATACGAATTTTAAAGTAATTTTACATTGTTGCTTTGCTTTTATTTGAGTTTTGAAAATTACAATACCTATCCCCCATTTTTCAAGGTAAGTCAAGTCCATTTTTGTGCTATTTCTTTTGTGCAAATTTTCTAAGGAACCTATCTACCACATAAAATGAGACCCAGATGTATATCTAAAAATAAATCATATCATGAAAAAGAAAACACTGAAGATACATGGAAAACTATATTTATCTATATACATATATGCTAATATGAATACTTGTAGATATGATTTTTATTTGCTGTATAATATAAATTAAATACTTTTATTTTACAGCAATTAGAAAGCATTCCAAATTATTCTTAGCATAAAATGTGTCTGCAAAAAGGTACAATTTTTAAACTACATGAAGATATTCCAAAATACCTTCAGTGTGTGTGTGTGCATGTGTGGGTGTGTAAATCATTTTATTCCTTTTTATAAAGCCAAATTTAGAATTAAACTATTAAAAATTATTCTACTACTGCATTTTTTTTTGTTTTTGGAAAAATTAATGAAATAATAGAATTATTTGTAATTTGCATGATCTATCCACAAGAAAAAAAATAGCACTAAAAACGTAAATCGTGCACTAAATGGTTTCATTTACCAATATATGATATTTTTTATTTGTATTTTTCATAATAAAAAATAATTATTATCTCATTATTTTATGAACATTTTCATTGTTCATCAAGTATATTGGTATTACATATCTTCTACATGATATAATTAAGGAAAGTGTTTATTTAATATAAAAACTCTTAAGACATTTGATATGAAACCTACTTTTAAAATAGCTTGTATAGTTAATATTTCTGTAGTGTAATTTTCAAAACACCACTTTAATGCAGGGTAGAGACTGGTTCCTATCTGATTTGACAACATTGTAGAGGGGGTAATCATAATATGACCAAATATATGTATAAAAAGAGTATGATTGCAAGGATGCACACACATTTCATGCTGAACCATTACTCATCAGCTGTCTCATGTCACAGTCTCCTGTACATATCTTTTACATTATTTAATATATATATATATATATATATATATATATATTAAATATATGTATAAAGATAGGTAGTTAATTACTATGTCAAACTTACTACCTTCACAACATTGACACAAATCACTTGATGGATGTATACAAATTTTTATTAAACATTCATTAGATTGGAAATCATCCATTTAATGAATTCTATTTCTAAGCCAATAAACATCACATGATCACAATTTCTTATGCTTGCTTATATCTGTTATTAAAACAGGCAAAACTCTCTATATGCATTGCCACTCAGTGCAAGTTAGAGTAATCAATGGATGCCAGAAGGTTTGTGCATAAAATCCCCATCTCCAAGCCTCCTCACTGATGAAGGACACAACCAGAAACTAGTCTGGGGATATTTGATAAGTAAGTACTATATGGGGATTTTATGCACAAGCCTTCTGGCATCCATTGATTACTCTAGCTTGCACTGAGTGGCAATACATATAGAGAGGTTTGCGTGTTTGAATTCTATTTCTGTAGTGTAATTTTCATTATACCACTCTTATGCAAGATAGGGACTGTTTTTTTTAACCTGCTTCTAACACCATGTGATGAAAGTGTAATTATAAACATGTAACCAAATATATGTGAGACAAAATGGTGTAATTAAAATAACATTACAGAAATATTATTCATTAAATGAATAATCTCCAGTCTAATGAATAATTAATACAAATTACTAATAAAGTTTCATTAAGTGGTTTCTGTGTCAAAGTTGTGATTGCATTAGGTTTAACACTTATCAGTTACTGAACAATGATAAAGACATGTGAAAAAGATTGTGGTCTAAGCCAACTGATGAATGCTGGTTCAGCATAAAATGTGCATCTTGGGACTCATACATCTTTTCCACATATCTTTGGTCATATATTTATGATTACACCCCTCCATAAGGCATTGAAAGTGGATAGAAACCAGTCCCTACCTTGCATGAAAGTGGTATAATAAAATTACAGTACAGATATACTATTTATAAAATGGATAATCTCCAATTTATTGAATGACTAATAAAAAGTTATTAATAAGCTTGTATAATTGTACCCACATTGTTTTTTATTTCTATGACAGTGATCTTTGAAAATATTTGTAAGGTAAATTAATGAAAAAGTTATCAGGCTACTATGCAGATTTGATGATATGTTTAAGTTGAAGTGATTAAAACAAAAAATTTATCATTTTGGATTCTGTATTTATAGTATATTGATGATTATGCTATTTTGGCAGTTCAAATGATGATCCACAGAATGTTATTAATGATTTGAATGTAATATATAAAGATTTTGGTTTAATAATTGTTTAAAAGTCTCTCATTCTTTATCACTTCAATGGTGGAAGAAATTTTTTTAAAAACTTTTAGCTTGAATAATTATCAGTTAGGAATGTTAACCAATTTAAATATCATGGTAGTTTTATAAATAGAAAAAGGACTCTGATGTTAAGATGCAGCATCGACATCAATATAACAAATTGTCATTTTAATTATATTATGGTCTGAAAGTAAGAAATGGACACTATTAACAAAATAAAAAGGCATTAGAAAAGTTTCACATAATGATCCTTCATAAAAATTTTAAAATGCAAAAGCAAGATTATAGAGTCAATCAATATATTTGTCAACTTTCTGGATGTAATACTATAGAATCTTCAATTGTAAAATCACACCTTCACTAGATTAGACTTATGAACCAAATGATATAACCCTTCGTAAAACGGTATTTTATGGTGAACTTGAGCACGATTTTTACCTTTTTTGTTATAAACTTTCTTTGAAAGCCCTTCTAAAGATATTGTTGATTGTTTGCATTAGAAAGATATGGAAAAGAAAAGAATACATTAGATAATTCTGAAATGGTATTGAAGTATTTCTAAAAGAAACATTTTCTGCAGAAATTAAAAGTCGGCATCTAAAAATATCAAATAAATATAATAATAGATCAATGTGTCTGTTACATTAACAGATATATGATGCATAGTCTGGTCATCTCTAAGACAAGTTTTTTTTACTACATTTTAATTTATGTGTCAAACTTACTCCACCCACAACTTTGACCTGATCTAATCTGGATCAATATATTAATGATTATCACTAATCATTTATTAAACTAGACATTATCTCTAAACCAGATATTAAATTTAAACCTCTGTTAAAGATTAATATATCTACTTTTTAATTAAACATGCAGACACACTCATGTGGAGTAGTAATTCAACTTCATTTCTCTTTTCCATGTTTTATATCTGACACAGATGTTCTTCGTAACTACTTCATTATACACTCTTGACACATATAAAGACACTATAAAAGATATCTGATTCACAAGATGCATGTTGTGCTCAACCACACTCATCAATTAACCCCATTCACAATTCTTCATATATATATATCTTTATAACATAATCTATAGTTATTAATAGTAAGTAACATGCTATGTTTTGATTTACTCTTTACATAGACCATAGCCGTCTGTGATTGATTATTACTGATGATGATGATAATTTATCTTTAGCTCAAAACTTTTCAATCTATAGATTATAATCGTAAACTAGCGAACAAGTTAATCTATAGATTAGAAAATTAATAATTTTATTCCATTAACTTGATAATAAAGTCAATGAAAACTCTATTTGCTCTGTTTCTTTAAAAAAAGAAAAGAAAAAGAAAATATGTTATTTCTTCAAAATCATTGTTTAAATCTTTCTTTTTATTAATGACTCATATAGATTTATTTATTATTAGTGAAAAAAGACTTCAGTCTACTAATTTGCAGTTATCAGACATTCTGACTCAAAGGTTAAATAGACTAAATAATATTTGACTTTCACATGCAATGGGGATAGATGAAGGACAAAAAAATCATTCTGTACAATCAAACATAATGAAGGAAGTCATCCTCAAGGCCAAACTTATTACAGTGGAAGAAACTTTTTCTTCTCAAACACAATTTTATGATAAATAGAAATTTGCACACTTTCAAGTATCAATTTTAGATTTTCCATTTCATGTAATTGTAATGCATAAATTGTCTTTTTTATTTTATAGCAAATTAACTTGTAAATGAATATGCAACTAATTGTAAAATAACCCACACAAAAAGATGCTTCAAACACATGGGTATGGAATTAATAATTTATTTTAAAAGTATAAATACATTATTTGTTTTAAAAACAGCAAACTATGTCACTCTCACTGAAATGTCATAAATTAAAGACAGGCAAATCTAATGATGCATTATGCGTGAAGAACATATTGATAAATCTAAATACATTCTCAGCACATCTTCAATGCTCTGTCCCCTTGTCAAAGGCTTATATAATAGCTATCTTTGACAAAAATGGTTATCTAATTGTCTGTTTTTCTCAAAATTGTAACTTTTTTCTATTGTTATCATATATATATTTTAATATTTTATATATTTTTTATTCTAATGATTCTGATAAACCTAAAATGATGAGCAGTGTATAATATACCATTTAAGTTGTTAATGGGTAAGTGAAATAGGAAATAAATAAAGATGATATTATTGTTTTATAATGTTCTCAAAAACAACACATGTTTAACACATATATAGAATGCAAAGACATAAGAAGATAAAACACTTTTACATTTATTGCTTATTATAAGAAAACAGTTTTTACATATGTCTTTATTCACAAGATCATGTTAGTGAAAAAAACATAGCACTAAAGGGCGTGACTGATATTTTATATTTGATTTTCAGCTGGTGATACTGGATTTATTTCATATATATATATGGACTTGAGAAATGTAAACATATGTTTTAAAATTATAATAGAAATGCCTATTTATTTAGATATATTTCAGCCATGAAATTAAAAATTGGTAAATCACATTATCTAATAATAGTATCTCTATATAACTCACTTTAAAAGTAAACTTTCCTTGTAATTTAGTTTTCTAGATTACAAAATAGTTGTAAGTTTATATCTGTGAAAACTTGAAGTTCCACAATTTTCCAAAAAAATCCCACCAATTAACAAACTTCTCTTATAAAAAATTATATAAATATTAACATGTCTATCTATCTATCTATCTATCTATCTATCTATCTATCTATCTATCTATCTATCTATCTATCTATCTATCTATCTATCTATCTATCTATCTATCTATCTATCTATCTATCTATCTGTCTGTCTGCCTGCCCGCCCGCCCGCCCGTCGGTCCGTCCATCAGTCCATCTATCTATCTACCTACCTACCTACCTATCTATCTATCTATCTATCTATCTATCTATCTATCTATCTATCTATCTATCTATCTATCTATCTATCTATCTATCTATCTATCTATCTATCTATCTGTCTGCCTGCCCGCCCGCCCGCCCGTCCGTCCGTCCATCAGTCCATCTATCTATCTATCTACCTACCTACCTACCTACCTACCTACCTACCTATCTATCTATCTATCTATCTATCTATCTATCTATCTATCTATCTATCTATCTATCTATCTATCTATCTATCTATCTATCTATCTATCTATCTATCTATCTATCTATCTATCTATCTATCTATCTATCTATCTATCTATCTATCTATCTATCTATCTATCTATCTATCTATCTATCTATCTATCTATCTATCTATCTATCTATCTATCTATCTATCTATCTATCTATCTATCTATCTATCTATCTATCTATCTATCTATCTATCTATCTATCTATCTATCTATCTATCTATCTATCTATCTATCTATCTATCTATCTATCTATCTATCTATCTATCTATCTATCTATCTATCTATCTATCTATCTATCTATCTATCTATCTATCTATCTATCTATCTATCTATCTATCTATCTATCTATCTATCTATATTAGCTATAATGCAACAAAGTCCACAAACAATTAAAAACTGGCATTGCAAATTCAAGTCACATTATCTCATAATATCTTTATGTTAGTCATTTTAAAACCAAAAGTGGTTTATTACTCTATATTATATAAGCTACATGTAAATATTTTATTTATGTGAAAACTAAAAGGAAGCGTAGATTTATAGATATTTTCACAGTAAACAAGTCTCTAAAATGACTGAGAAAATAATTCAGTTTTATGCAGAGAATAGAAGAATGTAAAATAAAACAAAGATTGATGATCGATCAACAATTTATATTTAATTCTTTAATAGAAACAATAAATTAAAAATATGCAGGAAATAACACCAAGGAATCATGGGTAATTATACTGATATAGAGAATAAAAACACCATAATATTTTACTATCCACTATAATTTGGTGCAAGTGTAGAATTACAGATCATACAACTCAAGATTATTGGATTATGACTCATCTTTGTTAGTATTGTTGCTCAACCTTCTTATGAAAGCAGTAAATCATTTAATTTTTTTAACATTTAATTTTGTTATAAAAATAAAAAATAAATTAGATGATAAACATGTGGGAATGGAATGTTGCAATTGTAAAAATTATGAAATTTGAAAGGATGATGATGATGATGATGTAGATTTCCAAAAGACCAAATATTTTGTGATTTGGTCATTGTCAAAATCATAATAGAAAATTACACTTTATTAAAAAACAATAACAGTGAATAACTGATCTATTTAAACTAGCCTTTCAGAAAATACCTACTGATTATGAAAACAACTGTAACATTCTACAAGGAGTATAAACATTTTGTTGACAAAAAATCAATCAAAATATATCTTATAACTAAAATTTATAAATAAATTGTGCTAAGAAATAACACTAATAAACAAAATTTGTTGCAGTTCACTGTTGTTGAAGCCAGGATGTTAAATTGGTTTTGTTGATTGTACCTTTTTTTAATGATCCTTGAGATGTATTAATAAAAAAATATTTGCTGGATATGTTTCTTAGGTATTTGGTCATGATCCAAAATGATGTTGCTGGAAATCTAAGTCAATCCTTTTGCATTAAAGATTTCGGCAATCCTCACCACAGATATCAATACTAAATAATTTTATATTCATTGACACTATCTTACAGTATTAACCTGTTTTACAAAGTTATTTACCAGATGTTTAAATTTTTAGTCATCTTCACATTTTATTAGAAGAATAATTACTGGGATTTTACATGTTTTACCTGATGTACTTTTTTATTTTTATCTTTTTGATTATCTTTGTGAGACCATCTTGTGATTGCAAATGTTGCTGGATTTCTCTGAAAGATATGTGTCAGCAATACTGCATTTTCAGTTTTTCAGGAGAAATTGCTACTATTGAAATCTCAATAAAATCAGGAATAGTTTTGATGATGATGAAGAGAAAACAAAAAAATTTAACCTGGATTGTACAATACAAAAACATTTTTTATAGCTCAGGATGAAAGTCACATGTCACATGTCACATTGTATAGCCTGATGATATGGTTTGCCTTTATAACAAAAGTTAGTTTGCAGCATATGTATTCTACAAGAGAAAGAAATAAAGGTAAAAGGTTATTTATATAATTACCAAAGTTGCGAATCTACTAAAAATACTCATGAGTTTTGATATTTAAATAAAATCCCATATTAAGATGTATATAAATGCAAATCAAGCATATATTCATTATACATACTTAAAATAATATGAATGTAAATCATAATATATTTGTCACAAAAGGACCAAAGAAATACATAAATGCACCAAAAGTACAAATAAATATTTAATACAGGTCAAATATATCTATCAGTGCAAGAAAGCATATCGAGTACATGAGCAAAGCAACATTTGAAAAGACAGATGAAAATCCATCAGTGATATTGTAACAATCTTATTACATGGGATAGTAAATATCTCTAATGGTAAAAATTCTGACGTTAGCAATTATATTACTTATTTAAACAAACTAAGCTTCAAATGAATGGTAATGAATCACAAAAGTTATTGTTGCTTAAGAAAGAAAATCAAAATTAAGTCAAACCTCTAAAATATTTAGTATTAGAGAAGTGACCAATGCCATCAATATAAAAGGGTGACTTTAATCTCAATTTAATGTTTGTTCCTGATGTAATAAATTCTATAGATGCATTAACCAATCCAAACTTGGCATGAAAGATAAAATTTCAAACAAAAATAATATAATGTAATGAATTGACTAAAACCAATATTTTAATTAGATATTGCACAGAGTAGCAAATAAACGCTTCCATTATTAGTTATTCTAATTAAATATTGTTTCTAAATGTAGATGTAAAAAAAAAAAAAATCAAAAATAAACAATCATTCGACACAAGGACTAACTATAAGTCATTCCCTTTTTTTGTCTCAAGGAATAAAAATGACATATTAGTCCCCATAACCTTTAATATCGCATACGCTATTAACAAACTTAATTAATTTTGTCTTAAAAAATAATAGATTACGTTGTACGTATATATTATGATACACAGACAAACTAAAATGAAATGATTGTAAACTTTTTAAAAAATATAGATATAAATAAATTATAATATTTTCTCTTTTTATTCTCATAAGTAATAAAAAGGAAAAATGAGAGGAATTATTTTTTCCTTTTAATTTTGATTTATTTACATGTAAAAAGAAATATGAAAAAGAAATGCCGGGAGGGGGGGATTTTAAAGTCTAATATTTTTTTTTTTGTAATAACAATTTTTAAAAATATGTTAAAACTTTATTTAAATTAATTATTTTAAGTGTAAATTTTATTACATAAAATTAAAAGCAAAAAATATTGATAAAGATTTAATTAATCGCATTCACCAAATTTTTAAAAGCATGTAATTAAATATTGATTTTAATTTGTTGTTTGAATAGCAATACAAATGGGCCATATAATTTATATTTATTTACATAAGCATAAGGCATATATATATAAACACGCGCTGCCCATCTAATTCCCAGTGCTACGAATATGAAGTCATACGTAGCCTTCGAAAGCAATAAGTTTAAATAAATATGCAATTATAAATAGCTTTTATTATGATAGCGCCTCAAACGCACATACTTTTAAGTTACAGCGGTATAAAAAAGTTGGTTACCTTTTTGAATCAAGCCATATCTTACATTTCTTTTGGTGTTAAAAAAAGCTACTATTTTAAGTTTCAAATATTTAGTTTAGAAATTTACGATCAGAGTTTTTATAAAGATTTTATCTGGACTTGGATTAGTGGTTTTATATCACTTCAAAGAGTATATTAAACCAGTTCTTAGCAATATTGATCAACTAGAAATAATATTGAATCATCCATTGATTGTACTTGTAAGCTAATTTATATATATATATAATTTAATAATTTTAACAGAAGTAATTGATGAAATATTTAAATATATATATATATAATATTTAAATACTAATATATATATACAAGTATATTGTATATATATAATGTTTTGAGATTAAGTTATTGCAACTGTTTAAATATATTTAAATATTCCTCTAGTGTCAATAAATGACAATACATGTTTAATGTTAAAAAGATATTTCTTTAATTTCATTCTCCTTCCTATATCACGAAAATTGTCTATAATGCTTTTGTTGGAAGAGATGAATTTTTAATCAAAGTTACTGTAGTCAATCTTCCTGATATATGAAGGAGAACAAAGTTAATAGAGGGTTATTTAAATATATTTAAACTATTGCAATGATGTAATCTCTAAACATTACATATAAATATTTAGCACTGTAAATTGTATATATTATTAAAACAAAATTTAATTAACTAAATCAAGTGTAATAATAATAATAATAATAATAATAATAATAATAATAATAATAATAATAATAATAATAATAATAATAATAATAATAATAATAATAATAACAACAACAACAGAGATTCATACTATTATATATTTATATTTCAACAAAAAACTCAAACAAAAGAGCTATTATATCTTAATGAGTAAATTTGTTTAGCCTTAACCTTGAGGATTATCAATTAGTAGTAATCAATAGTTTCTTGCAACATCAAAGGTTAAAAGTTATCTCCATTTACATGGATATAATCTCATTTCTGTATTTATTATAATATGAATCCATGGATATATTTAGTTCGATATATATATATATGGAAATCAATCTAGTTTCAAAAATAGTTCTAATGAAAGAACAAGGAAAAGTAGCAAGTAAAAGTAAAACTGTCCTAACAAGATAATGTTTCTAATAAATTATCATGAAATAAAAAATTTTATGTTCTAAATGAGTGATTTATTTTATAAAATATATAGGATAATTTTTTTTTTGTTTGTCAATTTAAACTGTTTATTTAATTGCATTTGTATTTAATAATTTTGGATATAAAATAATAAAAGCATTTCAATAGTTTACTGTGAAGTTTAACTCCTGGAAGTGACAAAATATAGTTATGACACATAGACTTTAAGATTCAAAATTTAAATTCTCTTGCATCAAATTATATAGGGAAATACATTTAATATTAACAAGGAGACACAAATAAATATTTTAAAATTGGATTATTTTTTTCAATTATGCAATATTTAAAATTGGATTATTATTATTTCAGAATATTGATATTTCTATATTTGATCCAGTTTCTCCACTTCATATTCTCTCTTTTTCACACCACACAAACAAATTTCTTTCACACATTTCACATATTATATCCTTTCAGTCATTTATAATCTATTGGAAACTAATTTAGAATTTTGGCTGTCTGTTTTTTACTATCACTTTTAACATATTAACCCTAGCTCCATCTTAATTTTTTAATTTTTTTCAATAATGGTTATAATATCTGCTGGTTCTTTCACTAAATAAAGTTTACTTTTAAACCATTCTTTTTACTCACAACATACATCTCTACATTATACCAAGTGCTCTGAAATGTATTACTTTTCTGTTACATTTCTGTGTCTCAAATCCATAAATAATATCTGACAAAGGACAACTATTAATAATTTGCATTTCAAAGATGTATAGCTATTTTGAAGATATTTCAATGAAAACAACTCCATTCAAGTTTAATTCTATGATATGTTTTCATCTGCATTAACAATATGACCAAGGTACCTGTAGTTGTTACCATTTTTAAATTCATGATTATTATTTTCTTCTGAAAAATCTATTGAACTAATTTTACTTAGTTTCTTTTTTTTTTTTTTGAATTATTTTAATTCCTACTTTTTTACTTTTATTTTATAACTCTTGCAGTGTTTCCTGAAACTCTGAAACATTATTTGCAAAAACAGTAAATCATTTGAAAAATGTAGATGACTTAAATACACTTTATGTATTTTTATTTTCTTAATTTTTCTATTTTAATCCAGAAAATGCTTCTAGTAAAAATGTTGCAAAGAACACCACATGACCACCACTTCTTATGCTTGTGTATAACTGTTTTAAAACAGGCAAAACTCACTATACGTATTGCCACACACAATATGACCTATATGACTATATAAGCTAATGGGCTTGCATTAAAAACATTAATGTGTTTTCAATTTAAGACTCATAGTTTTGTAGTTAAATGGAGATAAAAGGTGGCTGCTGGAAGGTTGCATTAGATCCTAAGATCTAGGTGCAGTGCTCTCAGATCTAAGGCTCCTCACTGATGAAGGCCACAATCCAGAAACTAGTCTGGGGATATTGGATGAGTAGGCACTAGATGGGGATCTTATGCACAAGCCTTCTGGCATCCATTGATTACTCTAGCTTGATGTGTGTGGCAATACGTATAGTGAGTTTTGCCTTTTTTAATGTTGCAAAGAGTTATGAAAATTTACAATCAGTTTGTCATAACATCTTATCATTTTTAATCTTCTTAGTGCCATTATATAAACTAATTATTGCTACTCTTCAAAATATGACAATGTCTCAGATCAAAATTTTGATGGTTCAAAACTTTAATTAATGTGAAAATGTTTATAGAATCAAATGCATTTTTAGAATCTACAAATTCAAAGCATAATTAGCATTTATATTCATTAGTCCACTATGTTAAAGTCATTTTAAAATTTACTTTGCTCTTTTGGATTTGTGTTCAATGTTCACTATGAAATGTATTCCTCTTGGAGATCTAACAAAAAATCATAAGTATGAATTTTTTTAATATCTTTTTACTACATTTTATAATATTATTATTAATACCACATTATTTTAATTATTTGTGCATCCTCATCATTAAAAAAATTAGATACTAGTGAGTTTTCCTGTAAACCAAGATGGCAACTCCATAGTTTCAAAGAGCTCCCAAATAGTTTACAATAAAATGCCTGTTAGGAAACATTGTATTTAATATTTACATTTTATTTTTTATTACTATTATTTTTTAAAAAAGAAATCATTGTAAAAAAATAATTATAATATTTATTTTTTGTTTTCTTTTTTTAACTTATGAACAGAAAAATGAAAAAATAATAATACAATATTTAAACTATGCAATAGTCAAATATGTTTAAAAATACATATATACAAGCAACAAAGATTACAAATTATAAAAATTATCATAGAAAAGCCTTTTTCAGCAAATTATGTTTTTTGCCCTTTTCAATATGTCTCCATGATTTAAAGCACATACAGCGACATCTATATCAATACATGAGAGAAGACAGATAAACAAATGGATATTTGACACGACCTATTATGTGATTTTTTTCCTCAATTCAACTACAAAATTACTCTGTTATATATATTGAATGGATATATATCCAGATATATCAATTAATTAACTATCCATTCTTTATCCATTAACCACTTATTATTTAACTTAATGGATGTTTTGTATATATTCATACAGTTGTTTTTATTATACATGATATACAAAACATCCATTAAGTTAAATAATAAGTGGTTAATGGATAAAGAATGGATAGTTAATTAATTAATATATGTGGCTATATATCCATTCAATATATATAATAGAGTAATTTTGTAGTAGAATTGAGAAAAAAATCACATAATAGATCATGTCAGATATCCATTTGTTTATCTGTATTCTCTCATGTATTGATATAGATGTCGCTGTATGTGCTTTAAATCATGGAGACATATTGAAAAGGGCAAAAAACGTAATTTGCCAAAAAAGGCTTTTCTATGATAATTTTATAATTTGTAATCTTTGTTGCTTGTATATATGTATTTTTAAACATATTTGACTATTGTATACTTGAAGTGCAACATAAAAAAAGAATTGGTTTTAATTCCGATTCTTTTTCTGTATAATATTTAAACTCTATTCATATCAGTGACTTGCAACAAACATATCATAATCATGGAATGTATAATTTTCAGAGGGCATAATTCTATACATTTGTAAATAGTCTATTGCATCATGTTTTGTAATAGGATGGTCCCAAAATGTTATTATTATGACAATTATTAAAAAAACATACCGACAAAAAGAAACATGCTGAATTGAACAATAGTATGACAATTATGTAAAGAGTGTCTTGTTGCTTGTCACAGGAACAGTTCAATTCTTTTATGAAATGCATGCATAGTTAAAGAGGATGGCTTGACTATTAGGTTGATAAATAATAATAAAGTTGAGATTAAGCATTGCTAAAACTAAAATAAAATATGGAATGCATCTTGATATTATTTTATGATAGTATATATATAATGCAAATAAAATGTCTGTTAATTGATATTATTTTATGATAGTATATATATAATGCAAATAAAATGTCTGTTAATTAAAAAACTATTGTAATAACAATAAAAATAATAAATATAACAGTAATTAACTATTATAAATAGAAAGACAGTATATAATAGTTAATTACCATTATATATATTATTTTTATTATATATATAGTGTTCTGTATCATCATTAAAACAATAAATGTTGATATAGTAAAACACACATGATTCCACTTAGCATTCATCAATATAATAAAAGAAAGTTTCAATTTCCTAATTAGGTCTTTTCATTAAATATGACATATTTATTGTGTAAATGGCTGTTACAAAGTTTAAATTAACATTTGAATTTATTTTCATTGTTAAGTAGAAATCTCTCTATTTTAATAAATAACTCACAAAATTGGATTGATTAATATGCACACTTCTTGTTTTATTATTCAAAACAATGTTCTTTATAACCAAAAAGAATTATATACGAATATGGAATTACTTTCTTATCATTTAAATGAATGTGACAATGCTTAAAATAAGACATTTCTTTACTTCTTTAAATAAAAATCAGTCTGTTTAATAAATAATTCACAACAAATAATTGGGCTCATTGAAGAAAAAAAAAATATAAAGGAAAACAACTAAGTCAAAAAATGAACATTTTTTATTATCATATTGTTATCATATTGTCTAGTAATAAAGTAAAAATGTGTATCATTTACTATAATAACATTTATCATTTAAACAATTGTATACAATGTATATTATATAATGAGCTTGCAAATAGCTTTGGACAAAATTTTCAAAATATTTCCAACCTCAGATCAGTTTCTGCTACTGGCTTCCTCAGTGAGGTGCTAGGATATTCTAGCATTAGATTTGGTATTTTAATTCTAATGCTTGAACATCCTAGCACTTTACTGAGGAATCCAGTAGCAGAAACCATTCTGAGGTTGGGGATATTTTGAAAAGCTTGCTAAGAGCTATTTGCAACAAGCTTGTTAAATTAGGTCATGTGACATATGACTTGATTTCTTTGGAATTTTATTTTTTGCTATCAAGACTTTGCTGATTTTATATTGCTAAAGCTATTAATATATGGTGCATCTGAACTTGGTTCAGTCCCATGTAGCTATTTAAGTTAGATAGCTGGATTGGAAGACATATCGATGTCTGAAATTTTCAGATTTTCTACTTAATAGTTTTCCATTAGATAAAGTGCTGTGCTTGGCCTGACATTTTAAATCTAATGCATGAATATCCTAACACTTTGCTGAGAAAGCCAGTAGCAGAAATTGGTCTGGGGTTGGGGATATTCTGAAAAGCTTGTTAAGAGCTATTTGCAAGCTCATTATATAACATTTGTAATACAAGCTTGTTAAATTAGGTCATGTGACATATGACTTGATTTCTTTATATCTATATTTATATAGTAATAATAGATAGTCAGATGTCACATGACTTATATATATCTGGTCTGGGGATGGAGACAATCCTAGATAAAGATGATTTGAATGCCTTATCTTGTAGTAGCATTTATCATAAAAAAATTAAAAAAAGATAGAGAAAAGCTTGTTTAGAGCTTATTACCACACTCTTAATTTTATATATATTCACATTGTGATTTCTCAAATATACATATATTAAGTTACACAACATGTGATTACACTGTCATGAACTGATTATTATTATCATTAAGCAATTCTTTATTTAGTTTACATTATCATATATGTGAAACTAGCACATATATAGAATGAGATCATTTTTATATTATTATATATTTGATTGTACATTTGCTAGCTTCAGCAGTTAACTATTTATTTTTAATTAATATATTGTACATAATAAAATGTTATTTTAATATGACAAAAAGGGTTTATTACACAGAGATAAAACTGTGTATTATCGAAAATAAGGCAGTGGATAAAATAAAACACCCCTTCAAATCTGTTACAGTGTGAGATTCTTTAACAATATTTAATGAAAAATACAGTGCTATGTAGATGCAAATCTAAGTCTAGCAATATTATTATGTCTGAGTTGGTTTTCCTTTTCTACATATAAATCTTAAGTTAAACACAAATGACTCAATTCTCTATATTTACACATTTTAACAAGGCTAATAAGTAGGTTCTCAATTTTTTATGTTGCTTTAATTAGATTGAACAATTATCTCAGGGTTTTAGTAACGTATAATAATTATTAATCTTAAAAACTATTAACCTCAAAAAATTATGAAAATAATTTATTATTAGTAAGACCCAATAGCGAAGGAATTTTATTGTAGCTACTCATATCTGAAATGAATAAAATATTATGATGTTAAATGGTGCAAGTGAATAAAATAAAAAATAATATTTCTTTTAAGCAATGTAATAACAATTTTATCAAACTTCCATATATTTTTGAGAAATCTAGAATGACACACTTTATTTAACTCTAATATCTTAACAACATGATAAAATTTTTGATTTAGACTGCCTACACAAATTTTATTTATGGGTAGTAACCCAAAATGATTAGATAAATGGTATCCATCAAAACTTTCTTTTCATGTCTAATGAATACTTAAGCATACTATTTCCAATGAATAATAACTTTATTATTCAGTGAAATGTAAGATATATTCCTAAAACACATGAATTAAAAAACACTTGCGACCAATTTATTTCAGTAAATTACTAAAACAAAAAATAATGTAACAAAATTTTGACCTAACTAGTATTTATTTTCCTAATGGCTGTGATCAACCATTGACAAATCTATTCTTGACACTTACATTATGGGTTTAGTGGTGCCATTGACTTGAGGTTGTGGCATTGGAAGTGCCTTTTTTACCCTCAGTGGTCACTAAGAGAAAAACATTTTCTTTTCATGTTCTTTTTTATCTGGAACCTCATTCAAACTTTTTTGAACCTGTTCTTTTACAGATTACTGACTTAGGGAAGTCTTCATTAAAACACTAACTTTGAACATCAAGGGTTTGTTGAAGCTTTGATAGTTCTTCTCCTTCCCATATTTTTTAAATGATTTTGAGCTTACAAGATATCCCTGTTATGATCAGTCTCTTTTTCAGACATTGTGGGTAGTAGAGTTCTAATTAATAAAGGTTCCCTAGATCCAAAGTGAAAATAGAATGGGGCAAATTTGATTGATTTGTTTTGAGTTATGTTATATAATATATTACTTCTCTCAACTTATTTACTGATTATCTTTTAAATACACTCTAAATAGTCTGCCTAACTTATGTAGAACTCTTCGCATGGTTAGATAGTGGGTTCCTACTAAATGGATTTTTTGATCTTTTATACAGATTTTCCATTCTTTAGATATAAATGATGTGCACGATTTGTTAGGATAGCCTTAGTCTTTCCAATGGGTCTAATTGAGATTTGTTTTGGCATTTGATTATGCTTTTTCTATTAGCTTCCGTGACACGGTATGAATGAAGGAGTTTGGAGAAAATGTCATTTGTTATTAAGATGAATGTGTAGCTTTTAATAGATAGCAATGGACCATAAAGGTCAATTGCTCGGAGGTTGTTAGATTTTTTGGTACTATGGATTATAATACACCAGTATAGGAATGATTGGCATATTTAGATCTTAAATAATTTTCAGAGTCCTATCTAGTATGGAGGCATATATAACAAGCTAGTAGAACAGTCTGCACACAATACATTCTAAAGTCCTGGGTTTTATAAATATATAAAAAAAGTAATCTATTTTTTATGCATAATAGTAGTACAATTATTCATGGCTGGTCTTTATTTTCTGTAGTTTTATAATGCAATAACTCCTAGGATATTTTGTACCTTGATATAGATTTATTACTAATGATGTTTTTGACCATCTTAAATTCCACTTTATCACTAAATAGTTAATTATGTGGGGTAGTTTAGAATATTTGACTTGTAATTCAAGTAATTTATACAAATCTTTATTGACTGTAACATTGATGCTTAATGAGACAGTCATGATAAAAAGATTTTCCATACTTGAATGACATGACCCCATCTTAACTGGATGTCTACGTAAAGTTTCATCTACAACATTATTTTGTTCTTTATGATATTGCACTTGGAAATTGAATTGTTGAAAAAATAAACTCCATCTGACAAGCATTGGTAGTCAAGAGGTCAGTGACAGCTGCTTTACAAGCAGTTGTCCCAGGTTAGCAGGTTCACTTCCCAGCTGATGCTATGACACATGAGAAAAAAAACTCCATCTAATGAGCCTCTCACTGTTTATATAACTCCAACTGACGAATTCTAAGAAGTTATGATCAGTAATAGCCATTATCTTGGACCCCAATAAATATTATCAAAGTTTTATGAAAGGGCCTTGCCATGGCAATTGCCTCATCTATGGTGGTATGCTGCAATTCTGTGTCTTTTAATAATATTCTGAGAAATTATGTGACACATGGATTTTGTTTATGGTCTAGTTGGAACAAAAACACTCCTAGCTAGACTATGCCCCATTGCTGTTTGTTTGTATGTGGAATACACCCCCACATTAGGGTAGTATAGGACAATAGAAATTAAAAACATAGTTATTTTGTCAAACTTGATTAAGTGGTTATCTGTTCATTTCCATTTCTCATCATTCTTTAGTATTTTGATAGATAAATGATATTATAAACAAAATTTTTATAAAACTCATGATAGAAATTACAGATACCAAAAAAAGAGTGCTGTTGCTTTGTGTTTTATATTGCAGATTGTCTTAGAATGTGGTCTCATCTCATCAATATACCTATTATATGCCCAAGGAACACAATCTTATTGATGGCTGAGTTTCTTGATTTTTTTATAAGTTATGCTCTTTTATTGACATTTCTCTAAGAACATAGTTAGGTATTGGAAGAGCTCTGATATATTTACTAGAGCAATTATGTCATCATTCACACAAACAGTAATATTACCATTAACTGAGTCTGACACAACACTATCTAAGCAATGGATTAATTCAGCTCCATTGTTGATTAATCTAAAAAGCATGCTTTCAAGTACACATGAAGAACATTTATATTTTAAAGCAGATATTTCTGGTCATCATAGTGAAAATATACTTTCCAATAGCTAGTCATTAGATGTACAATGGCAAATACTCTTTTGTTCTTGAACAGTAGGTGTTACATCACATTTTAGAATTGTTAATTGATTCAACATTCTCATATATAAGTATATACATACAGATTCATTGCAAACATAAATGGATTATTATAATCTGAAGAGTGCTTCCTTATTATTTTCCACTCAACCATTTGGTTGATTTGTTTTGCACTTTTAACCTGTATTGGTATCGAGGGGAGTAAAATTTGCATTGGAATGATTATTTTTTCCTCAAAATATGATTTATTAACAAAATATTAATCTTTGAATTTACATGTTATATGTAGTGATATACAAGATTTAAACTATGATTTACAATGCAGAACTTGATTTACTGAGTGAACAGAAAAACCTTGAATTGTATATGCATAAATCTTGCCATTCATAGTTTCTCTCATAGTTTACTAAGTAACCCCTGACGTTAATGGCAACTAGGTAGATCACAGCTACCAAGAATCACATCATCCCCACCATCCAGTAAGACAAGAAAGTGAAAACCCATACTAATCCCTGCAGCACCCATGTCCCATCCCCCTTCTAAGGACTAGGAACCAGACCTTGGGATATTTCCAAAGCTCAAACTCTCTCACCCCATGCCCTTACTAATCCACACAGCATCCAGATCCCCTCAAAAACCCAGGATTGTGAGACCTTCCAAGCACAAGACCCTGCCATCCAGATGGCAGAGATGAGTGACATAGCAGCCCCAATTTGTTTAAACCATAGTAGAACTCTCTGGACTGAGTAACCCAAGCATGAGATTCTCTCATCCTCACAGGCAAGACAAGCAATGCTACAGCACTAATCAAAATGTAAATCCCATATTCTTACATCATATGCCATCTACAGATTATCACATAGTGTAATAACCAACCTATGAATCACATAGAGAACAAAGAGATCAAAACCACATCTCCACTGCCCCAAAGATGAGAATGATAAAACCTGTACTAATACCCATAGCACTCACATACCAGCTCCCCATAAGAACCAGAGTTTAGACCCAGAAATCTTCCCAAGTTTAAGACTCCCTCATCTGAAGTCCATACTAGAACCCAATACACCCACATCTCAGCTCCCCTCCAAGACCAGAAAGCAAGCCCTAGGAGATCTCCAAGCAACAGACTCAGTCCTCAAGACTGAAAAGCTTAGTGACACAGTATCCCCAATCCAAGGTTCAAATCACAGTTGAACTCTTTGGGGACTTGAATTTTGTCCATCATGTTTCAGCTTCCAGACAACTTATAAAAACTAGAAGCCTTAATCCATGAGGTCTTTAACTATTGATAAAAATCAAATGATAAAACTAGAAGCACAATCCATACGATGAGGTACAACTGTTAACAATAAAATGTCATAATAATTGCTAAATTTAAAATCATAGTGCAAATCTCCAGGATTTCCAATGCCTTGCATAAAAAATCATCATTACTTTCCAAAATCAAGAACTTTAATGTATATGTAGTAACCAGATGCTTGCATTATGGGTTATACCACAATATAATTCTAGATCTACAGAGCAATCAAAAGATGCACATAGAGTATTGTATCCATTAAAATCGTATATTGAATAGTGTACATCATGTTTCAGCACTCTGATAACCTATGAAAACCAGAAGCACTAGTCCATATAGTCAAATGTTAAAATTATTGATTTGTACAGTTCAGCATTAAAGATAGAAAAAAACGTTTAATATAGAATGCAAGGTTGAATAATCAAGCAATACTTGAAATCAAATGTTCAGATACAGTCAAAATAATTCACTATAGTAGAAAAAAATTAAGTCAAATCTCATGTCTAAAATGCAAGCAGAAAACTGCATTGAATAACGTTGTGTTTTTTAACAAATGAATGAGCCATCCAAATCTTGTAAAAACGTTTTAAGAGACATAATCAGTGATCCAGCATGTAATGCATGGATAAAAGATAAAGCAACACTTGAAATAAATGATCAGATACAATGAGAAACAATTTACTATTGTGGAAAAATTATTTCTTTAAAAGTAAAATCTCAGGTTTAAAAAGCAAGCATTAAAGTAAAAATGAATAACGCTACTATTGTTAACAAATAAATGAGCTATCCAATTCTGGTAACGATCCCCACAGCACCTTTTTCCCAGCTCCGCCCCATATAAAACCAGGATTCAGGCCCTCAGGGGTCCTCCCAACAATCAGAAACTCTCACCCAGTCAGCAAAGCTGCCTTGAATCAAAATATTCCTTGAAAATTAAGTCTTTCAATAGAAATCTCTAGAAATTTACATGGCTGTCAGTTAGTTTTAACAGTGCTCCAAAGAGAAATTTTAATCATGCTTACTTGTTGTTTGATACAGCCATAATTTTTGTGTACAAAGAAACCTCAAAGGTTACTCTGTACAAAGAAACCTCAAAGGTTACTCTGGTCAATTGGAAACTTTTTAGAAAAAAAAAATCCCCAAAATATAATTTAGGTAACTAAAATGGGGAGCCAGTAACAGAGTAAACTGGAGTCTCTGGCTCTCTGTATTCTATTTACATACTTTTCAATTATACCTGGTTTCTTTGAAAACAAGTTCTTATATTTTTACAGCAGTTGAAAAAATTGTCTCTACTATCATTATTTAGGTCATTAGATTATAACATTTTGGCTTTTAAATCAGATTCTGTTGATGCACCTTGTATGACTAATTTAATTGTGTATCCATGTATATTCATAAAGTCAGAATCTATAATAACCTCATTAAAAGTCTGGCCATAATTACCAAAATATGTTTAAACCTTTTATGATCCAGTTGTATGATTAACCAAATTTGTTTGGTAGATTATTTGGCTTGGCAACCATTTGATAAAGTAAACTGTGCCTGTTTTACTGGTAGTGCAGATATTTGAGATTTTATTTTAGTGATTTTATCCAACAGATACTCTGAGATAATAAAGATCTGAATCCTGAGCCATGCAGAGCTCTTACGGATATTCTTTAAATGATTACAAGCAAATATTATATATGCAACTTTCAGGTTGGAGATCAAGTTCATCATCACCAACCACAAAGTATAGTGAACTTATATGGTACATTATATTATTGCTCACCAAACTAGTAGTGATGTCAGACATCTGTAGTGGCAAACATTCCAATGAGGCCTACCCTAGTTTAAAGATCAAGATTTCAGTTTTGGCCCTAGCATTTTCATGGCAGTGTCCCAGGAGTTATTGACAAGATAATTGTCTGTGGCACCCATACCTTTGATGAACCTATTACTACCGTTGACATTATGGATATCCTATTCTTTGAGTATATGACCTATACCCTTCCTCCTTTTATTTCTTTAATTTTGTTCTATCAATATGTATCTTACCTTATACATGTTATTGCCTCTCTTTGTCTTGCAGTTTCTGGATAGAGGTCCTCCATTCACTTTAAGATGACTTAGAACTTCTGACACCTTCTCAGCCAAGTGTCTTTCAGCAGTAATTATGGCTTGTTCTATATATTTTGGCAAGTTTCACTTATTATTTGCATGAATTTATTCTCCAATAATGGGAATGCAGTCAGCATTTTCAACTTGACACATCTTCAGAAAAATTGGGTATGAGTGTCTTTATATAGGGTGTATATATCAAAATGTGGTATTTGACACTGTCTTGTTTGTTCTCATTTCAAAAACTGTTTAGGAGGATGCATCTAAAATTTTTATGTTTAGGGTGTATGATTGAGGCATTTCTACCAGTTCGTCAAGGATGCATCTAGATGATTTCCTGCAATGGCTAGTTTTCCACCTTACCTAGTTTACTCAATGAGAATTTTTTTCCAGTCCTGTGCAATATTCTAATGTATTCTCATTGAATTCTACATGGAAAGTTTTCACTTGAATCAACTTGGCAATGTTATAATTTGATGTTTACGGATTATCATCTAAGTCACTATCACATTTAGTAGTGTTATATAACAGTGGGGTTACCATTCTGCTATGATACTCTACTGTCATCATTTTTCATATCTATCTCTTTTTTATGGAATAAACACATATGGTTTATACTCTATTATCCTTTTTTTTTGTCTTTCAACATCACACAACATATCATATCTTACTATCAAAATTTATCAATTGATTGTAAAAACCATCTTCATGTATTTTTACACACTTTTACATCCTTCTGCTTGTTCTGTGTAATTTTGTCCTTCCTTTTTACACTAGCTTCCATTTTGTCTCAGTTTATATCCTCACTATTAGTCATTTGATCTTTCATGTAAATTAGGTTGCTTAGTTTTTCTTTAAATTCTTTTTGCAAGGCTTTCATTTCTTTTTCAAATTTACCTTGTCTCTTTATCATTGCTCCATGTTCTGTACTCAACCTCACTTTAACATCTTCAAATTCAATTGAAGGCAATCCACTTTACTATGGATCCTAAACTTAAAATCAACTTTCATTTTATCAACTTTATTGACCTTTTTGCCTATTTATCTACAATTTTGGTGGTTAAACTGATATTTTTGTTCAAATCTTTATTAGCTTGTTCAAAATTCTCTCAAGCTAAATTTAATTTCCAACTTTTTTTCTCCTCTCTTAATTTTCCAAATTTCACACTATATCACTCTTCAGATTCTTTCAATTTGCCTTCCAAATTGTACCTAAATTTTTTAATCATTGCTTTAGATACATTAAATCAATCACCAATATATATTTTTTTTAATTTGACCTTTTGCTCCTTCAAACTTTTATCTAACCTTTCAAATTTTTTTTTATTAGAACCTGCCTTTTGTTTTTTAAATTTTGCAAGCATTATTTTTATCATATCTTCAAATCTTTTACCCCTATCAGATATACTCACTTCTGGCACTACTCTTATATTAACAGCTTTCATAATGGTTAATACATGTGTCATGTGACAATGACTTGATATCTTTGTAATATATGTATGTGTAAAGCTGAATTACTAACTTATCTTAGACAATATGAAAATATTTAAACAAATAAATAATATCTCATTATTAACACCTACTTATCAATCATGGCCTAAAAAATATATGTATACTGACCCAAAAAAATTTTAAAAAAATTATATTTCAACTTTATATTAATGAGCCTATAAACTATATGTTTCCAAAATTGAGTAATTCTTTATGAGCAAATTAATTGTGTGCGATTCAGTAATCTCAGATGGCAGTAGTTATTAATCGAGCCACGCAGCAATTCACTAAACTGTACCAGTATAAATGTGGCAAATAGGGTGGGTTGCATGAGGTATAGAGACTCTATTGAACTTGAATTAATTATAGTAAATAACATTGATCTACCAACATAAATGAGACCTTATAAATTTTGACTGAATATTTCTCATTTATAGCAATACAATATTAAGATAAATTGATTAGTAAAAAATGCCAGCTCCTAAATGTATAAAAATTATTAGTTTGGATACTAAACAATTTATATTTCTTGGATGCCAATTATATTGATTAATAGAGAAATAATATCCCAGATCAATAGTGCATAATGTTAAAAATAATCGTTTATTTACAAATGAGAAACAATCTATAAATAATATTAAGAATATGGTGAATAAATAGTTTC
Organism: Epiperipatus broadwayi; assembly: GCA_028023455.1. Taxonomy (NCBI): domain Eukaryota; kingdom Metazoa; phylum Onychophora; class Udeonychophora; order Euonychophora; family Peripatidae; genus Epiperipatus; species Epiperipatus broadwayi. Next base: position 2,761,388 of record JAQFVV010012479.1, on the reverse strand, counting down.
TAATGAAATATTTGCATTAAGCATTTAGACATATAGTCGTGTAGACAACAGACTTACATTTATAACTAAGAGAATATATGTAATTATAAATAAATCTTAATAGAGAGACATAAAATGAGAGTTTTAACTTATTATGATTTTATTAATGTACGGAATATATACTTGAATTGATATATTTATAATTTGGAATAATTATAGTTAGCTGCCCTTAGTTATGTTTATGGTTTTATCATCCACATTTAAGAGACAAGACTAATATAAATAATTTTTAAATCAACATGATAAAATTACACCTCAGAAACTGATAATTCAAATTAATTGTGAGTTTCTCAATCATCCATTTTTAAGAGACAAAACTAACATAAATAATTTGTAAATCAGCATAATAAAATTACAGATGATAACTTGATAATCCTAATAATTGTGAGTTACTCAATAAATACATATTTCACATTTAATAAAAATATCCAGTGACAGTAAAACACAATGGTATGAAAAAAATATTAAACGTTACATTAGTAGATAGTGTAGTTTTATATCAGGAGTCTTTTATGATAGTAATCCGTTTATCTAATACTACACATAATGTATTTGCGCCGTTTGCTGAACACAGTTAAGTTTAATTTTAAAATTTGTGTGCGATTTTATGATCTTAATTCTTTAAAGAAATAATTATGCTTTACGCCCTTGTTAAGTAATAATCCTTACATAAATGGATATGCATACAGGATAAAGATCTATTCATGATAAATCTGGCTGACAAGCACACAATAATTTGATAGGTAATGTCACAAAGTTGCGAAGAAAGTAAATAAAATTAAAAGGCTGATGTTCTTTTACAAACAATCCCTTGTTTATATATTAGTATTATTATTTGATTTCTTTATTAATATTAGTTGCAAATACATGCATATATTTATTTGAAGTCAGATAGACATCCTTTGAATATTTCGGTGAAATAAAATAATTTTCTAACATGGATTCTAAAAGAGATTCAGTCATTGCTAAGTCATTGCTTTATATATTGTTTGTCTGGAAAATAGATAACAACTTTCTTTTAAACAAGCATAAGGTAGACTTTCTTTATATAAAATTTTATAGATATATACATTATTACCCTTGTATTGAAATACTATTTATTAGAAATTCAATTTTCTCCTGCAGTAAATGAATATATACATACAAAATACACTTTAAGAAAATAATTATAATATCTTTTGTTTGCTGATAATTCACAAATTTTTAAAATCAATTCTTTGAACCATGCCCTGTCTGTTGATGTTCTTACTAACTTAATTTTCTTGAAGTTATCTTTATAAGATTTTATTAAACAACTATCATTGTTATTAAACATATTAATCATTATAAATATTAGTTACATGCACATATATAAAGTTTTATACACATGAACATCTTATTTGTCGTCTTTTCACTAATGGTTCTACTGAACTGCATGTTTACATGTGTGTGTGTGTGTATTTATGTGATGGTTAATAATTTTTCAAGTAAATTAGTGAGCTAATATTTAATATTTAAAAAAACTTTTTTTAAACATGCATGATCCTGTTTTTATTTAGAGGCTCCTGCCAGATTGTGCAATATATATATATCATCATCATCAACTATTATCAATTCACGCAGGATGAAGGTCTCTCCAAGTTTAATTGATCTTTTCTGATCTTAAGATTTTCTTCTCCACATCACCCATGCACACTTTCTTATTTCATCTATCCATCTCATATGTGGTCTCTTTCTGGGTCTTTTACAATCTCTTGGAATCCAGTTTAAGATTTCAATTGTCCATCTATTATCATCTCTTCTAGAAATATGTCCAGCCCAACTCCACTTCAATCTTTTAATTTTTTCAATGAGGTCAGTAACACCTGTTTGTTCTCTTACCCATACATTGTGTTTTCGATCTCTTCTTGTTACTCCCAACATGCATCTCTCCATACTTCTTTGAGTGGTCTGGAGTCTCTGTATTGCTCTTCTATTAAGTGTCCAAGTCTCAGATCCATAAGTAAGAACTGGTAAAACACATTTGTTAAAAACCTTCCTTTTCAAACACATAGGCATATTTCCTTTTAGTATCAAGTTATTTCTACCAAAAGCACTCCAACCAAGTTTAATTCTATGATTAATTTCATCCATTATGTTTCCATCTGTATTAATAATCTGACCAAGGTATTTGTAACTGTTAACTTCTTCTAATTCATCATAATCAATCTTTATTTTCATATTTTGAGCAAATTGATTAAACATTACTTTAGTCTTTTTAACATTTATCTTTAGTCCTACTTTCCTACTTTCATCTGATAACTCCTGCAACATTTTCTGCAGCTCTGAAGCATTATTTGCAAAAACAACTATATCATCTGCAAAATCTAAATGACTTAAATAATCTCCATTTACTTTCACTCCTTTAGTTTCCCATTTTAATCCACAAAATACTTCTTGCAACACTGTTGTAAAAAGTTTTGGAGATATGGAGTCACCTTGTCTTACACCTTTCTCAATGTTGACTTTCCCAGTATCATTATGTAATCTAATTGTTGCTGTTGCATTTTTATAAATATTCTTTAAAATATGACAATATCCTGGATCTATACCTTGATGATCCAATGCTTTAATCACTGAAGAAATGTTTATAGAATCAAATGCCTTTTCATAATCTACAAATCCAAAACATAATGGCAACTCATATTCATTTGTCCTTTCTATAACTTCTCTCAATACCTGGATATGATCTACTGTACTAAAACCACTTTTAAATCCAGCTTGTTCCCTTGGTTGGTGGAAATCCAATGTTCTTTGTAGATGAGTTGTAATTATCTTGGTAAAAATTTTGTATAAAACTGATAAAAGGCTGATAGGTCTGTAATTTCTAATATCTTCTTTATCACCTTTTTTAAATATTAATATTATTACTGCATTCTTCCAATCATCTGGTACATCTTTATCATTTAGACATTTGGTATATAACTTTGCTAAATTTTTTTCTATTTCTTCACCTGCTTCTTTTAATATATCAATTATAATTCCATCATTACCTGGAGCCTTTCCTTTCTTCATACATTTAATTGCATGTTTCACTTCTTCATTTAAAATTCTGGGCAATTCAGAAGATCTAATAGAAATAAGAGGTACTTGTTCTTTATTACTATATAATTCTTGATAAAAGTCTTCTACCCATTTCATAATGTCATCTCTCTTTTTAGTAATAACTCCATCTTTTTTTCTTATTGCAGATATAAATTTCCTACCAATACCAAAATGTTGTTTTACATTCTTGAGACTTTTATTTTCTTCTACAGCTTTCCTTGCTAGTTCACAGTTATACTTTCTTATATCATTTTCAACTCTTTTCCATACCACTTTACAAACTTCGAGATATTCAATCCTTTTTAATGCATCATTTTTGTATATCTTCATATTCCTTCTTTTCTTCATAAATTCTCTAGTCTCAGTAGAACTTTTATTGGTCAATTGCTGCATTTTTTTCTACCAGCTATCTTTGTTACAGTTTTTAAAAGTGTATCAGTTATTTTCATATTAATTTCATTCAAATCTGAATCAGGTTCAAAATCTACTAATACTTGAAATCGATTTGTAAGTTCTAATTTAAATTCATTAGAATGTTTCTGAAGATTAGGAGTATCAACTGTAAAAATTGTTTATCTTATAATTTTTGTCTCTAGTTTTGCATTAACACATATTTTACATCTTACTAATCAATGATCACTTCCTGTGTTAAATTTATTAAGAACATTACAATCTTGAAATATGTATTTTCTGTTAGTCAAAATATAATCCAATTCTGCTGTACCTTTATTGGGATGCTTCCATGTCCATTTCCTTTTAACATTTTTCTCAAAAAAAGTATTCATGATATAAAGTTTTTTTCAGCACACTCCACTAGTCTATGTCCTCTCTCATTTCTATTACCATAATCAAAATTACCTACAGCACTTTCATCTTTCATTTGTTTACCAATTCTAGCATTAAAGTCTCCCATAACAATTTTAAAATGTTGTTTACTCTGATTGAAAGTCTTTTGTACACCCATATAAAAATCTTCTACTACTTTATCACTATGAGAACTTGTTGGAGCATAAACCTAAATTATCTACATTTGGTATCTGCTATTAAGTTGTATAACTAATCTTGCCATTCTGTCTGATACACCATCAATCTCCACAATGTTGTTCTTCCACTTTTTATTTATAATGAATCCTACTCCACTTGTATTTCCAATATTTGTCCCTTTATAATAGAGTACATGTCCACTTTTTAAATCAATTGTGTCTTTACCTTTACTTCTAACTTCATAAAGTCCAATAATATCCCATTTAATATAAGACAGTTCTTCTTCTAATTCTTGCAATCTTCCTTCACTTGAAAGTGATCTGCAATTGTAAGAACCTAAATAAAAAATGCCATCATCAAATGGCAACCTGGGTCCACAATCAGGGAATTCTTAGCCCCCTCCGCCTTCGGCCATAACCGCTGCCTTGGTTGATGATTTTATAATCTCCTGGAAATAAGAGCCATGATTTATTTTTGTCTGTCATAATTGTTTATATGTATTAGAAAATATTAATCATTTATACAAACATTCATTCTGCCTTATGAGGCAACTGAGAAGAGAGACCATGGTGTTTCCTGATTTTAAACTCAGAAGGAAAAAACCTATAAACTCACCACGCTGGCTAATGCATGTTGATGAGCAGCCCATCCATGTTCATATACTATATGAATAATCACATAGTTATAACAGCTGTAACAACAAGAATGTATGGAGTAGACATTAGGAATTTGCCCTGCTTGGTTCCTTTAAGGCCTCCAAGTGAAATCAAAGAGTCTCCTTTCAGTTAATAGCAACTCCTTTATATATATATATATATCGAAACCTTTGCTAGTATAGCTAATTTAATTTATGTAAGTATAAAAAAAATTTCAATAACATCATTTTATTGCCAGTTAATTTTATTAGGGCTTTACAATTAAATGCCAACTTAATTTATAACTTATTCTAAGCACTTTTATAAATGTTACTTATTATTAAGAGACCTTATGTCAAAGTATTGCTAAAAATTATTAAAAAACTAGAATTACTTTTATATCATCTCTCATGTCTTAAAATTTAGTGTTTAAATTAAACTGTAGCAATACTAAAGTCTAAATGTTTAATATTAGATATGATTTGTATTTAATTTGCCTGCTTATAATTGAGCATTTCTGTCTAAAGTATTTATTACCAAAAGATTAGTTGTTCATGCTAATATCAGAAAAATTAAATTAGTATAAAAAAGGTAAGCTATTTAACATAGAATATAAACAGTTAATTTATTATTAAAAAGTTGTTAGTTTTTAATAAAGAAACTTTGAAGAATATGAGTGATTGTGCTTATATTTATTATTTTTAACTTTCACTTCATTTTTCATTATTATGTTTAAAATATCTTTAATTTAAATAAATAATAAAGGTATTCTGGAGAACTTCTCACTGATTTAATATAGTTTGGAATTGTTATGAAGAGTGCTGTATGTGAATTTAATTTTGTTTATTTCATTGTAATAATTTTAATTTCATAAATAATATTTTATGATGCTACATTTTTAATTAACAAGTCTAGGTTTTATGTTAATGAGTTTCTATTTTTAGTTTAGTTTTCCAGGTACCAAATTAACTTTTAAACTTTAATATAGTAGTAATTTAAAAATATCAAATTTCAATCAATCAAATTAATCATTTAATTTGGGGTATAAATATACTCATGGGAAGAGTCTGCACACACAGGCAAAAACATACTTGAAACATATATAAGAAAAGAACTCACATGAGAAGAAAAATATTGCTTATTTTTTCTTAATTAATTTCAAAATTGATCATAAGTTTAATTATCTTTAAATAATTTTATTTTTGCTCAGTTATATGTGTCTTTAAAGATAATCTAATTTAAGTACTAAAACTTTAAGCCAAAGTCTACTGAGAATTTCAAAGGCAACAGTTTTAAAAGAAAATCAGAAAAAAAATTAAACAATTATTTCTGTACAATTGCTGAATTATATTTATTTAATATTAACATGATGTGGGAATTATATATAGCTTGCATCACTAATGTAATAATTTTTTGTGATTTTTCATTTTTATATTTACAATAAACTTTATTTAATAACCAAAATATTGTGACCGGTTGCCTTATTCAACCGTTCCTATAGGGATTGAGAGCTCCGAAACAAACATGATATAGTGTAAAGCTTTATTTATTTTCCTATATCGATAGTTGTTCATTATCAACACAAGGGGGCGCCAGATACGATGATTTAATTTACAATTTAATTTCTCGCATCACCTTACGTCATATCAAAACGATTTCAAAGTCTAATCCCTGCCCATAAGCTCAAACTCCCAGCATGGACCAATAAGGGTCACTCAGGGTCGCGATGAAATTGTTTCAAGAATATCATTCTGGCAAAAGACACAATAATAACCAATGGGGAAGAAGCTTGGTTGATTTACAGATCGGTCCAAATATTGGACCGGGTCATTGGTTATTTGGCGACTAATACGAATGTTTGACTTATGCATCCTTATATAAAAAATTAGAAGCTTATAATATCATCCCCCCGTTATCATACAGTCCAATAGAATTATTTATATTAGCTTTATTGACATTTACTTATACTTATTAATAATAGGCCCTCCCAACTCTTAAACCTATCTTAACTACATAGTAAATAAACATCGTGACTTACGGCACGATGAAACTTAAAGAAATAAACAAAACAAAAAATAAGAAAGACAAATTTAAAAGTAAAATAATTAATCGCATGAATAAATGCTGATTATAATACTTAAAAAAAAAACATATTTTAATTATAGAGAATGATTTGAGGAATGCTCGACTTGTTTAAATAAAAAAAGAATTTATTGAATATAAAAAAATGAAACATTAATTAATAGCTTTATTTGCACGCACATACATGCATTCTCGCACTCGCACAGAAAAGAACATATTATGCATAATAAACATGGATGATATAATATATTTCCTTCTTTTACATTTGAAATTAGGTGTGTGTTATAATTTATTTGCGAAAGAAAATAATAATTATGATCAAAGTTCATAACAGGAAAAGTCCTAAGATTTAAATATGAGGAACTATATAGCATCTGATATTTTTTTTATTTACGAAAGTTGAGATTAAAATATTAAGATTCAAATATGAGGGATTACGGATCATTTTATATTTGATTTACGAAAGGCGAATTTAATTAATTATGAGATTGCCTTTTAAAGTCTACGTAAAGAATGAATGGGAGCATAAAAGAAATAAAGTGTTTACCTAGGATTTTGCGTAGTCTTCTGCTGCTTCTAATTTGGTGAGGGTTCGAACCTGTTGGATACTGTTTCCATAGTAAATGGTTATTCATTTTATATAAGTTCAGCGTAGTATGTTTGGACGATTCTTGTATGTTAAACGGAACATCGTCTTTGGACTGATTGGAGTACGATGTTTGGACAGCACTGTTGTTGGTCATTCATAGCTGTGGAGATGTTCTGGCGGCGGAGCGTCGATCAATCACTGAGGGGTTTCTTAGCCCATCATGACGATCGACGCTCTAAAGGTTAATTTCACAGTGGTCATATTGGATAAACCGGATAGCAAAAAAAGAAAGTTCTAGTTGTAGCTTCCGGAGGAATTTAAAAAAACTATAAGCATAAGCAAAACAAAACAAAGAATGTAAAAAACTGTAACCGAGATGTAGACAAAGACTAAGACTCATATTTATATGGGTTGGTTATTATCTGAGGATCCAATCTCCACCCAGAGTTCAATATTCTCTGAGTTGTCATTGGGGTCCGTGTCCTACGTAATGTTCATTCAATCCATATGCTTGAGGCAATCTTAGGTTTATGCAATCTCACATTGCAATCTCAGTTAGAAAAAAATCATACTTATTCACCTTTTATACATACATGCGTGCGTGTTTTAAGATAACAATTTAACTTACATTAGTTTAAAAGTCGAGCATTTAATCTCAAAATCACCTCTATAAGCTTTTACCTTTCGCGATAGTTATAAAATTTAAAATACACCTTTTTTAATTACCCCCGCAAGAATTATAAATCATTTATTGAGATTTAAAATGGCATATTAGTGATGCGTTTATATTTTTTTTTTTAGGGAATATTATTATAATAGATTATATGAAAGCCTTAAATTATTTAATCAGAAATATTAACATTTTATTTTATAGTGTATTTTATAAAGCATTGAAAGAAAACTACATTTATTTTTATCATAAATTGAAAGTAAATAAAAAATAGAGTATTTACATTGCTTGTGTGTGTGGGTATATACCTGTACCGACCTTGTCTCGGTACAATATAGACTTGTTATATACCTGTATCAATATATGTAATATATAAGCTATATGAGCACAGACATTTACATGACCCACCACTTTATTCTAAATTTAGTATTTCTTATATGTTAAGGATAAAGCTGTTAAAATCTCATGTTTTACAATATTTATTGCAGTTCTTTAAGATTTTAAAATCCTTTGCTTTAATATTTAAAAGAATGTTGAAAAAGTACATGATTTATTAAAAGGCTTTTAAATATTTTGTCTTCTGTAAAATTTTCGAAATATATAATTTCAATATTACATTTAAACAATGGTCTTCTCTGGGATAAATTCATTTTTATTTTAATAAATGAACTATTTTAATTTTAGACAGAAGACCCATTGTATTAATTTTAAAGTGACATCTCAATTACTTTCTCATAGTGAATTATTTATTATTGTTAGTACTTGAGTGAAACATAATTACTCACATATATTTCAACTTATGCTTATGCAAGCTTGAGAGAAAATATATCTCAAGTATATAAAATAAAGATTTATTAATTGACTTTTTCATTGTAAAAGCATTATGTCCATACTCATGTTAAAGACAAAATAATATCATATTTAATAGACTTATTACTTAAAATTCCATTATTATAATTATTTAAATATGTCTGGTGAAATAATGGAAGTAATTATATTTTTGCATTGTAAAAGAAATCTGTAATATTTTTCATGAATTATAATGTGAGTTATATACAATTAACTTTTAATAAAACTCTTGTATTGTTTACTTCATTATTATTAATGTTACATTGTGAATTTAAACCCTGCCCTATCTCTAATAAAACTGGCCTATTTCCAAAAATTATTAACTTCTGGACCTCAGTATAATTACATTTTCCCAGAATGAATGAATAAAAGTTAATTTAATGCTATAACATAATTTGTCAATGCCTTACTTGTTTAAAAACATTTTTGCAAAACAGAATGGCCATTAATATGTTTGTATATGTTTTAAGGAAATCTCTTATATAAGATTAATTCTGAATGCTGTGTATATATTTTAATTTTCTGTATTATCAACAAATTGAAAAAAATATATATGTTTGCAGAACTGAATCCTTATAACTGGTGAAACCTTTAGGATTAAAGTCTTTAATAATGTAAATTTTGGCAAACTGGGTATAATGTTAAGTGTTAATTTTATGCTTTTTGGTAATTTACTAGATATTTTTTCAGTTATATTATGCATTTTTATCAATTGTAATATCCAGAAATTCATAGTGTATTTACAAGTTTATTAATGTTATTTTAATATTATATCAAACTATTGCTGTCTGCCCTATTATAAGTAACTTATCTATGTGAATGAAGATATTTATGCAAAACCACTGACAATATTGTATATTTTTATTTTACTGTTTATTTCAGGCCATATTTTATTAGGTCAGATTTGACAAATAACTATGTTAATAAGTTTATACATCAGTTAATAATAATTATATTTATTAGGATATTGTCACATTAATCTCTCTCTTGTTTATTGTTTATGCTTATCTTGCCATTATATTTTTGAAGAGGTGGTAGCTGTGTCTATCTCTTGGTGATATTATTTTAGTGGTTCAAGTATATTATAAAAAGATTGTGGCATTGTCTCTCTCTTATGATGGTATTTTTCTGTGAGTGGTATATATATATGTTATGTTTCATATTTTGCATAAATGCTTTGCTTGATGCAGTTCCTATTGTTATTAATATTATGGTAGTTCATTCTCATTTTTACTATATGTTATGAGTCAAATGTCCTAGCATACTCATTTGTCTTCAAAATGTAGATGCTCTTTCAAGTCCATGCCATCATTAGGTTCATGTATTATTTATCTTTTCTTCTCAGAAATATCATATTGTGTATGTAACCATGCGTAGTGTAGCACATGACTTGAATATTATTATGGCAATTGGTATTGTTATTGTTTGTGAAAAGTATCATGTTTTCTTCAGTTGCATTTTTGACTACTCAGTGTCCATTAGAGATGGTTCTGGTGTTAGATCTGTTTTTCTGTGCTTCTCTAGCATTACGAAATATAATCCTAATAGTTTTTTTATTTAAATATTTAAAATTGTAATTATAGGCCTAAATAAGTAATAAACATTATTTTAAGCATCAAGTCATCACTGGATTGGTAAAAAATCATTGGTATTAAGATGTACTCATTGTTGGGACAATATTATAGTCCTATTGATATACAAAAATGTTAAAGTTCTTGTAATGATTCTTAAGTTAATAAAACATTTATCAGTCAAGAAAAATGTGTAGTTTATTGTAATAATATCTGTGTTAGAAAGCTTATGTCAGTCAGACAAGTTAAAACAGTTAATTACCATTTAATTCATTAATTTATTTGTTTTTACCATAAACTGCAAACTTGTGAAATTGTATTTCTTCAATGCAGTAAGATTGTATATAATGTTATTTAAATAGCTCATTTTCAATATATATATTTGCAAAAGTGTTGTTATTTGAATTGTTTTTATTGTATAAGTAAATGTTAAATTTTTATGTTTAATTTTAATATCATTTGTCAAGCATTGGTGGTCGAGAGGTCAGCGACAGCTGCTTTACAAGCAGTTGTCCTGGGTTAGCGGCTTTGCTTCTCAACTGATGCTATGACACATGAGAAAAAAAATTTTAATATCATCTCAATCGTGCATCAATTATCCAGAAATCTTAACATTATATGATTAATAACACAATTTTGTTTGATTCTAGTTACTTAGAGTATATGCACATAAAGTAAAGATAATAATCACTTTGCTATAATGGTCTATAGATGTGAAGAACGCATCTAAAGGATAAAATATTTAAACATTTTTTAAATCATAAATAATTACTATAATTCAATTTCAATTATTAAAAGAAGTTCATTTTGTTGTAAAATTATTATCTGCTTATTCATAATCCAACATAAATATAATTCTTAAATTATTTGTTTTAAGTTTCTAAGATAAAGCAATTATGAGTTGTTAATAGAATATCCTGACTGGCCATAAAATCCTTTATCCATTCTTGATATTCAAATGCTATCCTAGCAGATTATTTTTTTTCAAATTAAGAGTTTTTATTTTAATTAAAATATTTACTTTTAAATTTTTTTAGTGTTATTGCAAATTAGGTAGTTATTATCTTAGGGTAATTGCATATATCTCCTCATATTTTCATAGGATGCCATTCATTGTTTAATAACTCATAAATAAATAAAAGAGTGAAAATTTTAATAATAGAAATATCTAATAATGAACACTGAGATCTTATTATTGTAATTAATGACCAGAAGAAATTATTTTTAGCAAAATAAATTATTTTGAAAAGTAAAGTGGCACAAATAAAACTTAAGAAATATTATTCTTTATCAAGAGTTTTGGATTGTGAAGCAGATAATTGCAGTTAAATGGTGTGAATAATGGTAGTGAGATATGTTTTGATATTGGAGGGGGGGTATATAAAAATATATTCATTACTTTGTGATTTCAATATTAAGTGAATTCATATTTTGACAGAGTGAATTAAGAGTTCTCCTCCTCTTAAAATTTATTAATTGTAAATCGGCATATTTATAATGTTTAGTAATGATTATCCTTACGCCTATAGCTCTTTTTATTATGAGTATATATTATATAGGAGAACCTTGAGCTTAGCATTTGTTATTGTTATTTATATTAAATTTTATGGGTAGTATTATGATTATCAAGTGGTTGGTATTCATTACCCTCTAGAAAAATTATTTTAATTTGTTTCACTTGGAGAAAACATTTGTGATTATTGATCCCCCTCCCCCATAGTTTGTTATAAAATTTCAGCCTTATATGATATTTTGGGTTAGCCTTCTCTTTTTTTAGGTTATTACATATATATATATATATATAATCAATATATATATATAATCATTAAACGCCTGTCAACAATTAGACAATACCTATATCATTAACAATCAACAATTTCAAAATGCTGGCAAGGAAACTCCCTTTTTAACAATATATATATTCATATTATTATTTTCAGGAGCTTCCATGTAATAAAAATATAATCAGTATTTAGCTGACGTTTCAGTATAATAACAAGTATTTTTTTCAGGACTTCTTCTTTCTCATATATATATAACATGTAATCTTTAACACATATTGGTCAATTATTCCAAAAAAATGTTATCAGAAACTAAAGATATACATGTTCCATCATACCTTACCTTGGTGTTTATGTGTAGCAAATAAAAGATTAGGCTTATATACAAATAAATCCAGCAGATTTTTGAAATATCATATTCTATACTGAAATTTATATTGCACATAATAATAATAAAACTTTAAAAATCATGGAAGAGATTTATGTGCAAGTTTGGGTTATTGCTTATAACAATCTTTATTATGCTATGATGTACATCCTTAATATATATATATTTGCAAACATGATTTATACTACATATTAGGAGACTACTTTGGTATTAGGAGAACTGAATCATACCATCATCTATACAAAAACAGTTTCTTTCTTTCTGCAGAGAATAAATGGATACACTTTGCTTATTTTTGCAGTCTCTGAGCTAACTACACAACACTTCTAAAGAGTTGCTATTAAACTTACTTTTAAAACTTAATTGATAATTATATCTATCTTTTTGTTTTTAAAATTATTATACAAAATAATTATCAGCAAATTTTTAATGGTTGTCTTGCTCCTAGCAATAAATCATTCAATTATTTTTTACTTAGTACATATATTAATGGAGAAGACCTTATAAATAAGTTCACTGCAGAAGAAAATCTTTTTGGCTTTTTTCCAAAAACATAACAATAAACACGGAAACTTTACTCACCGGGTTAGTTAACCGTTAGTGGGAGAATATTTATGAACATTTCATTCTTAGATTCTCTAGTTAAAAATTTCTAGATTCCCATTTATTGACCAATAAATCATTGGACAGTTTAAACTTTCTATGAGCCATCAATCTGAAATATAATTGCTTTAAAATAGTCAAATATTTAAACCAATTTCTAAGGTCAGCGGATTCAAATCTAAGGTCATGCAAATTGCAAGAAGATGCATTAATTATTTGAGATGAGGCTTTTCCCACATGTACACACGCATATATATATGATAGTACAGTATATCTTAGAATTTAATAAAGCACGTTTATGTTATTTTCTATGTGTTTTATTTTTACAATAGATTTATCTGAGCGTTTTTGATATTCAAACAAAAGGAATGGGCACTTATATTTTGCACAGGTCGACGCAAAAAAAAAAAAAAAGGGAATTGGGAGTTGATCCTGCATACTTATAAAATCTTATGTTTTTCAAAAATGTGGTCGATAGTCTAGCAATGTTGATATGTAATTTAAGATTTCAAGTCTTAATTCTATTCTTATTTTTTAAAAAGAGATAATGTGAAATTCTTGTGCTAACATAAAGTGTAACATAAACAAAAACTCTTTAAAAAATCATCAAACACCTGTTCTATTTTAATAGAAAAAAAATCCAATAAAAACTATTGATTTAAAATAATCTATCCAATGGAAAGTTAGGTTCAGTTGTAGCTAGATACGCACCCGAAGAGAAGACTTACAATGTAATTAACATTATTGTCATTAAAAGTATATCTAAGCTTATCCATCTATTATTAACATCTTTGATAACGTATTTATCAATATATTTAATAATGATGATTTAAATTTCCAATATTAACATGTGTTCTTCAAGTAGAAGAAACCGTCTGAAATTTATAATAAAATTCAACTTTAACGGTCTTTTATTTCATAAATTGAAATAATTATTTCATTATAGTTTCATTTTTAAAATACACTTTAAATTATTAATCATTTTAAATAGTTTTGCTTGTCTACTATTAGAGTTTGAACCCAAGCAAATAAACTTGAACTTTTTTTAGTACATTTATAGCATTCGAATTCAGGTAAATAAATTTTACATTTTTAAAAGCAGGTTTACGATTTTTTTTTTATATATAGAAAGTTGGTCTACAGATAATCGCGTGAATCATCCAACACTGGTCAGTAAATGGGTATCTAACTATTTCTCGCTAGAAGCAAGACAAGCATTAAACGTTTGTTGATTATTATTTTATATAACAATTAAAAAAACAAAAAGATAGATATATTTATCAATTATGTATTAAAAGTAAGTTTAAAAGCAGCTCTTTAGAAGTATTAAATAGCTAGCTCAGTGGCTGCAATACCTTAAAGATAAACAGTATATCCACTTATTCTTAGCAGAAAGAAAGAAACTGGCTTTGTATAGATGATGGTATGATTCAGCTCTTCAAATAAATTTGAGGTATCAAATACTTGAATTTCTACATCATGTTAACAAGTCACCATAAACAGAATTACTAATACACAAAGTATATCTACATCTATGTTTAAGAAAATGCTGTTTGTAAAAATAAAATAAAAAAAAACGTATTGATTAAGTATGTTAAGTATCAAGTTCATCTGAAGTCTATATAAATATAATTAATTATCATTAGAAAAAATTACAGAAAGGGACAAAAAAATCACATCAGAAAAAATCTTTCAAGACACTTGGTCTTTAATGAATGAAAATCTTAAATCCTAGCCTAAAGTAGTGACAATTGTCTCATATTGTCAACCCAGTGACATGATGAAAAAGAGACTTGAATAAACTTATATAATTTTTGCCGTTTGAGATTTCTGCTTTTTATGTATTTACCCTAATTTAGGATATAATTGACTGTTTCCATTTAATTTTTCTAATATATATAAATTAGTAACCTTTTTTTTAGTGCTCATTCATATTCTTTGTATATCTCTCAAGTACATGTTACTATACCATTGTTACTATACTAAATGTATCAAATTCCTGTATCATACTATATGTAATAAGCTCTGTAACCCTTGATTGCTTAATAAAGTTCTTTGAAAAGTAATAATAACAACAACAACAACACCACCTCCACCACCACTACCACCACCACCACCACCACCAACAACAACAACAACAACAATAATAATAATAATAATAATAATAATAATAATAATAATAATAATAATAATAATAATAATAATAATAATAATAATAATAATAATAATAATAATAATAATAATAATAATAATAATAATAATAATAATAATAATAATAATAATAATAATAATAATTATAATAATAATAATAATAATAATAATAATGATGATGATGATGATAATAATATTTCAACAATTAAGAAAAACATTTAAAGAAATACATTATTATCATTTTTTTAATATTATTATAACTTTAATATATGCTATGCTAATTAGTTAATCTCTGGGTAAAAGTATTTGTTCCTAAAGAAAATTTGTCAATATCATTAAAACAGATACTGTACTGGTTTGGAAGTCTGTATAATGCTGCTAAGCATAAAGTTTCACATTTATATTTATCAATGAGAAATAAATTTATATTTGTTATATGGATATGCAGTACTTGTAGTAATATATTTGAGATAGAATCATATAAGAAGATTTGGCCACAAACTATTTGATAGAAAACTTTCATTTAGTTGATAATCTTTTCAATGATGCAGAATTATGTGTAATTTTTACTATTATCAGCAGTGTGATGAGTTTATTGGCTTTTTATTTCCAAGTTTAATGATCTTTAATAGATATTCACAATCATAACAGAAAAATGTAAATTATAGCTCTTAATCCCAAGAGGCTGTAAAGTCAGAAGCCAATGCAGTAATAGATGCCAAGGGCAGAGGGTGTTCAGAATTTCCTGAAACTGAACTCAGACTATCATTCAATAATGTCCTTTTATTTAGATACAATTTCATATTACTTTCAAGTGAAATATAATTGCATAAATTGGAAAAACTTTAATATCAATTGGGACATTATTGGATTGTGTGAAGTTAATAAAGAGATAATAAATTTTAAATATCGGTAAGGATTTTTTTATAAATGCACAATTATTGTAAGTGCAAATGAAATGGGTTGCATTATAAATAAAAAGTAATAAAATAACATTATTGAAATTGATGATAGGTAAGACAGTGTGACAAGATTAGTTATTCAAATGAAAGGAAGATTTCAAATGCAAATTCTAACAAGTTCCAATTGTGATGAAAAACTAGATCTTTATATTGATGTACAAAATGCTTTTGAATATATGAAAGTAATGTATTAAAATTGTCATGAGAGACATTAATGATAGAATTGATAAACAATTGAAAGTTGCAGAGGAAAATTGGTTATGGTGACTGAAAGGAGAGACACTACAGACATGGAGTTCACAAAAAATAAGAATATGTTATGAATATTTTTTACTTTGAGAAAAATGCTAAATGGATATAGATATAAACATCCAAATAAAGGCACAGCCGAATGAATTATATTTTGACTAATAGGAAAAATATATTTCCAGGATTGTGATGTTCTTAATAGACTCAGCATAGAAATCTTATTATCAAATAATAAGATGCAAGATAGTAATTCAATTCTAGAGAGACAAAAGCTATTAAGAAAGTCACTATTAAGTGTTGTTAATATTTAAAAAAGGACACCTAATTAATTTAAATTTGAGCTTGTATACACTTTATAATATTAATATAGTTTCAAGATGGTTCATTAAGAAAAGATAACTAATATTCTACTGAGAATTGTAAGCAAGATAACTAGTACAACAAAGCAATGATTTACCAGTAATTTGTTTTACTGGGGAAAGAGAATATATGAAGAAAATGTGGAATATAAAATTTGTTGAAAATTATCTATTAAGATGACTATCTAGAGTATTTGTAAATGCTACCAAAAGTGTTAATAATGGAATAACTAAATACAATTTTAAAAAGGCATATGACTCTATCACTCAGGAACCCATATGAGGGTCAAGTGACAAACCTGTTAGTCCTAGATTTAATTTTGGGACCACCCGATTCCAAGTAGGACATACTACAAACTATCCCAAACCATGCAGAGCCCTAAAGATAATTTTAAATTGGCAAGGAAACCTATAGAAGAGAATAAAAATTTCAATATTGTAAAACAGCTTCTTGATATTGGAAGAAACACTCCTTCTGCAATAAGAAGAAATATGCAACTGTTACTAAAATAAATGCCATCCTAAAAGATGGAGAAGAGTGCTATATAATATTTTAAAGTAATAAAGAACAAAAAAGCAAAATATCTCCTACAATTATTACATTTTCTGAATTGCTTAAAATTTTAAATAAAAAAAGTGAGACATGCAATTAAATATTTGAAGATTATACAAGATCCAGAAAATGATGGAATTATAATTGATATTTTAAAAGAAGTAGGTGAAAAAATGATGTCAAAGTTATATTAATAAAAAAGTATTAGTTGGTTAGAATAATGTAATAGTAATATTAATATTTTTTAAAAAAGTTATATTAGAAATTACAGACCTATCAGTCTACTATCAGTATTATACCAAATCATTACCCAAATAATTGCAGATTGTCTTCACCAATCAACTTTGGATTTTAACCATTCAGAAGCACAAACTGTATTTAAAATTGATTTTAGCATAATGAATCAAACAGGTGCAGCTGACATCATTAAAAAAATTAAGAGATTAAAGTTAAATTGGGCTGGACATATTGTTAGAAGAGATGATAATAGATGGACAGTTAAAATTTTAAATGGAATTCCAAGATATTGTAAAAGACCTAGATAGAGACCACATGTGAGATGAATGAATGAAATAACAGAATGTGCTGAGATGATATGGATCAAACTTGGAGATACTTTTATCCTGCATTGGATCAATAATAGTTGAAAATAATGATAATGATAAATCATAAATTAAAATAAATTAATAATTATAAATACTTTGATTAAATTATTAATGCAATTAAAAACATAGTGGGTGAAATTAATTATGGAATGAAATTTGAATGAAATGCTTTTAATAGAAATAATTTAACCCAAAATGGCTATAATGTTATACAGTGATATAAATGGTACAAGCAAGATCTTATATCATTCCTAAGAAAGTAATTGTTTTATATAAGCATCATTTGAAATTAAAGTTCTATTTGCAGTAAACATTAGCCACAACATCACAGAAATGAAGAAATAAAATTATACTTATTTAACTAAATTCAACTGATTTTTTATAATCAAGTGTTATGAAATAAATTTGCTTTCTATTATTTTAAGCATTAGGTTCTTAGAGTAGACAGAAATAATGATCATTTGAAAAGATTTAAAAACCTTACAGTGATTTAGAATACAAATAGTATGAGATACCTCTATATCTGAATATAAAATTTACACTGCATGAGCTAAATTCAAACCTATATGATTTTTGCATAATTGACTTAGAGAGATAATGAGATAAACACCTGGTCAATTTAAAAATTAATATAAAATTAAGATATTTGAAAATTTAACCTAATTACCTATACTGATTGTAGCAATGGCAGGCTAATATTAAAAAAAAAGCATGTGACTGTTTTTGAAAAGAAAGATTTTTAATATATGTATTTTACTAGTTTTATTTATAAATCTGACATTTGGACAGTTAACAGAAAAACAATACACATACGTCAAACATTTTAATGAACTATGGAGAAATATAAGTTAAGAGTTACACAAATGATTTAAAAGGACAATACTTGTGTGAGAAAACAAACAGATCTATTTCTGACATTATTGAAATAATGAGGATATTAAAATAAATTTGCACTGGACCTATTGCTTGAGAAGAAATCTTGAATTCTTTCCTAAGAGATGTTATAGACATATAATGTTATGAGATATGTATAAATAAAATAAATGTGTTTTGTAATATGGAGAAAAGTAATTAGGGATCAGAAAAAATCAAATAAACTTGGCGAGTTATTTATTCTGCAGTGATTAATAATGGTTGAAAATGATAATTAGTGTTTATTAGTTTGATGTCTTGTTGATATAATTGCTGAAGAAAAGATGTAAATATATTACTTAAAATGCATCTTAGGAATGATTAAGAAGTTTTTATGTCTGTAGCCATATATATCAAATGTAATAATGATAAAATATAAGTTTTAATATTTTAAATTATAGAATCACTAGTTAACTCTCAATGAGACTATTTTTATTATTGAATTCTGACTTTTCTTCTATTTCCATTTACTTTAAGCTTGAGTCAGCTGTTATTTTTAGTTGGTTTAAGAGTAGAGACCTTTAATCAAATAATATAAGTAATAAAAATATTTTCACTAGGGAAACCCTCTAACTATGTAAATTTGAGTAATCAGTAAATACGAGATGCCGCTACAGTACAAAAAACTATTTCCAATTGTAATATTGTAGTAAGCTGAAATGTTCAAATAATGCATTGGTAATAAGAATATTATAAACAAGAACAACTTTCTATTCTAGCAATATTGAGTTTCAAGTTTGATTAATCTGTGACTATGGAATGGTACTGGAGTAATGAACTTTTCTTATTTATAATACTGTAGTAAGCTAAAATGATCAAGTGATGTGTTAGTTAATATTCTATATAAGAACTAGTCTTTACCCCCTAATACTCTTTATTGCAATGTTTAATAATCTGTAATCATCAAATGAAAATAAAATGGATAGCTTCTCTGGTTTATAATCACAGAACACATTGGTAATAAACAGTCAAAACTCTCCATACAGTAGAGATGGTGATCATGTGATGTTGGTAATAATAATATTATCAATAAGTGCAGGTCTCTATTTTAGCACCATCTATTGTAAGTTTTGAATAATAAATAATTACTAGTTAGCATTAAAAAACTGCTCATGTTTATAAGACTGTAATGTGATGTGATGCAATGCACTATGGCTTCTCCTTTATCGGAGTCAGGAATCTCTCAGCCATTATGCCCAAAAAAATCTGTTAGCCATTATACCTTCCCTTTCCATTCACCACCCTAAATTTTTTCCATATTCTTCTCTACCTTGCTTCATTCTATTTCCACACTTATCTTTGTCCACTCTATGTCTTTATATCTAGATCCCTCTCATTTGTTTCCAAACCCCAGAATAAAAACCAAAAACACAATCTCTGTATAATCACTTTGTTTATATTTATTCTTCCACAACTTCATTATTTGTACCCTTTCTGCTTGTAAGCATTTACATTTAATTGACAAAAGTCTAATATTTTCCATGCCTTCCTTACATAACTTTCAGTCTAAATCACACACATTTCTCCCATTTATGTGTATATTATCTTATTGCTAATGATCCTGCTCCAGCCTTAAACAGTAAAGCACTTTCCTTCCTATTACCATTAATTAACGCATACCCAATATTCTGTTTATTTCTATATATATATTGAAACCCAATATTCTGTTTATTTCTATATATATATTGAAACTCTTTTTACTCTCCATATTAGTTTTCCATCTCTCCAACTCCCTATTTTTTATTAATGCATCTATTCTTTTATCCTGTTCCTTGCAATTATTATGCTCAACAATTCTTCTAACACAATCTTCCCACATTTTTGTATAAGTATACTGATATAAAGTATTTATCCAATTCTTCTGCATATTGTACTGTGTTTCTCACCCATCTTGTTGCATGTTCTTTACTCATAACTCCATTAAATACTATTTTGGCTGTTCTCTTATTATTCATAAATTGCAATCTACCCAACATTTTCATTTTGCTTTTTGCATCTCTCATTAAAAACTTGATCATCCCACTTCTCCTTGAATTGCATTCTTTGCCATCCACACAACTGCATCTAATGCATATCTTCCTATTTATCTTTGTACTGAAACACTCATAGAGTACAATCTAGTAAGTATTTAATGTTAATTTTACAATAGATGGAGCTGCTCTCAGTTATAATACTGTAGTAAGTTGAAATAATTAAATATTGTGACCTGTATGATAAAGGGTCACAATCTGGAGTTAAATTTCATGGATTATGCTCTATTCTATCTTTTGGAATACTCTAATTTTTGCAAACTCCCAAACAATTAAGTCATTTTATAATTTATATTATTATTTAACAGCCTATTTTATTTGTTTGTTGTGGCACATAAAATCTAATTTTTTTGTTATCTATCAAATGTATTAAATTTTTATATTCTGATCGGTTTAATTAAGTCTTCAAGTAATATTTCATTATACAGTACTTTTTTTTTACTTGATTGATGTTTTTATTTGTTTGTTTTTGATAAAAACAGTTAACCTACATTTGTTTAACTTCTTGTTAATTAGTTTTTCTTTTCTTTTTAGTAGACAGTTTGTTTCAACACTTATTTTTTTTTAAAATCATTTTAAACATCTCTCATGGTATTTTAACTTTAAAATATTTTTTTGAGTAATAGATTTGAAAACGATATATTTACTTCTTCTGTTTTTAGAAAATACTAGAAATATATATTTTTATATTATTAAAGAGAAAGGATTTCACCTTTTTAACATGCATATCTTAATGATTTTTATAATAACTCAATGCTTAAACGTTGAGTACAGAGGAGACTGTCAAACCTAAATGCAAAATAGAGACATTATAAAAATAAGAGTAGTATCTTATATTTTACCTAAATTCTGATTTATATAGGTCAATCTGAAGTGTCTTGGTTTGAGAGAGTGAAGATGTTACTTTGTTCACTTTTTCCATCCGTTACTTTCTTACATACATTGACATTCGCGAAATCTTTCAATTTACTACATGTTAATATTACAAATTAATAGAAATTTATTTATAAAGTTCAGATTTATTTATTAAGTACATAAATCATATAAAATTAAATAGAAAGAATTTCACCTTTGCAAATGTTTAAGAAGTAAAGTTCTTTCTTTTTAATTTCGTACATTTTAAATAAATTTTAATGTTATTTAATTTCTATTAAATTCATAATATTAATATAAAGTAAATCAAACAATTTTGCAATTCTTAATGTATTAAAGAAAGTAATGGGTGAAAACATGAATAAAATAACATCTTCACTCTTTCAAACCAAGATGCTTCGGATTGACCTATATAAATCAGAATTTAGGTTAAAGATAGACAAAATAAGAATCATAGATCACATGACCCAAATCTCTTAAGCTTATAAGATATACACAATGAGCATTGCCAATGGCTCAACAAGCTTTATGATAAATGCTTAGCCAGAGAAAGCATTTAAAATATCTCTGTCAGGACCCCTCAAACCTCTGACCATGGTTTCATGCTTTGGCAGTCCTCAGAGAGGCACCCTTATCTTTGTAAAGTCTTGTGTTTGGGTTTGAGAGTCTTCTCTGTAATCATCACAACAGCATTGAGTTATTATAAAACCAGTAAGGCATATATGTTAAAAAAGTGAATTTCTTTTTCTTTAATTATATATGATCTATATACTTAATAAATTAATCTGAATTTTCTATTATATATTTTATTGCACTTATATATTGTGACTTGAAATTTTTAAATAAAATTTTCATGCACATTTTTGGTATCAGCAATAAAAGTTTTAATTTAAAAGTTACATCCCGTTTTTATAATTAAAATGTTACACAAAGAAACATCCAAAATTATCACAATTATAGATAATAAATAGTCAGATTTGGTGTGGTGTTTATAAATTTCCCCATTGAAAAAATAATATTTTTGTCTGATAAATAAATCAATACAACAGTAGTAATATTAATACATTTATTGCCCTTATTTACAATTTTAACATATTTATAACATTAAAAATTCATGCTCTTCAAGTGTCCATGTAATTACAAATGAGAAGTTGTTGGAAATAGCAACAAGGGAATTGATTTCTAATAAAACCTAGTACTTCAAGCTATGTTAGTTTGCTTCATGAAAGGAACAATATTATTTAACTCTAGCAGCTTTGCAGTCTATTTACAGTCTGTCTGATTATGTTCTAACTAATAATAATTCTACAGTTGGAATTACTGATCTAAATATGCCACAGTAACACTAGTACTTTTGTCTCTCAAATGTGGTTGTGTTCATTAACCAGATCCTTATTATTATCTTTCTATGAACAATGCTTATACTATATCAACTTTAACCATCAGCAAATAACTATAATAAGTAAAATATTAGAAACTGATTTGGCTAGCATGAGCATGAGTAAACATAAATAGAGGCTGCAAGGCACTACCAATACTTAGACTACCGTATATCAGCCCTACATTGTTTATAACTACTATTCAACATTGATTAAATTAACTTCAAGATCTAAAGCAAAAATATTACAAGGTATATTTAGTTAGCAATTCTACTTTATAGTCAATAATCAGGAAGGCATCCATCTATGAAATGAATATGGGATTAAAATTATGCATTGGATGATAAATGAATTGAGATGTGGAAGATTAAATGGATAATGAAAAAAAATAATAATTAACTAGTGAAAGTGAGTGAACTTAAGGGTGAAGAGAAAGAAACGGAAATGTAATTAGAGTGATGAATAATTAAGATGGTGATAAAATAGATATCAATGAAAGATGAATGAATTGTGATAATGACTTAAGATGAAATGAGGATGAAGATAAAAAAAGAAAAATATGGGTGAGCTAAGATAACAATGTTAATGATGAATCATGAGATCATAAATAATGAAACTAATATTGTGTTAAACAACAAGACAATAATGATATAAAGGCAAGGGGTTCTAAGCTTGAATAAAAAATATTTAATCACTAAATTAAAATAGATTATAGGTTTTAAACTAGAAAAGAAACATACACCTTAAAAGTATACTGAATCAATTAAACAAACAGAATAAACACAAGAGATCGAGGCAAAACATAGAAAATAACTTAAGAAATATAAAAATTACAATAGATTCAAAATTGAGACTATTAATCAATAACTTCCTTTTCACAGGGTTCAATAGTTTAAATGCTTCTATTTTAAATGATATATTTAGATCAGTGATAGGGATTTTGCCATTCCCAAATATAACGAGAAAAGACAGTTCATAAAACAAAAATGGAATGAATTAAGAATATTTGACAATTCCAATACTAACATTAATATAAATTTTAAATTTTATGAAGTATTAATAAATTTTTAATAAAGTGAATATAATAATCTACAAACTATATTTTATTTAATGGCCATGGGCAATATAATCAAGATCAGTGAATGATGCATCTGATGATTTAGATAAACAGGTTATTCTAAAAACTAAATATTTCATCTTTAAAACATTATTTAAAATAACACATGCACTTAAGATCAACAGTGTTTTCATCAATAAGCAATAAAACTTTATGTACTCTAAATATAAGAGCTTAGCAAAACTTATTTTGATATGCTGATGCACAATAAAATCTACTACATTGACTGATGATGACTTTTATGGCAACAACAAAAATAATATGTTGATAGTAATAGCAATAACAGTATGGATGTTAATTTGCAATAAGCCCTCAGACAACTAAATATATTTTCAAACAATTTTTATTTACATTATTTACAAGTTTGTGAATATACTAATAACAAGAAAGAAAACATTAGTGGCCTGCCTTCCAAGCAGCTGGCTCGGGTTCGCTTCCTGGTAAATGCTTTGACATATTAAAAAAAGAAAAGAAAGAAAACATACATTATCTTGGACAATTGTGATCAGAAATGTACATATAACAAGATTTAATTACATCATTTTATGACTAAGGGAAGATCTCTTAGGATCTATTTAGAAGTTTAATGCATTATTACCTTTTAATTTATTATGACTTAAATTTATTACATATGTTGAGTTTATTTTGACTTATTATACGTTTTATATTTTACCTATTTATTAATAGCATGATTTTAAAAACTTACTTCAACTAGACACAGGCAACATATTTCAAAATCTCTATTTAATGGTCAATAAGCTACCAATATTATTACTGCAGGATAACACAATAAATATACTTAAGATATAATAATTTAAGCTACTATATGTTACTATAAATTATTGACTTCTTGTTTTAAATCATTTATTTAGGCTATTAAACAGCCAACACTGCTTTAAGAATTAAGACTATTATTATTCTACCTTTTAATTATTAGTTTTACCTTATAGGACTTTTTAAAATTAAAGAAAAATTTCAGCATTTTAAAAGAACATAGATATAAATAATATATAACACAAATTAATGGTATAGATGGGATGATCTCGAATGGATAGAGATTAAATAACAATCTACTATAAAATAATTTTTTAACTAATATTATCTTTTATCATTGTTTTGCTCAATGCTAAGTACAATCTACATTTTCAAATACCATATTTCAGAAGCAATTCTGCTATTGTCGATACTAAAGCATTAGAAGTTAGGAATATGGAACATAATAAAACATATGATATATCCAAATATATAGTGGGGCAGGAGCTAAGACAAAGAGAACAAATAACCTAGACCAGGTTCATCTCATGACTATATATGGTCTGTAATCCTGGTGTCACTTCTGGAGCACTTTTAGGGATATAAAAGAAAGGGACAATCAATCCCTTGTTTGAAATAACCATACCAACACATGGCTTGAAATCCTGGTGTCACTTCTGGATCACTTTTAGAGATATGAGAAAAAGGAAGGGATGTCAATCCCTTCTTTAATAACTAGATCAATACACTACAAAAGAATGGCCTTAATCTGCTCAAAGTTTGATGGACATTATTTATGATTTACTCATGATGGTCATTTATATCATCACTCAGGCTAAGAGATTAAGTACATCTGATGTGATGCAACATGGATATACCACATATTCAAATTTTATAAACTTATTTTTATGATTATTCAATGTGATAACAGATAAACCTAATACTAATATTACTTACCATAAATATATAGACACTAGAAAAATGGGATATGTTACTATTTGACATGTAAAATTTGTGCCTATCATTATCAATTCGAGAATGATCTATAACTATAGATGTCATTAGCTATTAATTAATTAAGCATTACATATAAAAATACCATATTTAATGCATCTAAATTAACTAGAATTGGATACTATCTATTTATTACCATTTAGCACTTATAGCTTTTATCATACAAAGAAAAATATTAAGAATTGTTGTAATAGTTTCTTACTTGTGTTCATATTTTAAATATGAACAAAATTTATAACAAATAAGACTATTTTACCTTTTTTTATATTTGATCAAATTTATATTTATCATGAGTTTCATTCTTTTATTTTAAAAAAAACAACAACTGTTTTTTATATTTGTAATAATAATATATACTATATTACAAGACAATGCATATAATGCTACTAATAATAAAAGTCACTAGATAAACTTCTTGTTTTACCTTCCTTTTTGTGAAAGTAAGAGAGTGAAAACTTGATTGGAACCATTTAAAATCTGCAGCATTATATGATTAATAAATGTTCTTTCCTACATGGAGTCTATTTTTTATTTATTTATTAGTTTAAATTGTAAACATAATGCATTTCTGGATCTATAAACAATTGTAGTTTTTATCTGTGAACTCCAACCCTTTGTTATTCCAGGAATTAAACAAAAAAAAAGTTGAAGATAAAATTGATTCTTATCTTCATCATGCATATGGATTTCATATACTTTATTGAATAATGACACTATTTAATATTTACCACATTGTAAGTCCAATCCACAATATGATTACCATAATAATTAATATATCAAAATTTCAGTTGACATTTGATTCACTTTTAAAGAGATTCTACAACTCAATTTAATAAACAAATCAATCACACTTGTTACCGGAAGTTGCAAGATAGCTTATTCAGCTTTGCCCTAATGTAAGTTTTAAAGACAATGCTGAGAATATTTCATATCAACAGTCTTAATAAATATTTTATAAACTTTTGTAAATTATTATCTTCATTTATATTATTTTATTAGCTAGATATAAGTTATTGCTCGGCTTTTATTTAATTGCAATATAACTTTTTTTTTTTAAAAAAAAATTTCTCCATGTAATGAAATTAATATAGCATAATAAAATTGCAACAATTGTAGTTAACATTAATACAATATTTCACACTAGTTTAAAAATGTCATAAGTGCCCTATAAATTCAAAAACAGCAATAAAAGGTGTTAAATATGTTCTATCATAGTATAGCTTATTTTAAATTTATTTTAACTGAAAGTATAAAATAATTTTGTTTTCTTTCCTCTTGTTATCCCAAATAAGTCATAATTCTTTTTATAATGCACACAGTAAATATAACAATGAAAACATAAAATAAAGAGTAAAATTTCAAGCTTATGGACTTCTTAATTGGTTTAAATTTGAAGTCCATTTTGGTGCTTTTTCTTTCAATATGTCTACCAGTTTTAAATGTGAACTTTTATAAACATCAATTGACAGTAGCGATGTGTTTCATGTATGTAGATCAAATGAAGTTTCTATTCCATTAGTTGCAAGTTAAAATTCAATTTAATTCAATTTTTAATTCAATTAAAATTTTATACTTTTTATCTTTAAATAATTTCAGCTTTCCCTTAATTTTCAGTTTCATTATTCTCAAATGTTATCATTTCTCCATTTAATTCTCCCCTATAAAAATATATGTTAGCCTAGTTATAAACTTTCATCAGAGAGGATCATTGTACAAATTAACAGGCCAATTGAATTGTTGTATGTGCATACACTAACATACAATTAGTACTCCTTCATCTATAAGCATAAGTGATAACTAATTAAGTTGTTCAAAACTATTTTAAATTGCAATAAAAATATGCTTAAGAATTAAATATAAAGATTAATTTAGAATAGCTATAATTTTAAGTCTTTTTGACTATTATTAATAATAACAAAATACTAAATATTTCTATACTTTTAATTGAATCATAACATTAATAAATTATTATACTGATACTATTGAAATTTAGTCTATCTGACAGACTGCTTATAAAAGTTTCATTCACAATCTGGCAGAGGGGCTAGCACATTTCTTGAACAGTCTAATACTTTATCACTCTCAGGAGATTTATAGATTATATTTATTTATTTTTGTGATATAATTTAGCAACCATGATAACACACCACTGATATAATACACCTATTTAATATTCAAAAATTATTATTTAATTATTACCAACTAAAATTTAAAATTTTAAACAATTGACCAATAAAATAGGGCTTGACAAAATCGAACTCAACCATAAGGTTACAATATATATATATATATATATTGTATATATTATGGTTGATATATATATATATATATATATAATTGACAAAATCGATCCCACCTTAAGGTTACAATATATATATATATAATTGTATATATGATCACCCTGTTTATGCTATTCATTATTTTTTTCTATTATTGTAATTTCATTAGTCAGCTATGTGGTATTCTAAACATAATGTAGAGAGCTCTATATTTAAGCAAATCCTTTATTAAGAAAAGCATTATATGTGGCCACAAAATCTTAAAAACTTAATCTGATATGATAATCCATTAATGCTCTTCATTCTTTATTTCATAAAATATTCAGTTTTCTACTATTATCAATATTTAAATATCAATATGCTTCTGTTGATTAACAATTGTAATACAGCTTTGTGGATTTTTTTTCCATTTTTAAAGTAAGTTTATCTTTTTTCTTTTCTGGAGATAGAAATAAATTTTTAAAAATGCAAAAGTGTCAGAATGTATTTTTAACCACATCATTTGACTTTGTAAGTTTACTATATCATGAAGAGTATTTCTGTTGTTCCTACACTAGCACCATCTACTGTAAGCTTGAGTCATCATCACTATATTAAAATTGAGAAATAAAGGATAAGGAAGTTGTTGAATCATATATAAATATTTATTACAGTTTTTAAGATATATAAAGAAGCATCTTTTTACAGAAAAACAATGATGGAAAAGATAATATTTATCAGGGTGATCAGATACTCTATAATGAGGGGTAATATTTTTTCTTGTTTATTTCTGATTAAAAATAACTATTTATTGTGTTTGTTATCTAATAACTACATGGCTAGTTGTTTTTGTTGCAGGATATCTATTAAAATTAAAATTCTAAACCTGTCTGAACATGAAAAATGTTTACATTTTACTCGATATAGAATCAAAACTCAGATTAAGAAGTTGATAGTCAATACCTATGCTTAGTACAGGGTTGATGGAAGACTTGTCCTGGCCCTTATACTTAAGGACTTATATATTTTGTAAAAATTAAATCAATTGAATATAATAGTCAATGCATCAAGTTTTCAGACTTATTTTTAAAACTATATTACTCTTATGGGAAATTTATAATAGAAATCGGTGATAGAATTACAAAATGTTATTAAAATATAGTTTTTTGAAAAATTTAAAAATTAAAGTAAATCCCCAGTTGATAATATATAAACTAATACAAATCTGTCAAAAAGTGAAAAAGCACTGCATGAGCCCACTTGTAGATCACCTAGGATCATAATTAAGTATTCAATTTATTAATGTGTTTCATGTATAGGTAAATTCAGTATATTGACACAATCTCAGTATAACCATAAGTGAGTCTGAAATCACTATAAATGTATGGCTAGATCACCTATTTAACAATTTTTATTAGTCACTTATTAGACTAGAAATTATCCAATAATGAATAATATTTTTGTAGTGTAATTTTCATTACAACACTCTCACACAAGGTAGCGAATGATTCCTATCCACTCTTAACACCTTATGGAAAGATGCAATTATAAATATATTATCAAAGATATGTGAAAAGGATCTATTATCCCCAAGATATGAATTTTGTGCTGAACCAGCACTCATCAGTTGGCCCAGACTACAATCTCTTACATATGTTCCTAAATATTAAATGATTCAAGGATTAACATATTACATAGCTTATGACTTACATCACATTTATACATGGAATCAATGCTTTGCATTTTAACACATCAATAAATCGAATGCTTATCACAATTGTATTAGTTTATAAATAGTTTGCTAGGGGTTTACAATAGTTTCTACTTTAATTATTTGTTTTTGAAAAAGAAGAAGAGAGATATGGGTACATTCTTGTAATTATATGATGATATTCTATCTATTGTCAAATAAAGTTCATATCTATTAATCACAAATTTTCTTATTTTACAACTATTTGGCAACTGTACTAAATTTACTATTGTTTTCATAAACACACTTTAACTGGGAATAAAACAGTCCGAATGATTCACTGCTATTCAAGTCATACTAATCTGAAACAGTGCTGGAAATAATAAACGGAACAAGTAGTGTCTCTCTGTTTAGCATTTAAAAACCTATAGTAAAAAATTAATAAAATAAATAGGATTTTTTTTAAAAAAATAATAAATTGTGTATAGATGCTCCTAAAACTTTATAATATATTTATTGTATATACGATTGTCTTCTTTCAATTTTAAATTATCATCATCTAAGCAAACACTCTGCAGTACAATCTTTTCTTCACCTAGAAGCCACAATAAAATTACTTCCCTTCATATTGAGGCTACTTTAAATTTAAATATGGATTTCTTACATAAGTATAAGTTCAACATGACATTGGTATATGCTTACTTCAGAAAACACATTATTCTTTAATAATGGTTAGCTTCTTAAAATTTCTGAATTAACTTTGATTTTTGATAGAGTGTATTGCAATCATAATATAACTATTTTATATCAAAACAACCTTTAAATCTAACAACTTAAGCTGAAGATAATTTAAATGTTATTGTAGTTACAATTCAGATAGATGGTTTTTATATTTGAAATGTTTATAAGTTTCTCATACTGCAAATACTCTTTCAAATTTTTCTACATTTTCTGTCTTTATAGATTTTAATTCTCAAAGTAGTCCCCAGAAATATATAAAGGAATATCAAGAAGACTGTCTACATTTAAAATTAATGAGATTAAATACTTTATGATGCCAAAAGAATGAACATTCTATTGAGATGATTGGGAAAATAAACAGCTTCTGATTTATTTTGTTTTGACAAAAATGGTTTACCATTACTTGCTAAACTACTTACATTGAGTCCTTTTCCTAATTAACAAGAATGAAATCTAATTACTCTTGGAATCAATATATTGAATATCATTAAAATAATAATAATATAGAAATTTTTCCAATTTCTTATTATGATAACTTGCATTATAACATCTGCTAGAGAGACCATCCTTCAAGACTATCAAATGTGACTTATTTCATGTTGGAACAAAGCTAATAGTGATTTTAACAGTTAATTTTTGTCTACTGGTAATTTAGAAATTGCTTACCAACTTATAAAATTATTGGATGATCCCATAAAAGTAAAGACAAAAATAAACAGAACATAATATCTGCTCACTTTTATGAAAACTTGGTGTATATAAAAGTAACTTTTTACTATTCTTACTGCTAATGAGATTGTCAATGCCATATATCAGACTTTTAAATCCAAACATCATTAAAAGAGAATCATAAGCTTTTTTCACAAGATTCTACTAATATCAATCTGTGAAATCTATAAATGGTCATGTATTTGAAACTGCTCTTGATTGTCTTAAACTAAGAAAATCACAAGAGCAGATAACATATCTCCAGATTTTCTTTTAAAAATTTTGTAGCCTTAACCATTGACAAAGTTAACAGTAACATTATTTATACAGAAACTATTCCAAAAATATGGCATAGAAGAACCTATAGTGCTCTTAAACGCACCCTTACAATTCTAAAAGAACACCACCCAATATCATTATTATGTGTTTTCTGCCAACTTCTTAAAAGAATCATATTAACAGAAATTTTGTCAATAGTTGAGAGATTCCATCCTACAGAGCCGACTGGATGTGGCTCAGGAAAAAAATACTCACTAACATTTCTAAACAATTTTTGCAAGATCAGAACTAGATCTATACCACATGACAGCAAGTACTGGATATTGGGACCCTATATCCCAAAAATATCCAGAAATATAAATAAAATATGCTCAGATTCATAAGGGCCTTTGTGCTCTGCAATCAGTAAATAGGTTCATAATTAATTCCAAAGACAATTTACTACTGAACTAATCCCCCACTATTTACAAAATTGCAAGCACTCAAACTGGCTGTAATGCAATCTACTTTGAAGAATCATATGCTAGCCTAGCAACAAGATTGTCCCAACATCAATATTTTTACACAAGGGCTAAAAAGCATTCTAAAGCAAAAATCAATATTTCTGGAGTATCAAAGTAAACTCAGACATAAATTTGAACCTACATTAGCCAACATTGTGTCCATCAAAAGAAATGATTCTTAGTGCAAAATAAAAGAGACAA
Source organism: Epiperipatus broadwayi (assembly GCA_028023455.1). NCBI lineage: Eukaryota > Metazoa > Onychophora > Udeonychophora > Euonychophora > Peripatidae > Epiperipatus > Epiperipatus broadwayi. The sequence goes on along the minus strand of JAQFVV010012479.1, from coordinate 2,728,797 downwards.
AGCACATCACTAATGATATTAACACCATATAAAAAAGCCTTCTTGCTTTCTCTCTCTAAAAAGTGGGCACTTTTAACTCCTTTGTGTAAATTTATAAAAATTTATATCATATTTACATTTCCCACCCTTCTGTCTGCCAGTCATTGCTGTGAATATGATCATCAGATCAAGATATCAAAAGCATTTTAGCATAATATTACAATAAAAATTGGAACTTAAACTTTTTTTGTCTAAGCTTTCCTAGAACTTATAATTTAATAACAAGTGATTGGAAAAGACTTTCAAAATAAATTAAAAACTGATTTGACCTTTATTGATTTAATCTCTTATGGTTTTGTTTGGAAGTAAGGTGTTTATCTAAAAGTTTCTAAATAATTAAAATACAGAAGACTATGGTAAAATGCTCTGCAATAGAAAATTTCAAATGATAATAAATGATAAACATAGAAGGTTAAAAGCTTTATAGAATACTTTTCCACAAGATTCAGTTCTCTGACTTTATTTAATGTTCTCATTCATAATCTTCATAAAACAGAATACATAAATTTATTTATCTTGATGATATTGTTTTGATTTTTCAAAAGGGATTATTTCCTGAAATAAAACAATTTTTCAATAAGAATATGAAATAAAATGAAGAAGTTGGAATCTTATACCTAATTCAATAAAGTCATTATACTCAAATTTTCATCTAAACAACAGAAAATCATGTTATATTTAAATATATGTACATTGTATATTGGGGGTCATTTATCTTTTGCACATGTATGTGATCGTATTAGTTGTATAAGATAAATTGGGTAGAGGTAGGGAGCTTGAATGTTGAAGTTAAAGTCCTTTATAAAGAATATCATGTAATTTCAATATAAACTTTTTCAATCAATAATAAACTGAAATACAATCTTATTTCATATTATTTATTATTGATCATATCCTAGAACAAAATTAATTTTTGGAATAACTGTCTTGGAATTCTAGCACTGTTGGTATAGAGATGCAATTATGCTATGGACAGTTTCCTTAGTAATGGTTTCTAATATACTCATAAATATTACATTCCAATTTAGATAAAAATTTCCTATACAAAATATCTGGATAGTCAACTAAATATTAACTTGAGAAATATTTCTAGTATACTAAAGTCTATTCCTTTGTAGTGATTCTTGTTCTTTTATATATTCCTTCATCAGATATTAGGACCAAAACTGTTGTACAGAAAATGTATTAGAAGTATTTAAGCAGATTAGACTTGTGAGTAACTCAAAAATATAATTTCCCCACTTAAGATTTGTCATCTCAAATAAATATCACCTTTTTAAAGGATATTCAAACAAGAATTTACTAACAAAGAATTATGGCATAAAAATGAAATACTTATGAAGTTCTTAAAAAAAACGTTTTTTTTCCCAGATTCAACCATAAAGCCAGTTGGCTTTGCATTTCCTAGGCCAAAGTGGAATGTCATCAACAGATTGATTGGGGAAATTGATAGTTGATATGTTCCTCTGCCTCATAAATGGCATATATCAGCCACTAATTTTTATAAATGTGGACAAGCACAATCTATGAATCTCATAAATAATGGTTGCTAAATCTATGGATATAGAAGTATCTAAAAATAGCCATGTACAAATCTATTTCTTAGTTGGAAACTCAGTAGATTCCTTTATATTATTTTGTAAAAGTTAAGCTACCAAAAATAAAAATACATAAGAAAGATTAATAAGTATACTTTTAAACAATCACACCTTTGCTTTATAAAAATTAATATCTTTTATAAAATTGTATTGATTTAAGGAACTTAAATTAACATTATTTTCTGATATATTAATACTATATTTCCTCCCATTTTTACTGATAAAGTTTATAGGAAAACTTATAAATAGTATATACTTTTTATATTCTGTTCTTTATATATATAGTTGTTGCATTCTATTCTAGTTTTTGCATTCTATTCTAACTTATACGTAAAATTACAGCTTGATTTCAAGATTATTTTCTAAATTATCTCTTTGATATATTCCTACGTAAATAACATCTCAATAAAGGTTAAATAAACAATGATTTCATAGATAGTTTCAAGACGAGTAATTACGAAATTAATTGATAGCGACAAAAGAAAAATCAATTTACCGAATAAATATGGTAAATTAAAAAAAAAAAAAAATTCTTGATGAATAAAAAAAAAAAGCAAAGCAGACAAAAATATTATTTATCTTAGTTTAATTTGATACATTTTTTTTTTTTAAAAATTGAATTTAAGAATGTTTTTCAATAACAATAAGTTTTTATTATTTAGTATATATAACACTGAATAAAAAAAAAAATAAAAATAATAATGGATGTGTTCTAAATTGGGTGATAGATTGTGATTGAATAAAATAGTTTTTCGGAAAATGAAGTATTTTTTTTTTTGGGGGGGGGAGATCACAACATATTAAAAAGGCAGAATAAAAAATCAAGTATTTAAATAGGTGGAGTGTTTGTGTTTAATAGATTTTTTTAAAGTAATCACTCAATCATAGGTTGAATAAAATAGGAATGAAAATTACTAATATAAACAAATAAAACTAACATATTTTTATACTCTTGACACAATACAAATATAATATTTTATTATTTATTATTTTCAAAAATAGCTGACAGTTTTGACTAGTCAACAGATTTTTTCGGAACTGAAATATACACAGTACATATATAAGTACTTTTCTATAATAAATTAAACATATGAATAAAATATACAAATTAATATTAAAAAAAAATAATTTAAATAATTTAATTTAAATTGACTTAAGGTATTATAATTATTACAAACATTTGTAATTAAATTAGGACTTTTTTTCATTCTCTATTTTTTTAATTTGGAGTCTTCAGGCAATAGGGAAAATCATCCATGGGCCCTCATGCTAATAATAAAATTTCTGCAATAATAACAATGTGTGCTGATTTTTTTTTTACTTTTACGCCTACTAATTGTGACTTTAATTTCTTTTCTAACGGGTTAATTTGTCTTTCTCTAATTTTAATTTTTTTTATCCCTTCTATGATTAGAGTAGCTTCATTTGTTTATGGATGGTTACTAATGATCTACTGATATATTAAAACAAATATGTTAATGAGGCAAAAGACAAATGAAATTGTTTGTTTATTTTGAATATGCTACATAATGTTCTAAAGTTCTTAGAATATTAATATCTAATTATCCAGTTACAGTTATATTTAGTTGTGTTTTTGTTTTGTAAACATTTTTAGTTGTATTTGTTTTCACAACATGTGACAGTATATACATCTTCATAAAAGTTCTTCTAGTTATCTCCCAATAACTTATATGACTATAATGTTATAGGTGTGTATATATATAATAGTGCTATATACAAACGAATAAGTGAATAATTTCTATGTAGTAAGTAGAGAAATATATTCAGCAGTAACATAGTTAGGTCTCCACCAATTAAAATATAGTAACAAGCTGAACTTTTTGTTCTAGTAGCTAGCAATAGATTTTTTTCCCTGTTCACTTTCTCCATTTATCTTTAAATAAACTCAGACAAATAGCTATTACTGACTATTAAAATGTGATTTGACTTGGGCTGTTAATTTTAATTGCTTATCTAGAAACAACATTGTTGGATATCTTTCTATTTATTATATGTAAGTGCACCACTTATTCCTTTGATTATATATATATATATATATATGCATATATACCTATGATTATATATATATATATATATTGCACCCTTTACAATTGTACAGATAGTAATTTAGTTTAGGAGATAGCAATATTTACAAAAAATTAAATTTAAGTACTTTTATTATATATAATTTATATGTTCTGAATAGTAGGGGCTCGAACTCAGTAGGTAGATGTTTATGAAGATAGATTTATGAGATTAGGCTCTTTGTTGAGTAAATTTAATACCAAAAAGATATAATAAAATATTTAAAATATGTTATTTTTTATTTATTCTAGTTTTAAAAATAATACAGAGATAGGGTAGGTTTAAATTAACAGTAAATAGTTTATATTATATGCTTTCAATAATACGTTTTGCTTAAAATATTATTTATAATGTCAAATTAATTTAATATTATTTTAAATTAAGTGCTGAAAGTATCACGTGACTAGGTTTGTGCTTACCTATGTGTGCTTTCAGAAAGTTAGGGAAATAAAACTTTAATTTAGCTTATTGATTAATGTTTGATACAATAAAATGTAGCAAAATTATTAGACTAAAAATAATATCTAAAAAGTAATATTTAAAATTGTTATTATTCTTTAGTTAGTTGTAATAATTTATTTAGAAATTAATTCTAAGCTATTAAAATGTTTTAATATTATTTAAATAAGAATATTAAATTTTGGATGAAAAATAATTGATAATTGAAGTATTAAATATGTTGAAAATTATTTAATATTGATGACACATAACTTTTAAAACTTAATTTTTAAAAAGCATTTTGTGCAAATATGTAAATTAGTAATTTTCTTCAAGCAGTATTGACCAATGAAATAGCTGGATCAGAGAGGTATAAATACTAAGGTTGATGTCTGTCTAGACACTTCTTCATTTCTACCATTACATCTTATATTATTTATACTTCACTTTTCAATTGTTTTTCTACAATCTACAAATTTTACAGTGATAATTTTTTATAATTTTTATTCTTTTATTTAGTGAAAAGTTTAAATAGAATAGTTGTATTTTAAAACGAATCACTAAACACCAAAGTTTCCCTGTCAGTTTTTTTATCTGCTTGAATCTTAACTCAAGACCTTCAGGAATATGGAGAATAGGATAGTAACTATTTGGATACCTCAGTATATAAATGTCAATTGCCAGGAAAATTATTACAACATACCTGGAGTAAAATTATGTAAGAAATATTAAATTTTATTAGTTGTGTGATTGCAAAGAGTGACTGTTTAAGTAAAAAGAATATTATAGATTATAATGCCCTGACTTTATTTGAAATAAAAGAGAGGAACTGGATATTTGTTAAGAATTTCATCTTAAAAGTTAAAATTTCTAAGAAGAAAAAATTAAGACTCTGTATTTATATTTTATAATTAAGCATTAAATATGTGATGGAGTGATGAATGCCTGTTTTGTTTTATAATATGATTAATATTATGGACTTTATTTGATTTTGTCTTTTAAAAAAAAGGCAAATGAATTGATATTTTAAAATAGACGGTCTTTGAGACAAATTTTAAAAAAAAGAAAAATATATTTTGAACTTCGTTTATATGGTTTAAAACTATTGGCTATTTAAATCGATAAATGGATTAAATTATAGTATAATATATTTAGAAATAATGAAACTGAATTCGTTTTACAAGATGATTTTTATAAATTATACTTGTAATAATGCTAAACTGATACAATTACATATATCTGAAAATATAAGCATAACAGATAAAAGATAAAAAAAACATTTTTTAAAAATAAAAATGAGATAATTATTTGGATTTATGATCGTATATCTGCTAAAGAATACATGAAATAAATACATTAAGATATATAATGTATACTGTTACGTATTAAAAATAATACTTTACTATTGACATCTGTTGTAATAAATTTATCATTGAAAATGCGAACATTATATATATATATCATACACGTCATGATAAATGTGTTACATAAGGATTATTTCTTTAAAAAATGCATTTTTAAACTATTATTTAACATGGATTAAATTTCAGAAAGGACTGAATAAATATTTTGTCTTAAAGGATTTTAACATTGTTCCATGGATTATATTAGGTTGATTTGGATTTAAAAAAAGACTTATCGTAACTTTAATCTTTATTATTTATTTATTTATTTTTTTAGAATTAAGTTAATATAATACTTTAGAAGTTTATTATTATTAATTTTAGTACTAAGTTAAGGTTAAGAAATAGTTTTAAGATATAATAATTATTATTATATTTATTTTTATAAAAAATTATTCTGAAAGTGGATTTAGTCATAACTTTTATTTCACTGAATGGTTCTGATGAAACGGAACGCTGTGAATAATTTTTGTAATATTAAGATATCAATGATAATTTTTATTATTATAATTAGTCTAAATTATATGATTAATTGAAGGTTTATTTCTTTACTTATATTTGAGAAAAGATATATTTTATTAATAGTTATTCTAATTTATAATATGCAATGCTTGAGTTTAATATTAATGTAAAAATGAACCATTAGTAAAGTATGGTATATATTTGTGTAAGTGTTGATAAATGCATATATATATAAATTTGTAAAACCTATACGGATATTTTTTTACTTTACTCTTTAATTAAAACATGAACATTTTGAATATGCTTAATTATATGGCATTGTCTAATTATTGAAACGTTACTTTAATGAATATTATATAAAAATATACTATTGATCTCTACATTATTCCTTAATAAATGAGTAAGATGTATAACATTATATGAATGATTGTCGATATCATTTGAGTATAGAAGCTTAAAAAACACATCTTGTGTGGATTTAAAATCATTGTTGTTTCCTATAGTATTGTTTTTTTTTTTTCATGAATTATTTTTAGAATGTGTTAGTTTATTATTTTGTGATGTTGAATAAATCATACAGTGGCACAAATATTGATAGTGATCATGATAGTAATGATATTTTGTGAAATCCTGGTGCTGCGGTCATGTTAAAAGTTATTATTGGAGAATTGTAGTTCCATGTAATTGAATTTTATTGAAGTGTTCAGATAATGTAAGACTGTATATTTATTTTAGGGTCAGTGACGTTTTTTTTTATATCTATTAATGCTAAAATAGAGCCTTAACTTAGTCTTAGCTGCCTGATAAATATGGACCTACTTCACTGATTTGCATTGTGCCTATGGTGATATTATTTTTTTGCAACATTCTTGATTGTTATTCTATGCCCTACACTTATTCGCTATTCGTTTCCATAAGTATCATTGTAAAAGATAGTTTAAGCTGGGAAAATGTTGACAGAATTATTTTGAAGTAGTTATTTTTGAGAGGGCAAGATGCAGTATGCAAAGATTTTTTTTTCAAATGATGTTAAGATGCTTAGTGAATTCTGTAATGTGCTATAAAAAATAAAATAATTAAAATCTATATAAAAATATGAGTGTGGGTAAAGTGAAAGATGAAAGTAAGATAATCTCAAGCAATCCAATTTTTAATTAATTTTCTTAAAATTCTTACTCTTAAGATATGTTTAGTTAAATCATAGATTTATAAAACTTACTCCCGAATAATTTTCTTGCGTAATAAATAAGTTTCTTTGAATGAAGATATTTATGTTTCATTAAGGTATTTTTTGAAAATTAAATACTGAAATAATACTTCATGAAACTGAAAATGTTTTTTAAATAATTTTCTTCAATATTGTATTTATATTTTAAAGTTGTTGTTAAAATATAAACTTGCATCAGAATATTTATATTTTAAATAGGTTATACCATGGTAAAATAAAAGTTTTCATTTTATTGTATTATATTTTGAAAACTAGCCAGAGTGAAGGCTATTTCTTACTTTTTAAATGTTATATTCTTATGTTGTCTTATTGTAAATATTTTTTTTTAATTTGTACTAAGTAATGTGTATACATATGTTAATTTTCATATTTTCACGGATAAAATATATCATATTATTATTATCATTATTTGCAGGATATTCCGTGTAGTAAAAAAGCTAAATGCTGACATTTCAGTACAATATCAAGTACCTTCCTCAGAGTGTCCTCTTTCTCAAATCATAAGAATGTGTGTGAGATTTAAAATCATTTTTATCATTTTCTTTCTCCAAATATTAAAATTCTATTGGTTGAAAAGTTTTAAAATTTATTTTCTCTTCCAATAGCTTCTTCCAAATGTTGTTAATCTTCTTTAATTCACACCATTCATTTATGCTCTTGGGCCTTTTAAAAATCTCTATAGCTGCTCTTAGCAATCTCTGGTCATATTATTCAATTTTTGCTAAAATATTTGTTTTTTTTTTTCAAAATTGATATCATTCTTATGATTTGAGAAAGAGGACTCTGAGGAAGGTACTTGATATTGTACTGAAACATCAGCATTTAGATTTTTCACTACATGGAATATCCTGCAAATAATAATAATAATAATAATAATAATAATAATAATAATAATAATAATAATAATAATAATAATAATAATAATAATAATAATAATAATAATAATAATAATAATAATAATAATAATAATAATAATAATAATAATAATAATAATAATAATAATAATAATAATAATAATAATAATAATAATAATAATAATAATAATAATAATAATAAAATTTATTTATTTTATAAAATTTATTGTTAACTTGTTAATAAATTTGTTAATTGTTTTTTATTAAAATTACTGTAATCCTGCTGTGATTTATTTGCATGTTAACTATTGGTTATGGTAATAGAAATGGGAGAGGACATAGACTTGTGGAGTTTGCAGAAAAAGAAAAACATTATATTATGAATTCTTTTTTTTGAGAAAAATGTTAAAAGAAAATGGTCATGGATGCATCCAAATAAAGGTACAGCAGAATTGGATTATATTTTGACTAACAGAAAATACATATTTCAAGATTGTAATGTTCTTAATAAATTTAACACAGAAAGTGATCATTGATTAGTAAGATCTAAGACACATGTTAATGCAAAACTAGAGAGACAAAAATCATTAAGAAAAACAATATTTACAGTTGATATTTCTAATCTTCAGAAACATTCTAATAAATTTAAATTAGAACTTACAAATCGATTTCAAGTATTAGTAGATTTTGAACATGATTCAGATTTGAATGAAATTAATATGAAAATAACTGATATACTTTTAAAAACTGCAACAAAGACAGCTGGTAGAAAAAAGCAGCAATTGACCAATAAAATTTCTACTGAGACTAGAGAATTTATGAAGAAAAGAAGGAATATGAAGATTTACAAAAATGATGCATTAAAAAGGATTGAATATTTCAAATTTTGTAAAATGGTGTGGAAAAGAGTTTAATATGATATAAGAAAGTATAACTGTGAACTAGCAAAGAAAGCTGTAGAAGAGAATAAAAGTCTCAAGAGTGTAAAACAACATTTTGATATTGGTAGGAAATTTATATCTGCAATAAGAAAAAAGATGGAATTATTGCTAAAAAGAGAGATGACATCATGAAATGGGTAGAAGACTTTTACCAAGAATTATATAGTAATAAAGAACAAGTACCTCCTATATCTATTACATCTTCTGAATTGGCCATAATTTTATATGAAGAAGTAAGACATGCAATTAAATGTATGAATAAAGGAAAGGCTTCAGGTAATGATGGAATTATAATTGATATATTAAAAGAAGCAGGTGAAGAAATAGAAAAAAATATTAGCAAAGTTATATATCAAATGTCTAAATGATAGAGATGTACCAGGTGATTGGAAGAATGCAGTATTAATATTAATATTTAAAAAAAGTGATAAAGAAAACATTAGAAATTACAGACCTATCAGCCTTTTATCAGTTTTATACAAAATTTTTACCAAGATAATTACAACTCATCTACAGAGAACATTGGATTTCCACCAACCAAGAGAACAAGCTGGATTTAAAAGTGGTTTTAGTACAGTAGATCATATCCAGGTATTGATAGAAGTTATATAAAGGACAAATGAATATGAGTTGCCATTATGCTTTGGATTTGTAGATTATGAAAAGGCATTTGATTCTATAAACATTTCTTCAGTGAATAAAGCATTAGATCATCAAGGTATAGATCCAGGATATTGTCATATTTTAAAAAAATATTTATAAAAATGAAACAGCAACAATTAGATTACATAATGATACTAGGAAAGTCAACATTGAGAAGGGAGTAAGACAGGGTGACTCCATATCTCCAAAACTTTTTACAGCAGTGCTGCAAGAAGTATTTTATTGATTAAAATGGGAAGCTAAAGAAGTGAAAGTAAATGGAGATTATTTAAGTCATTTAGATTTTGCGATTGATGTAGTTGTTTTTTGCAAATAATGGTTTAGAGCTGCAGGAAATGTTGCAGGAGTTATCAGATGAAGGTATGAAAGTAGGATTAAAGCTAAATGTTAAAAAGACTAAAGTAATGTTTAATGGATTTTCTCAAAATATCAAAATAAAGATTGATTATGATGAGTTAGAAGAAGTTAACAGTTACAAATACCTTGGTCAGATTATTAATGCAGATGGAAACATAATGGATGAAATTAATCATAGAATTAAACTTGGTTGAAGTCATTTTGGTAGAAATAACTTGATACCAAAAGGAAAGATACCTATGTGTTTGAAAAGGAAGGTTTTTAATAAATGTGTTTTGCCAGTTCTTACTTATGGATCTGAGACTTGGACACTTAATAGAAGAGCAATACAGAGACTTCTAATAGTTACAAATACCTTGGTCAGATTATTAATGCAGATGAAAACATAATGGATGAAATTAATCATAGAATTAAACTTGGTTGGAGTGAGATATACCTATGTGTTTGAAAAGGAAAGTTTTTAATAAATGTGTTTTACCAGTTCTTACTTATGGATCTGATACTTGGACACTTAATAGAAGAGCAATACAGAGACTTCAGACCACTCAAAGAAGTATGGAAAGATGTATGTTGGGAGTAACAAGTTGAAAATGCAATATATGGGTAAGAGAACAAACAGGTGTCACTGACCTCGTTGAAAAAATTAAAAGACTGGAGTTGGGCTGGATATATTGCTAGAAGAGATGATAATAGATTGACAATTGAAATCTTAAACTGAATTCCAAGAGATTGTAAAAGACCTAGAAAGAGATCACATGTGAGAGGGGTGGATGAAATAAGAAAGTGTGCCGGGGTGATATGGAGAAGAGAAGCTAAATATTGGAGAAGATGGATTGAACTTGGAGAGACTTTCATCCTACAGTAGATTGATAATGGTTGATGATAATGATGCATGACCCACAGGAATTAATGATCAGTTCTATATTATTTATTCAGCACATTAATTATAAGGATTTTCCTTAAACATTATTTAATTATATCTGATTTTGTAACCAAATATATTTTATTATCATGTTAAATGATTTAATCATTATTAATTATTTGGAGTTGATACAATACCTATGAGAAATGTTTGATATTGTGGCAATAATAATATTAGGATATTTTTTTTTTTAAGAATGCCACATTAAACATGGGAAAATTATACAATACATTTACTTAAAATTTATTATGTTTTATTATTTTATTTTTGAATTTTAAATTATTAGATAGATTGCTGTATTGAGAATCAGTAGGATATTTAGTTGATTGCAGTTAGTATTTTGTAGGAGTAGTATTATATAAAATCCCATATCATATTTAGCTACAAAATATTAACATTTGATTTGTTTTTATTAATTTGTTAAGAGATGAACCTAAGATGATTATCATTTTTATTCCTATTATTATGATTAGTATTAGTATTATGATTTCTTTTATTACAATTATTGTTGGTGTTATTTTGGGAGATTGTTATTAATTAATATTTTAGTATAGGAATATTATATAATTTGTAATTATTTTTAGTAAATAATTTATAAATTATATTTAGGATTGTATAGGTGTATTTTAAAGACTTGAGAGTATTACAGAGTAGTTTTTATTATATGAATTTGGTGAGGTAATGCTCTTATGCCATTGAGGGTGTATTGTTTTGGATATATTCTCAATGTTTTACCTGGTGTACCTTAGGAAGTTTATAATTATATTTATTATTTTGACAGAACCTTATTTTATTTACAATAGTGAGTTAGCTATAAATGAAATTTCTTTGTAAATGAATGGATTAAGTAGTATAGTTTAGAACCCTAATTAGTTATTTAAAAACTAGAGGCCATGATATTTTTTATTATTTAAGATTGTCTTGAATTAGTAAGTGAATGATGTTATTTTATTAGATATTATGTTTTGAGATAGTCTTTATGTTGTATTACTTTAATAGTTAGCATTTATACAATTTCATTTTAATACATTATTGGTATCCCAATTAGCCAGATTATTTTGTTCAGTAGTATTCTGTTAAGGAAGGTACAATATATATATATATATATATATATATATATATATATATGTACCATATATATATATATATATATATATATGTGTGTGTGTGTGTGTGTGTGTATTATAGAGAGGATGATAATAGCTGTAACAAACTTTTTATAATAAGTGTCACAAGAGAAAGCATTTAAAAATCTTTATCTAGAATTATACCTATCCCCAAACCGGGTTCAATCTGTTGGCTCTCCTCAGTGAGGTGCCAGAATATTCAGACACTAGATCTAAAATACCAGCTCAAGGCCAGCATTTATCCAATACTTAACTATTAAGTGAAAAATCTGAATTTTTCCAACACCTATATGTCTTCAAATCCAGTTATCTAACTTAAATAGCTAATATGAATCTTAAAACACTTCAGCCTAAACATATATTATTAGCTTCAGCAATATAACATCACCAAAGCCAATAGCTTGAAAACAGTTTAGGGATAGAGATAAAAGATTTTTAAATGCTTTCTTTTGTGGCACTTATGATAAAAAGCTGCTCAGAGCTATTAGCATGCTCTCTATATTACATATTTGTAATACATGTGTAAAACAAGTTTATGACTTGATTTTAGTTTATTTATATTGTCTACCTTACAGATGCTTCTGTAAATTGTCTATTATAAACTAAAAACGGTAAAAATATTATTGCTTTAATTTTTACAGTTTAACAAGTATATTCATTGCTGTCATTAGTAGCATCATATCTTAGATAATCAATAACATGTTTAGTAGTCTCTCATGCTAATGTGTAAGAGAAAATATAATTTTATAAAACACTGCTTAATGTTTTGGCATTATTCTTAATAAAAAATAAAACTGTCAAATTGTACAAATAATTAGAGATGCTCACATACATAAAATAACTAATTTAATACAGAAATATAGAATAGAATTATAAATCTAAAATTACAGCACTAAAATATTTTAAAATAAAGCAATTATATTTATATTAAATTTTTATTTATGTGTAGAACAAACAGTTTGTATATTTTATATTTTGTGTGTATGTTTGTGTGTGAAACGTTACATATTTTGATTTAGCAAAAATGGACTTAGTTTGCTAGAATACTTAATAAATAATATTATTTTTTTAATAACAAAATCAATTAAATTTGACTGAAATCAATATCTGAGAACTTTATAGTTTTATGATTTATTTTAAATAAATATTTGCAATATTATTTTAAAACCTGGAAACTAAAATTATTTTTTTTCTTCATTTTTATACATTGTTATAAAATTTTTACCATGTTGATTTAAAAATCTTAGCATCTATCATTTTATCTGATAATATCTATGACATCTTCGAATATTTTCCAGAGAAGCCAAAAAACCTCAGTGCATAATGAGAATTATATTGAATCAGATATCAACTGATCAAACAGGTATGAAAGCTGAAGTTTGAAAACACCAAACAGCCTTTACAAATTTATAATGCAGTTAGAACCTATATAAGTTCAAAGTTTTAAGTAGCCATTTTTGTTGCCATCTATATGATGATCAGATAATCTAAATGGGTAGACATTTTGCCTTTGCTAGTTTAAAAATGACTTCTTCTCATCATGCTAAGTAAATGATGAATCACAAAAAATAAGCCAGAAGTCATCATTGATTAACTGTTTAATTCTTTATTTTAAGAAATATCAATTATTACAGTGAACTGTTAATGGGAAAATAGATAAATCAAATTAAAAAATTGCTGTATCACTACTTCAACAATAATGGTTTGTGAAAGCTAAATATTTAAATGCCACTCCAGAATTGTGGATTATCAAAACAAAGATTAAATATGATAAATATTGAAGTTATAAGAATTTTTAAAATAGATTAGCATGTCAAATATATGTTATCTTGGATTAACAAGTATGCTAAATAAATTTATTAATCTTAATATTTATAAGTAAGTTTTAGTGGAGAAGAAGATATAAATTAAATATTAAAATCTATAGGCTTAACATTTTCGAGGATCTATGCTTCATATTCATAGCCCTCATAAAATGTATACCTTTTATGATGGCATTTTATGGTGGCTATGAATATGAGGCATGGATCCTCAAAAATGTTAAGCCTATAGATTTTAATATTTAATTTATATCTTCTTTTCCACTAAAACTTACTTATAAATGTTTTTCTATAAACTATTGAAAAGTAATTAATTTATAGAGCACACAGAAAGCTTATGTAAATAGTCTGAACAGGCCCTAACCTGTATTCAATGTGCTTTAAAATTTGCAATAATCAAGCATATTTTGCCAATAGTTTGTAGTATTTCAATAATTTATAGAATTTCCAACAGTAAGATCATAATATTAACTCGCTATAAATCACAAGATTTCGCGTAAGTTAATTTGTAAAGAAAATAGTGGACTTAAACAGTGAAGAAAATAACTACTTCATGCTTCCAAATCAAGATGCTTCAGATTCACCTATATAAATGGACATTTAGGTTAAAGATAAGACAGCCACTCTTGTCTTTATAAAAGTCACTATCTTGTGTTGTGGTTTGGAAGATCCCTCTATCGGCAAAATATGCTTGATTATTGCAAATTTTAGAGTGCATTGAATACAGGTTAGGGCCTGTTCAGATGATGATGATGATGATTATTATTATTATTATTGTTATTATTATTATTGTTGTCGTTACTGTTACTATTATTTATTATTATTATTATTGTTGTTGTTGTTGTTATTATTATTATTATTATTATTATTATTATTATTATTATTATTATTATTATTATTATTATTATTATTATTATTATTATTATTGTTGTTGTTGTTGTTGTTCTTGTTGCAATAAAGTTTCCTCAGATATTATTATTCTCATATAAAGTTAGTATTTTTTTAGAAATTATTATTGGTGATACTGAATGGGATTAAAGTTGATTTACTTTAGATTTAGAATGTATAAATGTAGGTAACTGTTAAACATCTATAAAACTATGCTATATTGCCATTATTATATGTTTTATGGGTTTTTAAGTTTCAACCACAAAATTAAATGGAGTTAATTGTCCTTATTTAGTTGAATAGATCTATAAGGAATATTTTATGCATCACTCACATGTTAGTATTAATATTTTAAATGTTTTATAGCGTATAACCAGGCATCCTAACGATCTAGTTATATTTTCTTAGTGGAATAAGCATTCCTAATGTTTAAACCTGCAAATAAATCCCATAAAGCATCTTAAGGTGACATAAATAAGCTCATTGTTATAAATATTATTTAAGTATGTTAAGCAATGATTGTGCTTGCTTTTCTTAAAAGAATAAAAAAATATTCTCTAGCATTATAAAATGATGTTGATTAATAGTTGATTAGTTAGTGAAACAAAGTAATTAGAGCTATATAGAAAATTTATCACTGATCACTCTGATGATAATGATTATCCTCCAGTATTTGAATTGAAGATTTTTAAAAAAATAATAAACAGCCTATTTAATGTTGGTGCCCTCACAACATTGTTTGATAATACACTTTTCATATTAGATGTTTAAATTAGAATTAGGAAACAAATATTAATATTTATTTCTTCCATAGCATAAGCTTGCGGTTAAACACCTGTAGAGGTCCCTACTATCGCATTTTACACGCATATTGTCGAGGTTACAGCTTCGGTAAATATTATTTATATTATGTAGTAAAGTAATAATTAATTTTTTAATACTTCTCTTTATTAAAGAAACATCACTGCATATTTATAATATAAAGTTCATATTTGAGATATTAGCTTACACATAATATCTATTTGGATTAAATACACCATTATTGTAATGATGCTATCTGAAATATAAAGGTAGTGAGTAAAATGATAGACATAAAATCCATTTTACATTGTCATATCCTAAAATGCATAAAGATTCTTTACATCCATGCATTTATTTTCTTATTTTATATAGTCCTGAGATAAATCATTAGTCAACTTTATATTTAAAATTTTTAACCTTGTTTTTAAGCACAGAGTAAGTTATTTAGTTCTTATAGTAAGATAATATTATGTTTGCCAAAAGTTTTCATTAAAATAGAATAAGATTTAAGAGTACACATACTATTATTGAATAACATTGAAAATGTATTTATTATTTTAATAAATGTGAAACTATCATTAAAGTATATAATAGTTTTTGATTATGCAGTAATATATAAAACTTGTATATATTGTGAAGTGCAAGTTATGGTATGGATAGTAGTCACACTTCTTCCACATTATCGTCATATCATCTCAACCAGTTTCTTCTGTATGATTATATATAAATTGTAATGGAATGTATCTTTATATGATCTCAAATGAAAATAAACATATGAACTTTTGCAACAATAATCATTAATTAACCAGGCTCCTAACTTTGAGGCACCAAATGTAATGGACAATTAAACAAACATATTATGCTGACCACGTTGTGGCATCCAAATGTAATGGAACATACTTTTACTCCATTATACCAATCATTAGTTAACTGGGACCAACAGTTTGTGGTGCCAAATGCAATAGACAATATATCATATAAACATATTATACCTCAAATGTAATGGAACGTCAATATATGAGAAGAAAATAATGCTTCAAACATTGGATGATAAATGTAATGGAATATATATAATCTAAATGAATCCAATTGTTGAGAAAGCCTAATATAATAAATTGTATAATTTAAATGAAGAAAGATAAAATTATCCCAGTTATATTTAAATAAATTGTTTATATGCCCTTCCAACTAGCTATACATGAAATAAATCTAAAATCATATAGAGCAATGAGATCTATCCTTATAATTTATTTTCAAGATTGATATGACTAACTAATCAAATATATATCAGAAACAAAGGGAATTCTATTAAATACAATATACACATCC
The DNA here is from genome assembly GCA_028023455.1 of Epiperipatus broadwayi. Taxonomy (NCBI): domain Eukaryota; kingdom Metazoa; phylum Onychophora; class Udeonychophora; order Euonychophora; family Peripatidae; genus Epiperipatus; species Epiperipatus broadwayi. Next base: position 2,711,842 of record JAQFVV010012479.1, on the reverse strand, counting down.
AATAAGTAGATTTATGTATATCTAAACATATCAATGAATAATAATATGTGTAAGTGACCTAAAGATTAAATAATAAGTGAAATATGAAGTTATCCTTTATTAAATTGTAAATTCAATTAATTTCATAATGACTCTGGCACTAAAAGAAAAAGAATAAAATATTAATACTTTTTCAAATAAATTACAAAAGGCATTACTTATAAAACAAATAGTACATCCTTTATTTCTATATTAATTTGAGGTAATACCAATGTTTTAAATACAAACCCAAATACAAAAAAAAATATATACATATATACTTGCAATAAGTATATATATTAAATATATAAAGACATATTTGTGCTTAACAAGTATGCATTATTATAAACACAAATCCATATTTATATTTTTAAATATTCAAAATTAAAAATAAATAAAAATAAAAGTATATTATATCCAGCAAATATATAAATTATTGTTTAGGTCTGCATAAGAATTATTATATGAAGTTAAAAAAAAAAAGAAAATAGATAAATAAATAATAAAAAAAAAATTTTATTAATAAAATTTGCGTATATAAATTTTACTTATTTAAATATACATATAGCAACCCATATGCAACCCAAACTTATAAGCCATACTTTAAAATTTTAAATTACTTAAGTGTTAATTTTGACACCTGTTAAACATTTGTTTTTTTTTTAGAAAACAAAATGCTTGAATTGAATAGAATGATATTTATAAAAACGTTTTATTTTTATAATTAAATAAAAAAAAATATCGATCTCAAACATATATATATATATATACCATTTATATTAATAAAATTATTTACTACCTTTTGTTTTAAAATTTAACTTGTTAATTTTTCTTTCAAAGTCAATTTATTCCGTTGTTTTATTCCTTTATTTGTTTAATATTAGAATGCATTCTATCTAAAGTTAAATTGAAGAAATACCATGTTAAAAAAAAAATTGTCAATTTTTTAGACGCAGGTATATTTTTATCTTTTTAAATTTCTTTCCTTGAAAAATAAATAAATAAATTGAAATGTTGAATCCAATATATTAATTAATTTTATTTACCTCCAGATTATTATTAGATTGACCATTATAGATTCCAGATAGCTATATCAAATTTCGGCTTCAGACGCATTGAAATTTGTTTAGTTTTTCTTTTTAAACTGCCTTGGAATAAATGAAAGAAAACGGTGCAGCTCCTTGGCTGTGATATATATATATATTAGCCAGTCATCGTTTATGTATTGATTACAGAAATTTATATTATTCCACTATTCTTAAGAATGGTAATTTCAAAGAAACAAAGTACAACAAATTTTATCTTTTAGTTTGTTTTATCACTATCTTTTTATTAATAATAATGGCCTCTTTTGTTTTTTTTTTGTTGTTGTTGTTCTCCATGCGCCAGCAAATGCTGTTTTAAAAACCATTGTTACATATGTTTTCTTTTAAACAATTAACATTCAAAAAAAATATTAACCATATAAAAAAAAATATTAAATCGAAAATTTATTTGACAGATTTTAAAATATATGTATATATACATAAATAATAACATTACACTTTTTTAATAATCACCACAAATAAAATAATCTTTTTTATAATCAACAATTTATATGTCTTTATTTATTTATAATAATTAGAACATATATGTATTACTATTAAACATCTCACCATTAAGAATAATAATAATAACAATAGTTAAATATTCACAAAGATGTACCATCAACAAAAAAATAAAATAATAACTCCAAACAATAACTATAACTAATAACCATAAACAATAATAATACTTCATATATAACCACCAAATCAAAGAGATTTTTTTTTTAAAACAACAAATGAATTTTTAAATATAGATAGATTTATCGATATTTACAATATATATATAGAGAGAGAGGGGGTAAAAGAATAAATATAAATCTTTAACACCATTGAAAGAATTAAAAGACTGAAATAGATCTGGACTGAACATATTTCTAGAAAAGATGATAAATGAACTGCTGAAATCATAAACTGGATATACCTTCTGAAATATAGAAGTCTCTCAACAAAGACAGGAAAAACTAATTTTTTCCCGCAAAAATTAGGATCTAATGAAAATACTAAGCTCATGTTTTCATATAAGCAACAGTGAGTTATTTTGCAATCTGTACATAACATTTTACAATAATAAACTAAAGTACGATCCTATTTCATGGTATTTCAAAGAAACTTTGGATCATAGCTAATTTATTTTCTTCTTTAGCTAAGATGAAATCAAAATTAAATATCTAGGAATCACCTCCTTGAAAGGCTAGACAGCATTACTTGGAATCATGATGCAAATATTTTATGGAAAGTTTTTTTAACTTTATGATAATATGCTTATGAATATTGTGCAATTGTTAGAAGAAAAAGTTCCTACACTAAACTTCTGAATATTCAATTAAATATATTACCATAAAAAATATTACTGGCTCACTCAAGTCTATTTCTTTCTCAAATTTTTTTTTTCACATATACCTCCATTGGGTGTCATGAAAAAAGTTGGTTCATAAAAAGTTTATAAAAAGCTGTTAAACAGATTAGACTTACCAATAACTCAAGATGTAGCTTCATCACACAGATTCTTTTCAAATCAAGATTCCCTTTTTGGGTGCTCAAAGAGAATCTACAAACAAAAATTTGATATAAAAAATGGAATTATTATGATATCCCAAACATCCCTCCCCCCATATTCACCAATTAAACCAGATGAATGGGATCTTCCTTGGCACAAATGGAGTCTCATCAACAGATTCAGGGCAAATTAAAAATTTTATGGTCATCTGCTTCATAAATAGAATTTATCTTCTACTAATTTATGCAAATGTGGACAAACACAAACTCTGAACCACATAGCTCATGATGGCCAAGTCTATGGTTATAGGGTCTGAATATATTTATAAGACCACAGATGATTGTATTTCTTGATTGGAATCTTTGAAAGATCCTCAATAAAATTTTGCTAATAGTTAGGCTATAATAAAAATCAATATGTTAATATAAATAATACTACTGATTCCAAGAGATTTTAGAAGGTCTGGATTGCATATGAGGTGGATGAATAAAATAAGAAAGGGTGTTGATATGATGTGAAGAGGAAAGCTATAGATAATGGATATTACATGAAACTTGAAGAGACATTTATTCTGCAGTGGAGTGAAAATGTTTAAAAATGATGACTACTTATACTTCCAAATACCTATAGTAAATAATTTCATGAAATAATTATGGTGTAAACAAATGAATGAGTGGCAATATTTCATGTAATAATTAGAGAAACATGTCTAACAATATTATCAATTACTATTAACATCCTCAAGCTAAAGCACTTAATCTAGTAACTTACATTAATTTATTGTCTCTTCTTCTTTGTTTTGAAGATTTTCTTTATGTCAAAATAATCTCAAGACCAAAAAGATATTGCTGGATGCTAATGTAAATAGTTTAGATTTGGGGGTGATAGTGATAATTGATAGTTATCATAAATCATCATTGCTAACGGTATTTTTATCATTATTACATTTAATATGTTTACTCATTTTTATGCTTACATCTTTTATATATATATATATATATATATATATATATATTATTTAAAATGTCCATTAATAAAAAAAACTATTGTAATAAGAATAAAGTAATAAATATAATGGTAATTAACGTTTATAAGAAATACTTTCAGTTAATTTCTTAATCCTCCTCAACTGCCTTTAAATTTAATGGCAGTTGAGAAGAATTAAGGAATTAATCGAAAGTACTTCTCCAGATTGAAAGAACTGTATATAATAGTTAATTAGCATTACATTTATTATTTATATATTGTAATAAAATTTACGTTGGTCAAAAGATATTACCATTATAAATTAATAGCTCAAAAGGATTCAAATAAAATAAATATTTTATCTGGTGACAGTAATCAAATAAATGAGATCCAATTGATTTCAAACTATATTAACATGAGCATAAGCTATGAAACAAGTGGTAAATAAAATTATTATGAGGGAATAGCATTGTAGCCAAAAATATAAGATCACAATGCTTATCTCAAACATATTAAAGATGATGAGCTATAAGTGGCACTATAATAGTAATCAAAATTTTATTAATTCAATACTCAAATATTACTTATAGATAAAATATAGGTGGCTTAAACATTCATGAATTTCTACTTAAGCTCTATAAAAATATATCGTAATTTCATAAGATCAGCAATAGTGCTTGGAGGACTGGCCATTTCAGATATCTGGTATCTTGCCTATTTCAAACTCTAGTGAGGCCGCCATTACATCCCCCATAAACAAGCAGAAACTATAAACAATTATTACGAACAAACAATTATAACTCAGGTATATGGAAATCAAGTGAGTGAGTACACTGGTAACTCAATCAAATATCTCTCAATATATCCAACTGTAGATTTTACTCACTCCTATCTCTTGGTTGGATCTCAAGTGCATATCTACATGAACAACAAGTGAATATGGTCTATCAGGGCGCCACTAGGTTAGCTGGACTAGACAAAGTTATATATATATAACTTTTTCACATGTACCGGGTTGGAATCTTTTTTTGGTACTTTATTTCTAATAAAAATGGAGGATTTTGCTTTTAGACCCATTAACCACAGCTTTAGGACTAAGCCTAATCATAAACCTAAATTTTATAAAGAAATTCATAATTATTGCTTAATTTTAGTATATCTAATTGGAACTTAAATAGCTAATATTCACCTTGATGATGAATGATCACACTTAATAAAGACTACTCTTACTGAAATATATATGCCTCATTTAATAAAATAAACTAATATTTATTGGTGCATTTCTAACATATACATAAACATTTTTATATCTACATGAAAATTGATATTAGCAATAACAACAATAATCATAATCGACTGTTTTAAAATCATAATATTAATTTTAAATTCTTCCCCCTTTCCCGTAAATGTATTTCAAATTGGATGTCATCTTGACCATGATTTTCACTCCACGAAAAAATGTCTCAAAAAAAACAAAAAAAAACACTCTTTTTCTTTTCTCCCTTTTCTCTTTCACACACATATCTTTATAAATCTAACATGTAGAATGACAAAAATAAATGTTAGTGAAATTGGAAAAAGCAAGTTTTAGAAACAAGTTTTAAATTATTTTTCTCCCCCTCCCTTCTACCATCTGAAATGCTATACTTTAACTTAAAACAAAATACTCTAATATTCCTAATATTGCCTATTGTTTTCCATTCACACACAATTACATATATGCAACAAGTATGATATTATTACATATGTGCGTGTTTTATCCCCATAATAACAAAAATATTATTTAAAACAAAATAACAATAACAAAAAAAAAATGTTACATATTAATAACATTTCATAACTTTAAGTTAATAAGACAATCAATTTTAGCACATATGAAATCATTAAAGAAACTTATGTTTATCGTTATTAAGAAATTCTTGGTTTCAATTGATCTTGGTTGTTTTAAAAGTTCTTTAAACAAAAATATACAACTTTATTGCTAAAGTTTTACTAAGTCTCTGATATCATAAAGAAAACATAAAAAAAATCATATTACCAGTTCCATTCTTTGGCCACGACTTCCAATGATTCAAATTTATTTTGTTCAATGTTTATCTATGGCAGCAACAATTTCCATGTTTCTCTGGAACAATCTCTTTCTTGAGGTGTACAATTATTTGATGATGATGATTCCATTGAGGTTACTTGCTTTAGTGGACAATTTGGAAATCATTATATTAACTCTTTTTCTCTTCCTGTCAAGCATGATTCTTTTAGTGGATGAAGCACAGCAGTTGTTTTCACATTTATAAATTTTCTTGGGTTTAAACTCATTTACTGTAACAATTAATTGGACTTGATGATTTAACATTTATCAGTAGATTACTCTTTTTCTCTGATCACCTCAAAATGCAGGTGAATGTTTTCTTCTTTCTATTTAAAAACATCTTATTTCTCTCGGTCAGTTGAAAGGTGTAGAATATTATTTATCAGACAAGACATCTTTTCTTTCCTTTATCATGTGCTGGTTCCAAGGTGGCCTGGAAAAAGCCCCACGATGAGACACATATATTTTTTTTCTAGCCCGACATCCTTATATTTTCAATATTCAAAAATTTGATATTAAAAAAAAATTATTTAAAAAAGAAAAGGTTATCTAGCAGAATTAAAATGTTTATCTGCCTTAGTTTCAATATTTTAAAAGTCTCTATAATATCAACTGATTTTCCAGACTGCTTTTATATCCAATTTTTTTTTTATTTTTGACCAATTGGTTTTTAGCTGGAGAGTGCAATCTTTTTCTTAGGAACATAAAAAAAAAATCATACACCTGGTTTTCAGACAAACTTTTGTCTTGAAGAAAAAATAGTTTAATCCTTTTTTACACCTATGTAACATCTCAAATTTGAACTTCTTTCTTTTGATCTTAAGACAAGACATTTTTAAAATTAGACTTCTCACATCATCTCTAAGTTTTTCAATAGAAAAACAATCCTTACAATACAAAATACAAAATTGTTGAGTAAAAAAAAATTAACAGATTTTTTTCTTTTTCTTTCAATATTTAATAATAAAAAAAGTAGTTTATGTATGCAATGTACACACACACATTCAAATTATTTATAAACTGACATTAAAATAATCTAATTGTTAGCTTAGTAATTATAACCCTAATATTTAAAATTAAATCCTTAGCTTCTAAATCCAAATTACAATTATAGAAAAGCAAAAACAGAAGTATAAAATAAAATATTAAAATTTAGCAAGTGTAGGTAAGTTTTTAAAGAAAGTTAATATGTGTAATTTAAAAGTGACTAACTAAATAGCTTTTATAACACACACTGCCTATACATATGCATCATAACTTTATTTTTTAACAAAAAAAAAATAAATACTGAATAATTAACTGTGTGTACTACTCTTTTTGAGTTTTTATCAACACACAAAAAAAATAAAGAATATAACTGTTGTCCCACTCTCTTTCTATCTTAAGCTTTTAAAACTGGATCTTGTAGGGTTTAAACTTGCATGCCCTACAGCTTCCTTTTTATATAAAAATGTGATGATGATTTTTGTTTTACATTTTCTTTTATGCACATTATTTCAAATTTAGCTAATGACTAAATAGTAATGGCACAATATACATATTAATAATATCAGCAAATTAAAAATCCTTATCCTTTTTCTTTTCAAAAACTTTATTTTCTTATATATATTTAAAAAAAAAAGTTATGGTATATTTACTGTGTTATAATATATGATATATACATATTAATATGAAAATACTACAATAGAAATTACAAAATGAATTAAGTAAACTGAGTATATTTTTAAAGCATATACATCATCATAATAGTTGTTCTGTTAAGAATCTATATGACCCATGTTTTGCTAATTTGAACTTTGTTTACTTTTTGTAATAAATCATGCCTTTTTGTCTTCTTTTTCTTTCTTCACACATTATCTTAACAATATTGGGATCAAAAGTATATCCATATTCCCTTTTCAATATAGATGCATTAGTTGAATCAGTCTTGTATTTTTTTATACTTTAAGATATATTGTGTCAATCTTGGTTTCAGATTAGCTTTTATTTTTCATAGTAAGTATAAGGACAGTCATTTTGGCTGCATCATACTGCATATATAATGTTAGAATGAACCAATTTGTGTATTCTGTCCTTCGTATTATTAATTAGTCTATTTAAATTGATGGCCATTCTAAATTCCACTTTTTTATTTATTGGTTGCAGATTTTACGGTTTTATTTCTAATGTGTAGTAAATATGATAACACTATTCAACTTTTGTTGTTTTTGATATTCTGAATTCTGTTTGAAATATTTCTTTTAAATTGACCTACATTGCAACCTGATCTTATCAAATCATCAACATAAGTCTCTTGATTCTTCATGTAGTCAGACTTGAATTGGCATAAGTAATTATTGCATCATAAGAAATTTTTCTATGTAATATAGGCGTGTATGTGTGTGTGTGTGAAGTGCTTCAAATTCCACACATACTGATAGATTGTTCTGACTTCAGTGTTGATGGGTAGTTGTGAAAACCGCACTGATAAAAATTAATATATATATATATATATTGAGGTTTGCATAACTCTCTCTCTTATTAAAACAGGCAAAACTCTCTATACATATTGCCAGAAATGGTGATCATCTGATGTTTATTGGCTCTCTTATCCTATAAACTTGAATGTTTTCAGATAATGGTTTCAGGTTTGTCAAAGAAACTCAGCATTATTTTCCTGGTGACTAATAAAAATCTAATTAATTAATAAATGGATATCTAACTATTATTATCTAGAAGGTAAAATAAAAAAATAATTTGGTTAATAATGTTTATTTTTCACTATTTTGCCATGAAAAGATTTATAAAAATATCGATTTTAAAAATCCTGGGGTTAGCTATCTAGGTTTGTTTACCTCATACCTGAATAATCAACTTTAGGAAAAATCCATTACCACTTTTAAAAAATAGAGAAAGTTATATTTTTCATCTGTACTGACAATTTCCAGATTGTGTGAGATTGAATATATTTCTACTTTTGCTCCAGTTAAAATTAGTTAGATATAAATTTATCTATCAATATGGATTGGTTAATAACATCAGTTATGTGTAGATTAACCAAAAAAAAATGCAAACTTAATTGGAACCTAAAAAATTCAAGTTTTATCTGGGAGGAATTCAAACTTCAAACTCAAACCATGTAGATTGGTGCTACTTATATATCAAAAAACAAATCAAAATTTCCAGACTTTTCTGACTCTTTTTTACTAATGCCCTGGACTCTGTTCTGGTTTAAACATTTATACCAATTCATATCAAAATTTCTTTTCTGAACATTTTTCCTGCCTATCTTTTTTTATTGGACAGACTCATTCTTTTATGTTAAATGCTTGTCTAAAAAAATTGGGATAATTGCAGTTTATATATAATTATATGAACGATTATTTCCATCATCTATGTTGAATGTTTTTAGAAAAATTCAAACTTTATTTATACATTTTTTGAATACACTAAACAGTAGTAATAATATATAGTTTATATACTATATTACTTTTTTCCACTATATATGTTTATAAGAATTTACATTTCGCTGTTTGGCTCATTTATTTAACTTTAGTAATATTTATTGAGGCTGTAACCTCGAGAATATGTGTGTAAAATGCGATAGTAGGGACCTCTACAGGTGTTTAACCACAAGCTTTACTTACGTGATCAATGTGCGTTTAATAAATTTATAGCTACAACTTTAACTTTAGTATAATCTGGGATTTATGCTCAGGCTGGCTAACCTTGATAATTTTTTTTAGGTTATTAGCAGGATTGATATATTTATTTTAAAAACCAGAGTATGAGCAACCCAATTAATTAGCCATCCATTATTTGATAAAAAATGTTCATCTACCTATTTACTAATTACATGGTAACGATTTTAAGTTAATTTAGATTGATTAGCTATATATTACTACAAAATCAAAGTAAAATTTGATTTGTCATGTGATCTTCCCCAGTGGTGGAATGAATATTATACCTTTTTAGACATTGAAACTATTTTTTACTATTACTATATGCATATAACTATTAGCTTATATTTTGTATTTCATTTTTTTCCTACAGTGTTTAAGTATATAATATAGTGTTTGCTTGTTTTATGTAATTTTAGCTCTATCTCCATTTCTTTCTCTCTGTATAATATTTTAAAAAAATATGCATGTTTATTCAGTTATCAAAAAGATACAAATATTTTTATATTTAGATTGATAAAAACCTATTCAAATCGTAACTTCATATCTAGCTGATCAGATGTAGTTGATAATAAACAAATAATGCCTAAAAATGTACAAAGTGAATATATATGTTTTAAAATGCATATTATTTTTAAATAACTTTTGCCTTTTTTATCACTTTATAAAATGTAAAGGATATTTTTAGACTATTTAAAAAACATAATACAAGCTACGAAGCAATAATTTTATGAATCCATTAGTGTAAAAGTTTGACTACTATTATATATGTGTCTGTGATTTTTATTTATGCCAGTAATTTTCAAAACAAATGTTTTTTTTTTTCTTTAGATCAATTTCTGTTTATTCACATTGTTTTAAAGATCAAATAAAATTTTAGATTTTTTTTATTCATTTATTTTATAAAAATATATTTTATTTTTTATTTAAACGTTAAAGAAAGTAACAAGATGAATTTTTGAAAGCAATATTATAATATGATTGATTTTAAAAATGAGTAAAGATGTTTAGCTCTAATTATATTTAAATTGGGTCTAGGATTATACAACTTGGTTTTTAAAAGTATATATATACGCAGACTGTTTCAAACCCTCTCTCTCTATATATAATCAATTTTTTTAATTTTTTAATTTTTATCAGTGTAGCCTTATTTTGTCTCCGTCATACTTCAATGAGTCTACTAGCACAAAAACACAAACCACTATCACTTATTATATGAGAATTTGATGAACACTTTATATTTGACAGGTAAACTGTTGATAGCTCAAAATATTTTATTATGATCTCTCACAATATAGGAAATGACTTCCTTCCATTTTTAATATCTCATGAAATATGTGATCTCTCACAATATGGGAACTGGCTTCCTTCCATTTTTAACATTTCATGGAAGATGGAATAATCAATAGTCTATGAGATATCAAATTTTTAAATTTTTATCATTCTGATTTTACCACATTTCATTGATTCACAAGCATAAAAACACAAATCCCTCTCACACACTATGCATGACTTTGGTGACTACTGACATCTGACAAATAATCTGATTTTATTCCACTTTTAACACCTTATGGCAGATGGAATAATTATGAGATTAAGAGATATATGATCAAATTTAAAAGATTTTTACCAATGCATCTTATCTTCATCAAATTGCCACTAACTACCAGTCACAAATTCAGACCATTCTCAATATGCATGTATTTCAGGAAAAATCTTTGGTTGTGAAGTGAGGCAGATGTGGCAAGCACTTGATCCTCCAGGCTCATATTGGCAGTTTGATATTGGTTGTCACACCAGTAGACAAACATATAACATATATGAAATTTTCTTACAGTAAAATATAACATTTTATTATGGTTTGAAAAATCAAGTGCTAAGATATTGGCCCAATAGTAGCTTACTTTTTGCTGGACTAATATGTAAAGCATATTTCTATTAATGTTTTTAACACAATTTTAATTGATTACTAAACTGCCTTTAACTAACAAGTAAGAATTCAGAAAATCAATAAATATAAATATTAATAATATAATAGCTATAAATATTAATAATATTTAAAATTATTACATATGTACTTAGTATAATGTAATTTTTAAAATTATATTCATGAATTAAGTTGACAGTTTTGGCCGTTCAGCAGACTTTCTCAAAAATTGTAAATATATAAAAAAGAATGCAAATTCCACCATAAGTACAATAGAATTATAGATATGCAATGCACATTATATATATTTTAATATATATATTACATCAATGTCCATATTATATATATAAGTGTAATGTCTAATGATGGACTCTTTCTCTGTAAGAGAATGAAGAAACAATCTCACAAATGTTAACATCTAAATCAGAATGTTCTCAGTAATAAAAAGTGTTAGCCTTATAAATCAATCAAGTTGGATAATAATTAATTGCAAGCATGATATAAATTTTTGTTGCAAATATATACAGTGATTAAATAAACTTGGTTTTACTTTATTTTCTCAAGGCTCATATAAAAATTCATTTTTAATAACCTTAAAAAAAAGCAAAAAAATAATACAAAATAAATTATATATGAATGTATGTTATTAAGTAACTGTAAGAAATTTAATGTCGAATAATGCGCCCTCTGTAAAAGAAAAAAAAATATCACAATTATTATATTAAGCATTTTTAACAATAATAACTTGTTGCAAAATTTTTATTCAGAGTTATTAAAAATGTATTTTGATGCCCCTATCTTAAGAAACAAAGTAAGATTAAAATTGTTTTAAATGTTGGATGTAGTTGCAACAGAGTTTTTCTTTCACATTGTTATTTTCTTTCACATTGTTATTGTGAATTGGTTTCTATGTAAGATTTTTAATTGGTTAATCAATGAGGTATACTCTTTTGTTGGCATTAAAATATATGTGTATGCAGGGTGTATTAAGAAACATAGGTGTAGGTTGGATGTAATATTATTGATAGGTTGAATTACAGTAAAATGAGAAACATTTTAATAAGATAATAACTCAAGCATGCTGGATGATGTGTCCAATTAATCAAGTAATGTGCTGGTTCTTACACAATTCTCATGCCATGGATGACCAAGAGCACAATAAATACTAAATACTAAATATAAAAGCTTATTGTAAGTGGTTGCAACTCAATACTTCAAAATATTAAATAAATAAATAAAGTATACATCACAGCAGATGTTTTTAAAAATAAGCCTTTCATTCAACTTCAAAAAAGATAAATAATGACATAACAAACTTTAACTTGCCATTGCACTAATACATATCCACAACAAACTATGTGGATGATCATACATATCCATAAATAATAAATATCCACAACAAAATATGTGGATGATTATACATCTCATATATAATAAATATCACAACAAACTATGTGAATGATCATACATCTCCATAAATATCAATAATTCTGTGTTAACACGCTTAGGTTAAAGAAGTTTAATATTGTAAAAATTATATGTTTATCTGCATGAAGCGCTTTTGAAGTTCCTGGACTTCATATTCATAGCCAAGTGAAGATGATAGTAATGAAGAGACATATATCCATAAATAATAAATATACATAACAAAATATGCGGATGATCATACATCTCATAAATATAATAAATACCCACAATAAAACATGTGGATGATCATATATTTCCATAAATAATAAAACAGGTAAATATATATCAAATTTGCAATCATTTAGGAAACAACTGTGTATTTTATATCCATACTGTCAATAATATAGAAAGAAAAGAATACTCATTATATAAAAATATCAATGAAATAGAAATAAGATTTAGTTATTCACACTTTATCAAATGCATATATGAATATAAAGATTCAATTTTCATTCATCCATAAATTTGGAAACTAAATCTTACTAATAATAATGATTTATAAAATATTCTTTTAACAGTAAATTTAAATATGCTTAGATTTTATTTATATACCTTACATATTACATAAAACTTACTCTAACTGGTTAAAAATAAATAACTAGTTGTCTTATATTTTATGTTGACGGTACTATAATAACATAATAAAATTTAAAAATATATAATTGTTTATCTTTTTTTAACAATAAAGGATTATAAATAACAATTTCTATGATATTTATGATTATACTGAAAACAATTACAATAACAAATGTATCTATATGATAAAATATGGAAAATAATGCCTAAATTATAGTTTATGCCTTAAAATATGTAAATAAGTCATTGAATCTTATTAATATTGGACATTAAGTAATTTAATGGTTTATAAATGCATTGCCAAATTTAATGTTTTTTCATAATTTTTTTTTAAAAAAAAAAAATTAAGTCATTGACATCTTAATAAAGTACTAACTATATGCAAAAAAAAAAAATACACACCATTTTATCCAATTTTGACTTATATTGAAAACAAATTCTTTTTTTTTTTAGTTGGAACATTAGATAATATTAATCCTTTTGCATTTTGATGCTTTCTACTGTTCCATCTGGTGAGAGGTTTTGAAAATGCTCAATGTTTCTGTTTTCATAAAATGTTTATTTTATACTAAAATTTAATAAATTGGACTTGATTTCCATTTAATATAATTTTATATATGAATAATACCTTAAAAAAATCATCTTTGATTATTGTAAATATTTAAAAATTGACTTGTAAATATAACAATGTACCATAAACATCATCACATACTAAAAATGAACATATTCATTAAATTTAAATATTTTTTTTTATAATGAGAATAACTGAAGATAGAATGAAGACAGATTTTTGATACTTTTATAAAATTCTGCTTTAAATCTGAACAATATTTTAAAATATTTTATTAGCAAGTCAACTTTGACAGATAATGATGTAATAGGTATTCTTTTTTTTTCATATTAAGGTCAAGTTTATTAACTTTTCTTTCTAAAAATAAAACAGAAATGAATAAATTGAAAGCATATAATAATCAACCAATTAGAGAGTAAAAATTATCAAAAATACTTTATAAACAACCAAAAGTCATTTAAAATTTTACATCAACATCTTTCTAAGAAAATTAGACCTGAAGAAAGTGAATACTTTCTTGGTGTTTTTATCTGTCAAAAAAGGCTAAAGAAAAGTCTTTTGTAGTTTTCCACAGTCTGTAAGATACTGACTACTTCAGACTTTTTCCAACTTTATCATCAATAAAAAGCATTATGCTAAAATCTATATTAAAAAAATAGTGGATCATTATCACTTAGGATAATGTTTATATTACACTCAAACATTACTAAATAGGAGAACTTTTTCTGACTTAATCAGAAGAAACTTTCAATCATATTCAACAAAGGTGACAGCTTACAAATTAGTAAAAATAATATACACATGTGAATTGCATTAAACTCTTTCCTTCTTCCTTTGTAGCAAACAATATTTTGAAAATGGTAAATCATTTGCTAAAATACAATTTTCACATAGTTCCAGATGATTTGTTAATATTTTGTCCAACTAATTGTAATATTGCACAATTACATAAACAATCAGAGATTTTTTAGACAAATGAATCTATCTAGGATAAATACTTTAATACATTCTGTGATAATTTATTATTTATTGAAAGCCATTTAGTGAATTCCACTAATGGGAGAAGTAGTAATAATAATAGTAGTAATAATAATAGTAAAAATAATGATGATAATAATAATAATAATAATAATACAAGTAATAGCAACAGTAATAATAATAAATTACCAAATTCTCCATATAGACGAGGATGTTGGATGAGTAGGCCCTAGATCAAGATTTTATGTACAAATCTTCCTGCATCCATTTATTATAAAGGCTTGCACTTTGTGGCATTTCTGTATGGAGAATTTGGTATTTTTATTAACAGTATGTGTAAGCATATGAAATGGTGATCCCACACAATCCATAAACATCAACCCACTCATACTCATTCAGCAGAGTATCAAAGGCATCCAGATACCAGGCACATCACAACATATAGCCCGAATTGCATATATGGATGACATCACAGTATTTCTACCATTAAGAATGCAGATACCAATACTATAGAAAATACTTCAAGACTTTCAAGCATCACACCATCTAAAATTTAATCAAAACAAGACTGCTGCCTGGTCACTATATACCAATAAGCCATGCATGCAAATTTTCTAAGGCAAACCATCTGCTTTCTTCAGATTTTTTTTCTACATGGGAACAAACATAATGAAGCAAAAATTCCAGAACAAGTTAAAAGATGAAGCAGAACAAATCATTACTTCACTATTAAAAGTATACATGATGATACTTGGGTGAAAGTTTTTATTTTCCTCTTAATCCTATTAAGATACCCTTTTCTCTACATTGACTTTTTCAAGTTTCATTTTGAATACTATGTAAATTTTTATAAAGTTTAACTGTATATTACTATGTTTAATAAATATATTTTAAAACAAAAGTATACCTCTGAATATATGCTAAAGTACAATTGTTCAATCAGCTGGTGGTCAACAAGATTATCTATTATTATCCCATAATTCAATTCTCCAAAGCTTTTACATCAAAAATCTCATCATATTGCAATAAACTTCTATGGAATAGAAAGACAGTGTCAATATCTGCAAAACACCTTAGTCGACCAGCAATACACAATGGTTTGGGGCTACACAACATAGATATTTTTCGAATACAAAAGACCGCAAACCTTATAATAACCACCCTCAGACATTTCCCAGAACTCCAGTATCTAATCCAAATAATACCTACAGACAAACCTTCACCTTCACATTGCTATCTAGCATCAGTTATAACCAGTTCAGAGTCATACATACTCAAATATCACTGCAAACAATAACAAAATATTCATATTGGCAGATATATGGAATGGTATACCCAGGGTATACATCAGATATTTCAACACAGATGCTCGGAATAAACAACTGACAGCTGCTTAAAAAATTTAAAAAATGGTCCATGGAGCCCAAATTCTTTGATTTCCTCCTGAGACTAAATCTATATGCTTTGCCAACATCATATTTCTTAAGATACAGACGATTGTATATACAAATAGACCCCTTCTGCATGCTATGCCCACAAGCAGAAGAAACTCAACAACATCTGTTTTACAACTGCACAGCATTAAACAATGTTCAGCATGAAATAACAAATATATACAGAAAACCAAACATCTCCCTGCAAGATATTATCAATGCATTCCACAGAACATCCACCCCAACAATCCGAGCAGCAACCTTTGTGCTTTATGCATTTTGGTGCACGCGATGTACATTCGCTTCTTTTGGCAATAATACAAGGTGGCATCCATTAACTTTTAACAACAAATTAGCACAATTAAAAAACCAAGACAATAAAATAGCACACCCAGACATTTTAGCGGCTACTTGGTCATAAAACAATGCTCAAATCTCTAATAGTTCTGCCTTTCCTCAATAATAAACTCAAAAAGAGAGCAAGAAAATGGACAGCAAAAAATCCATGAATCAATAAATGATAACTTAAGATAAACAATCCAACGCTCACACTGTATATATCTGTAAATACTTGGAAAGAACTTAAACACAATATACATAATCCTCAGAAATATCAATATAAATGCATGTATATAAAAAAATTATTAATGTAACCTACTTTTCTAGATTGAATAAAGTTCCCCCTTTTTGAAACATAATAATAATAATAATAATAATAATAATAATAATAATAATAATAATAATAATAATAATAATAATAATAATGATGATGATGATGATGATGATGATGATAATAATAATAATAATAATAATAATAATAATAATAATAATAATAATAATAATAATAATAAAATAATAATAATAAAAATAATAAAAAAAAAAAAAAAAAAAAAAAAAAAAAAAAAAAAAAAAAAAAAAAAAAAAAAAAAAAAAAAAAAAAAAAAAAATGATGATGATAATAATAATAATAATAATAATAATAATAATAATAATAATAATAATAATAATAATAATAATAGTAATAGTAGTAGTAATCCCACTGCAGACAGTTCATTTGCTAACAACCAAGTCAATGATTGCTTGCTTTTTATTCCTAAAACTGCTTAAAATCTAGAACTGAAAAGGTAAAAAACTTCACATCTTTCATAGTCTTTAATAAGTGTATAATCTTTTTTCAATTTAGTAAATAATTTTATTCTTTCAAAATTTTATTGAATAAAATTTTCTCAAGGATTATTTCAAGATCAATCTGGACAAAGTCTTTACATGACCAGGCAAAGCCATCACATGACCAGGTACAACATGGAATTTCAAAGTCCAAAAGTCAATCAAGCTGTTGCAAACACTACTAAAAATAGCAACTCAATGAACCCCTCACCAAGATTCCATTCTCTACCAAACCAGCTATAAGTTTTATGAAAATTACTCCCAGTGACTACAAAAAATTAGACTTCAAGACCCAAGAAGATTATCCTTTTCCTGCTACCATCTGGACCAATGATTCTCTAGCAATGAACAATTTAACAATACTATACATAGGACTGTTTATGACATTTAAAATATTTTTTCTCGCCAGTATCTGGTATTATCAACAGCAAACTCTAATGTTAAACTACATTCCTAAATAATCATTATATGTTGCAATAACTCTGCACAGCTTGAAGGATACTATCAACCATAACACAGACCAATTCACACCTAAGGTACATAGCTATTGAGTTTTACCAAACCACCCAAAGAGACCTATTTCAAAATAAGGTTAAAATGCTTGGTAATTTTGCCTTGATTACAGTTATTTAGAAATAACACAGCTATATCACAAGGGTGCTTACTAAACAACACCTATTTTTATTACATCCCTCAGGATTTTCAAAGAATGATGCAGCCATTTGGCAAAGTTATATCCTTTCATTTCATTTATTTAACAGATAGCCTCCACCCCCCACCCCTTATTACTAATAACTATAAATTTTGAGTACATCTTCACAGACATTGATCTTAATACAATTTCACAGATTTTTGATAAAAAAGCCACTCTGTCATTATAAATATGAGAATTAAATCCTGTCATTTTGTGATCCAATGCCACAACCCTAGTTATTGTAATCATCATAGAAATTTCTATCTGCTGCTCAAATCAAACTCTCAACCACACCAGATTCAAGCATTCACAAAAACCTCCATAGTCACTTCCAGTAGTCACATTAACTCCATCTACCTACCAACCTTTTACCACTCCAAAATTTAGACTCACTACCCATTGATCTTTTGATCCAATCTCATCAAGAGTCTCATTTTTTCTCCACCTCTTTTTTCACCACCTCTTTTACACACAAGACCAAGAGCCTGAGAAACTTATCACTGTTTCTAACCTAATATTTCTAACCAACTCTGAAATATCTTAACTAACTTCTCTTCTCTACCTATTGGTCTTTTGGACTTACTGCAAAGCACAAATATTGTATTAAATAAAACGATCATGCAAAGTATGAAAGCAATCTATCCATACATCTCACCCATACCTGCCTCACCTTACTCTCCACATCCAATAAAACAGAAATGATATCCAAAATGAGTCCACCACCTCAAAAATCAAAGGTCACTGATGACGAGATCATGCCAGTGTTTACCATGATACAGATAATTGCCACAACCATAAGGAATTAGCATGCCAGAGTCTGCCCTTCCACTAATAATTTCCAGACTCTCATTGAATTAAGAAAGTCCTTCACATAATTCTACTAATTCAACAGATATCCCCATCTTATCAACATCTAGCTCATAATTGAATAAATGACACTACTCTGATTTCGGACAGAACAAGCTTCAGTCACAATCAACCACTAATTAGCCATCATCATAAATCTATTTTCTCACTTGTAACTAAGAGACCCCCCATTCATATAGAACTCTCTGTGCAGCATCTTGTCACCTCTCCTATTTTCCATTTAATATGATGCTGATCATAGAAGCACAATGTTTTAGGGTTTAACTCATCATCACGGCTATTCCAAGTAAAGAATATTACACAGCCTCATGTTTTCAGACTGAAACTAAAACATATTGAAGATTTAAAATTGACCCTGCTACTTACTTTACACATCTTCAGAGATAGTTTACCACCATCAACAGAACAAGATCTTATTATCACCTCCCAATGCTTGCTCCCAACATTTACAATATTTATCTTAATCACCACATTTCATACCATATTACAACATTAAACACTGCCTTTATCTATTTCCCTTTCAGTCCTATCATCATTACATATATTGACCTGACAATCAAAATCCTGCTTGTTGCTACCTGACCCAACCATTCTCATTGAAGATTTCAATATGGACACCTTACAATTCAATTCCAAATGCCTTCCTGCTCATGAATGCTCAGGATTTTTTAACAACCAATTCAGTAACATTTTGTAATCAGTAATCTGCTACACTCATCAACCTGTATTTTTATTTCTCCATGTAGCATCACCTGATTAAAATCAAACTCAATACCACTCCAATCCCTGATTACTCTGTACAAACTGTTTCTCTCAACCTCAATGAATTATACACTACTTCAATTCACCTTTATAAAACCACCTTCACCCTTCTGTCTTCATCGACTATGGAGTTTTTGTTTCTGATACTTACATTACAATGCACAAGCTAGAACATATATCTCTACATCCAGTTCAAAAATATACAGCCTTGATTGTTTTATCCTTTAACAACCAACATTCAGCATATCAAATTTCCCCCATTTTTCATTTCTTAGCACTGACTGAAGAGTTTCATGCACACATTATAATGGATAAACCTACTCACTACATTCATTACCACTTATCTAAGCTCAGTGAAGACTATCATTAAATCTTTAATGAACTTAAAAGAGTATTTTGCCACCAAGAAAAGAAAAAAAATTGCACTCAATCAATAGTACATCTGGAGTAGGGGATATATACACTAGAACCATGGCCACCCCTTTATGTTAAAAGTATCTATGATGCTACAGACTGTTCAGGTGGCACATGTGGAGGTTTTAACATGATATACCCCATTCATCTTTATTTCAAATAGAAGTTGCAAGCAGACAATGTCTTCAAAGTGTCACCATGCCTTTTCTTGACAAGCTGAAACTAATACATTATTTCAGACTGCACAATTTTCCACCAAATTTGCCACCTTTTACAATTCTTGTCTCGTCAGAACCAATGGAATACCTATTTCCATTTTTACTCACCTTAGCCACTTCACAACTTTATATCTTTGACATCTTACTAATTATGTGTATTAAAACATTTATGCCATTAAACATCTATATCCTATGGCCATGGTTCCATTTACCAAAAAACCAGGCCAAATCTCCATTTTCATCAAGGCCAAGCAGAACCACATATAGTTCCATTGACCTCAACCATCCAGTTTTTTAAAAAGGCTCATTCATTGCACTTGTTGCACTTATATTTAGTGCAGTTATGAATTCAGTTAAGATATTAAAAGATATGCTCTTATTGCAGTCCAGCTTGACATCCAAATCATATTTGATTCAATCCTTATTAACTTCATAATTGATATGTTCATGAATACCATTGTTTTCTCCACTCTGCTATATTTAATTATCAACCTTCTTTTCAGTAGATATCTATATCATCCAATGGGAAAGACTTCCCATTTTTCACACCTACTCAGTTCATCTCATAAAGTTCATCTATTATGTCATTGATTTTTATCTTATGTATTAACATACATTAAAACTGTTACAACAGAAGATCACTAAAATTTAAATATAACAAAAACAAAACAGGTGACATAGGGCATTCTTGCTTTAGTCCCACCCCATTTTTAGTTCTGATTCTATATTTCCTAATTGATACATATAGTAATTATTTCTATGCAAACTCATAATAAGATATGCTGAAGTTCCATTCATTTTCAAATTTACTAAACTTACCCATAATCTATTTCAATTTACTCTGTCATATGCCTTCTCTATATCAATAAAGACCATATATAATTGTTTACCTGTTGTATTCCTACTCTTATCTATAAGTTGTGGGGCTACAAATAAACTACCCCCTATACAACTATTTGTTTTAAAACTTATGTGCACTTCTCTCACTGTATTATTTTCTTCCATACATTTTGTCATCCTTCCTGCCACTATATATGCAAAAACTTTATATAACTATCAGTCTTTAATTGTTTATCTTTCTAAAGTGCTTACCCTTTCCTTTAAATAATTGCCTCTACTCTTGTATTACTCCAGCTATCTGGAAATTGTTTCTTTTGTAGCATCTTATTAAAGCATGATGATATATTTAATTTATTAAATATTAATTTATTTATTAATTAATATATTTAATCTTATTAAAGCATGATGATATATTTAATTTAGCTCTATTCTCTGAATTTGTCACCATCTCTCCTGTCCATCTATCTAAACCTCTTCTCTTTCTACTTTTCAATTTCTTCCCTGCCTCATTCAATTTATTTTTTGTAAAACTAATATTTCCATTACTATATGCTTATTACATCTAATATCTTTTCTATATCGATTACATACTTATTTAAGATTGTCTCTAATTTTTTAGAGCTACATTCTTCATTATTTAGTAATATTATTTTTCTCTTCCCCACATTTCTTTTTCAAATATATTTCAATTTTTTTTTTTTACTTCCATCTCTTCCATTTTTATTAATATCCACCAATAATTTACTATTTAATTTCATTCTCTCTATATAATGATCTATTTTAGTCAACATATCAAGTGAAGGTGTAAAAGAGAGGAAAATTAGCATGCAGATAATATAAATGTGCTATTAAAAACAAAGAAAGTGAAGAAGATGTTAATATTAAATGGCTGACTAGAAGTTGTCATATTTAATATTCCTTGTTATTTATTTTTTAATATTATTCCGAAAATACAAAAAATTGCAGCTAAGAATGCTGATTGTATATTAAAGTGCAGTAAACAAAATAAAAACTGTGGGGAAAAAAAAAACTAACATCGGTTGTTAATGTCAGTGGATCGAAATCCTTTCTAGATTGCAACATTGCCACAAACGCACCTTCTTCTTTGTGTAGTCGCCACCACATAAATTCCATCTCTCTATATACATTTATAAATATACATTGTACTGATTGTTACATTTTTATTTACCTTGTCAAACTCACAACTTTGACATCATCCATCTCAGATAAATACAATAATGATTATTACTAATCATTTTCTAAATTTGAGATTATATCTAACATAGATATAAACTTTTAACCTCAGTTAAAGATTAATATATCTGATTTTTAAATTTTAAACATACACACATGGAGTTATTCACTTTTCTCTTTCCCATGTGTAATATCTTTATAGATATATTATGCAACCTCCATACTTCCCCATTCTTTTTAAATTCATATAAATAAAGATTCAATAAAAGTCAAATGACCCCCAAGATGCATTTCACATTAGTACCTTAACTGTTAAAAGTTGCAATGTGTATCAATATATGTAAACAATTTGTAATATGTGTATAAAATAATAATGTGAAACATTTTTATATTTATACATTTATATCTCTGAAGAAGATTGTTATATAATCCAAACTTTTAGCATAAATATAAAGATAATAAAGAAATTTGCATAGCAATAGTCGTGGAAATGAAATTATTTATTATTTGTCATATATAATAATTTATAAATTATGATAACTTAATGTGCGCATGACCGGCAGTGCGTGAAAATTTCTGTGCATTACATCACGCCCTTGAATCATTTATGTATATATTATTCACTAACGATTTAGATTGACCTTGGGTCAACATGGATGTGACTAGAATCTCGGCTTCAGGGTGGCCTTCGAGCATTCCATCATCAGATTTTCAATTGTATGGACGGTTGAAGAATTGGAGTGTATAGTAGATTGGAGCCTGTCCATTAAAGTAAGAAGATTATCTATCTTTTTTTTTCTTAATATATATCTGATCACTTATAGTATATATGTGTGGGAGATGATAATCTGGACCAACTGATGATTGCTGGTTTAGCATGAAATACGTATATTGGTGATTGTTTATCTTTTCAACATATATGTGCTTGAGTGTATCGGTGTTATTAGATTGATTGGAGAGTGATGGGTCATCTGAAAGTCTGTGCTCATATACCCTATATTACTAATTGTTAAAATGAAATGATAGAAGATCTCACATAATTTTCTATTAAGGGCTGAATTATATTCATTTTAAAATATTCCCACAACAATAAAATATATGTTTTATAAATATAAGTGAATCTAAGATTCTACAATTTAAGTATAAATAGCTAGATATTAATTGCAAATATTTATTAGAAGAATCTCTTAATAGTTTTAATGATTAAACAATTATTACTAAAATCAGGAAGATTTACAATTATATTTCCCTGAAGATTCTATTGTTAGTATTAATTGATTAATAAAATTGAAACATCCACTTATATTGATTAAGTAAATATATATAATAAAAATAATAAAACTAATTATAGATAATAGATAATTTCTAGTTTCATTTTTTATTTCAATATTACCTTTATTAGTCGGCTATAGTTAAATTAATAAGAGATAGAAAATATAATAAAAGTATAGTTTTCCCAATATTACCAAACTGATTGTAAAATAATATTTGAACAAAAGAATTTTTAAATGCAAATGCAATAAAATGTAATTTGAATAACAATAAACTTATAGAAAATTGACAATGTGGTTTTATATTTAAAGGAAAATATTTAATACGCCCCGTCGTAGAATAAATATTACATAAAAGAATGTGTTTAAATTTACCTTTTCTTTTTATTAATGATTAAAACTTCAAGTTAAACTTAAATATTAAACGAAGATAGAAAAGGAAAACTAAAAATTTGAAAGTGGCAATAAAAGTGTTGTTTTAAAGAACTACAATTATTTGGTTTCAATAGACAATACTTATCGACAACGATCACACCAATGCAAAGAGGAAAACAAAGAGTAAAATAACAAATAAATATACAAAATAATGTCAAGATTTTTTGCAAGCTAGTCTATAAAATATATTAACTTTCACATATAGATCACAGTTATTGATTAAAATAGTAATGTGATGTGATGTACCGTGACTTCTCCTTAAAGGAGTCAGGAATCTCTCAACAACTATGCCCAAAGAAACCTGTTAGCCACTAACCCCCCCCCTCCATTCCCCACCCCAAGCTTTCCCATAATCTGCTCCATCCCATTTCCACAACATAATCTTTGTCAACTCTATGGTCTTTATATCAAAATCCCCCTTATCTTTTCCCAAACCCAGCATAAAAACCAATAACCCACTTTCGTGTATAATCACTTTGTTCATACTTATTCTCCCATAACTTCTTTATTTGTATCCTTTCTGCTTTCAAGAATTTACATTCAATCAACATATGCCTAATATTTTCTATATCTTCCTTACACAATTTGCAAACTAAATCACACATATTTTGCCATTTACATAAACTCTCCATATAGCAGTGCCACACAGTGAAAGCCTTAGTAATCAAGAGATGCAATAAAGTTTGCACACTACTGTATGGAAAATTTTCTATTGTTTTAACAGCTTGCATAAGCAAAAAAAAATGGTGATAATATGACACTAATTGATTAATAAACCACCAAAATGTCACAATCACTATTTCTTTATGTTTGTACGAGTTTGGATTGAAAACATTATCATACCTGCTGTTTGAGCTGATAGTTTCATAAAGTCAACAGAGTAAAAAAATGGGTGCTGGATCTAGGTACACTGCTTCCACATCCAAGGCTCCTCATTGACTAAAATCATAAGTTTGAGACTAGTCTGAGTATTTTTGTTGTGAAGTCACTGGATAGATATTATGAAGCATAACATTTTAGCATCCATTGGCTAACACTAGGTGACACTAGTGTGTAAAAAAATTTTTTTGCTACTGATTCATTATTCTATTTATTTGATTTTGCTATGCTACTTTTAACTTCTTCTGCAGGAAACTTTACTGTATAAATATATCAACACCCCATCTAATTATAACATTTCCAAAGCATTTTATTTAGCATCATATTTTGCCTATCAAAGCCATATAATATTGCAATCTTTAGCACATCTTTGAGATTGTCTTTATCATGTAAATAGGATTTACTTCTATCACAAAAACTATGTTTGAGTGTTGGTGGCCTAGTGGTTAGAAACGCCTGGCTCTGGTTCACTTCCTGGTCAATGCATTTGATGTATGAGAAAAAAGAACTTTATCATAATACACTTTTTAAAAAAGTCTTGTATTATTCATTCAGTTTAAATGTCTTACTAAAGAGAGCCATTTTCTACACTTAGAAACAGGAATGCAAGGCAGATATAGAATTATACTTGTTATTAACAACTGAAGAAATTGTAATGAATAATTGCCTGAAAAACATGGTATAAAAGGAAGAATAAAAGAAACAAATTAATAAATGATTGCTGGATATATAATCAAATGCAAACAATAAATATCTATAAAATATTTACTAAAATTAATATAAATGATTAAAAAAACAGGAGAATCAGTGATTAGTTTGAAGAATGACCATCACCACAATTTTATTGTATTAATTGATTTAAATGTCTAATGATGCTTATCAGTATTATTTTTTGTAACATTGGCAAAGAGAGGAATATTTTTCAGAAAAGCTTCATATATTCTGGATTTGCTATATTGGAGGATTTATTTAGCTATCTGCTTGGCTTAACATCCGAGTGTTATTTCTTCAACTTGATAGTGCTTATAGTAACACAGCTTTAGCTCACATTATCAGACAAGATGCAATAATGTTAAATTAATGATACTGTAGATGATAATAGAGTTTCATTCGAATCACCTGTTTATGTTTGCTTTAAGCGATTATCTAATCTTTCTGTGTATCAAATAATAGTTGAAATTCCAAATCACTAAGAATGAATAAGAGGCTTTTAAACTTAGATAATTAAATGTCCATTGAGTTTTCATCATCATTACATTTAAAATAAAATGATCATTCTAACTCAATAATAACAAACAATTATACAAAGTAGACATTAGCCAAAAGTGGCATGCATTAAAGTATTCAAGAGAAAAAAATCAATCCTTTAGTTGCATAGCTATAATATTACTAGTCAGCAAGGAATAAAAACTTTTCTGAATTCTCTGATCTTAATGTTGACGCAAACACACTAATAATCTAGAGCACTAGTATCATTGTGGAAAACACATTTTAACGCCATTATTGTTTCAGTAATACAGCGAGCACTTACAAGAATAGACCATAATAAATTAGACTTTACATTATATTCAAAAACATACATTCTTCTTTCTTTCTAATCAAGTAAATATTAATTTTCTCAGTAAAACATACTATTTGGCTATTTCATAATGTATCTTTAGAGATTAAACAGAGCAAAACTCTCCATACAGTAGTGCCACCTGTGCTAAACAGAGTAATCAATGGATGCCAGAAGGCTTGTGCATAAAATCCCTATCTAATGCCTACTCATCCAATATCCCCAGACTAGTTTCTGGAAATGTGATCATGTGATGTTATCTTTAGAGATTATACATATCACAAGATTCCATCATATTGTTGTGATAGCTAAAATAATGTGGAGTCAGGTGATATCTTATATGCTTAAACCAAATCCTGGCCATGGTAGAGATGCCCATAATTATGAATAAATCTAAGAAGATCATAATAAATAGAAACTGAACTTGTTTCAGAATCTACATGATTATGGAAGTGAGTTAGCTTTAAATTGAAATAATATGTTTTTAGCTTGGGTTGATAGCTTGATAGTACACTACAGGGATTAAAAACAGGTGCTGAAAAGAGGGTGCATTAAATCCAAAGGTCAGTGCACTGATCCACAATCCAAGCTCCTCACTGATAAAGCCATAAGTTTGCAACTAATCAGGAATATTGTGTAGGATAGCACTGTATACGGATTTAATAAGCACCATCACCTGACATCTATTATTGTTTACTAAAGCTTACAATAACTGATTCAGATATGATAAAAAAATACTCTGCTATAAGCAATATATAAGCAAAAGTCATGTGATGGGTCAGATAATATTTTATTGGTTTATTACAAATCCTTGCCATAGAATGGAGGTGCCCATTTTTATAAAAACACTAAGGTCACTAGAATATGTAGAAACTGAACTGTTTTCAGATTTATATGGTCATGCAAGTAAAGTGGCTAAGATTGAAAACATGTAAACATTTTTTTTAAATTTGAACTGGATAGCTTAATAGAAGTAAAAAATAGGTACTGGAAAGAAAATGTATTAGACTCTAAAAGTCCAAGTGCATTGGTACGATATACTGGTGAAAACCATAAGTTTAAAACTAATATGCAAATAATAAGTAGTTAGTGTAGGAATATCTGCCATCAATTATTATTTACTAAAACTTATAATAAGTGGCATCGAAATATAAAATTTATCATTCATATAAAGATTGAATAATATAAACAATCAAGAAAACTCTATAGAAAAGGAGTAGAAATTAGACTTAACATACGTTGCGTGTGACTGCTGTAAGTCATAAAAATAGTAAAGCCGAGTTATTTTTTGCATTGAGGTCATTTGACATTTGAATATCAGAAGTGATAGTTTAATAGAGTGACAGATTGACCAGTTCTAGACTTACAAATATTTAGATTGAATTTCAAGTTGTCATTTCTGTTCAAGTTGTCATTTCTGTTATTTAAACATCATATGATTTTCAAAGTGACTAAATATTTTAATTAATACATTTTGATTTACAAGTCTGTATCTGTTTTCTTAATTAAACACACACACACACACTTGGAATAATTCAACTTCTTTTCCCTTTTTCAATGTGTAATATATTTTAAAGATGCACTTAATAATCTCCACATCTCCACTCATTTTTCAAACATGTGAATAAAAATATCTTAAAAAGACAAATGGCATCCAAGATGCATTTTATGCGGACCTAGCATGCATCAGTCAGCCTAAGTTGTTGTCATTATTATTATAATCATTATCATCATCAACATCATTATTAATACAGTCATATCAATATATATTCTAATATCAACCAGGGGCATGTACTATGAATAGAACAAATATGCACTTTTGTGAATGTCAGTTATGTAGCCACCATACTCATTACCCAACAACAAAACAAATTATAAATAAAGCAAAGCAAAACTCCATATAGTCGTGCCACCTGTGATAAACAGGTGGCACTACTATATGGAGTTTTGCTTTGCTTTGTTTATAAACAATTATGTGCTAGTATTGGAGATGTGATCATGTGATGCTTGCTCGTTTAAAACAAATTATCAGGAATGTTAACTCATTAGGACTTTTTGTAAAGGCCTATGGGTTAGTTAAAATTTGGTTACTTTAATGTTTATTCATTTAATATCAATACATCAATATTTGATTCTCAAAACTTACTAGTTGCCATCTATGGTAATATTGAGTTAATAGTGATACAAAGTGATAGAGCAAATAAATTACTATTCTCAGTTCATTTTTATGGTAGTCTTTATCGTAAACTGTTGTAAAATTGTTCTCATATCTTTTAATGTTTCTGTATATCACAGTATAATTCAATAACGCTTTAATTAGATAGATGTTCATGATCAAGTTGCTAGAGCCAATAATTATATAATAATGTATAGTTTTTGTATATTTTAAATATCATCTTTAAAAACATTTGACAACAGCAACACATTTTACATTAACAATATGAATTCCAAGTGTGACTTCTTAGATCAGATCAATATTTACTTCTTTCTTTCTCTCATAGGAGTACAGCCAAATCAATATTGATAACAGCGATTTCTATTTCTAAACAATTATATTAAATAATAAAAGCAAAACAAACGTAGCAACTTATGATATATCGTGACAAGAAAAAGTCATTTGGTGTCAGACTGGACAGCTAGAAAACCAATCATAAATTATTTTATTTCTTTTTAGTGCATCAACTACTTGGATTGCAAAGTATTCAATTAGTATTACATTTGATGATGATTTAAATTTAGCAGAGTTCTATCTATAAAAGCAAAATATGATTTTGATATCAATTATCAGAGACAACAACCATTTTCTGTAGTTAAAGATAATTTTATGACCTTGTGCATATATAAGGATTCTGTTAAAATATGGATAATATTTTAGTATGTCAATTTTAATTCCCCAAAATTCATGGTCAACTGTAATAATAATATTTCAAAATTTAACCATGGATTATTTATCTAGATTTGCATGTTTATATAGGACATTAGCTAAAATGAATTAGTTTACAGGACATTGTACAGTTTTGAGTAATGATACTCAGAGCAAGTTATGATGTATATAGCAGCTTTGTTATTTAAGATAACATCACCAATATCAAATTCCACTTCTAGAGTTCTTATATTGAATATAAAATATAAAACTAATAAACAAAAAATATGGTTAATAACTACTTTTATTACATTAATGTATCACATTTTCAAATTTTGATACAAAACCTACACTAAAATATATATAAAAATATAATTTTATTATAATTAAAGTATTCAACACTATTGATGTATCATTTTAAATTATATTTCTTTCATACAAAGAACCATATGATATCTACTTGTTATACATTATTCAGAAATAATATATATCACCTCTCTCATCATATTTTTAATGTTACTCTGTAAAGCATAAATTAAAATAACACAGTGACTCATTGTTATTATTTTTATACTTGTTTCTAATAAATTGGCTGAAATGTTTTTAATGTTGCTAAAGAAAAGGTTTATTATCTGTATTTATTTTTATTAAACATAACTTAGGGTGCTTTCGGTTTGGAAAACTAGATTTGTGGCACTCACGGCTTGGCTGGGTATGCTGCAGTATGAATCTGGTTTATAAGTGAAAAGCATGCACAACTACAGTTTATAAAATAAATACATATAATAAACCTTTTCTTTAGCCAATGTTAGAAATGTTTAAGCCAATTTACAACACAGTGATTGTATTTTTATGTATATGGAATATGCTTAGAGACATTGTTAGCTGAGGTAGAATATTTTTTTCCTCTGAAACTTTTTTGTATCATGATAAACTCATTATTTTTCTTCCATTTCCTACAATGAAAATATTTTCTTCCATTATTCAATTTTAATAAAAATTATCTTATTAAATATAATGTCCATCCCCATATTCTCTATTTTTGATAATAAATGTCTATATGAAAATTTTACCTTTTTTATCTTGTCTTCTTATAGAATTTATCTCTTTTTTTAATATTATGCATACCGAAATTATCAATATTTTATTTCCTAATTCAATATAAGCTACATCTACTAACCAAATTTTATCTCATTTTTTATTTTCTTTCATTTTAGTATCCAAATTTTTATCCTCGTCTCCAATAATTATATTCTCTGACATGATTATATATATTTATGTACATTATATATTTGTATTCTAAATAATTTAAATTATTTATTATTATTATTATTATTCCGTTTCCATAATTCTACTTTATTTCTCTCTCTTTTTTTTAGGATTATCAAATATCATACTTGTCAATGGAGAACAATTTATGTAGAAATGTTATTAAAAAAAATACAAATAAAAAATAAATTATAATTTTAATGTCCATCATCAGTTTTTCAATAATATGGATGGCTAAAGAGTTGGAGAGGGAGAATATTGATGTCTATTCATTAAAGTTTAAAGATTTGCTATCTTAATATAAACTAAGCACTGATTTTATATATATATATGGGAAATGATGATCTGGACCAACTGATGAGTGCTGTTACAGTACAAAATAAGTATATTGGAAATTATTTACCTTTTTAAGATGTATGTGCTCATGTGTATTGATTTTATGAGATGGAGTGGATAGATGCAGAGAGCTTAAAAGTATGAGTTCAAATCTCTTCCAAATTACAATAAGTTCAGTATAGACAATATATAAGTATTTAAATATAACATTATTAATATATTTTCTTCTACTATATCAACATCATTTTATTGCTCTGCAATTTACATAAATAATAGAGTGTTAGCCTCTGTGATGTGGGGTTCTAAGATTGATTACAAAGAGGACACTTCTGGTGTTTGAACTCTAAACTTTTTATGAATTCTCGAGCAATAAAATCATTTAGATATTTTTTATCATTTTTAACTATTATTGATATATTTCAGAATGATGGTCTTTGCAATTTTAATAGTTTCTTCAATCAATATTCTTTCCTCTCCATATAACATCAGTTAATTTCTTTATTTCATCCATATCGTTTACATGGTGTCTCTTTCTTGTTCTTTTATAATCTCTTGTAATCCATTTTAATAATTTGACTGTTTATTTACTGTTATTGTTTTTGCACTCTTATTATAGCTTTTCATAACCACAAAACATGCTTACACAAGCTGTATACATAGAATCTAAACTCTTTATATAGTAGCACCACTCAGTGCAAGCCAGAGTAATCAATGTACGCAGCAAGATTTGTGCATAAAATCTCTATCTAATGTCTACTCATCCAATATCCACAAACAGTTACTATATTACTATATAAAAAGCAGCTATTTTATTGGAAAACAACTCACACATTATGATATTAGACAGCCATTGCTTTAAAGAGATATTGTCCCATTTTATATTAAATTATAATTTTTTTGCTGTGTGGTATTTATCCTCTACATTTTATTATTTATTTATTATTTTTTTAATTATCCAAATCTCACATATAATCAACAGCAGAAAACAATTTTTGATCTCTTGATGCTTGTAATTTCTCTGATGATATCTGGAAATTTTGCAGCAAATTAAACAAATATAGCATTTCAACAAAGTAATTTACTTATGTGTGTTTGTGAAAAAATAAAAATATTTTATAGCAATTTATATACATATACCATTATAAAAATGCAAAACCATAAAACAATACAGTACTAGATTAAATTCAAAATTTTTCCAAAATCCTTACACAACCATGGTTTCATCTACTACAAATAGACCTTCTCAAGTGAAAATCAACCTAAAGGAAAACATATATATATACAAACAAACAAACCTTCCCATAATTCATTTCAAACTCCACCTTCCCTTAATATCAAAAGAAGTCTTCATAAGATTGACAGCCTCAGAATCAAGGAGTTTTATCATCAAAGTCTCCTTTATTCTTCTTTTTAACTCATTCTTTTCATAAAAAATAACCGAAGCATTGTCAAACAATATTCTATGACCTGTATTCAATTCATGAATATATAAAGCTGAGTTAAGATACCTATGTTTAACTCTACTTATATGAACCTTAACCCTTTCCTTAAGGCTAAATTTACTCTGGCCTACATAAAATTTACCACAACTACATGGAATTTTATAAACAATACCAGGAATAGACCTACTATCAATAGACTGCTTTGAACCATTAAGTAATGAATTCAAATCAGAACCTTTCCTCCATGCAACCTTCTTTCCACCTAACAAATGACTATTCCTATAAACCAAATTATAAATTGATGCTTTAAATAGTAAAGACATATAATCATCATCCTTACCAACAAAATTCTTATCATCCAAATCACGACTATAAACATTATTATTAAATACCACTTTTTTAATAAAATCATGACTATAACCCAATTCTACATATTCAGCAGAGATCGGAAGAGCACACGTCTGAATATCAGCATCATTATTAAAATTATTAAGCCTTCTATTCCGACAACAAAAATTCAACAAGACATTTTTTATGTATAAAAGGCTGATAACTATCAAGCCTAATCATATTTCTCAAATTTTTAGGTTTTATAAAATGACTACAAAACAAAACATCATTAACCTTCTCAACATTTAAATCTAAAAACTTTAATTTTACAAAATCAAAACCACCCCCTCAATTGTAAACTTAATATTAGAATCAAAACCATTCAATCCACATAAAAACTCTTCTAATTTCTCTTTCTGAATAACAAACAAACAATCATCAACATACCTAACAAATAATTTAATAGAACCTGAAAACATATTAATAATACTACACTCCAAATAATCAATATAGACAGCACACATCAATGGAGAAATGACATAACCAATAACCCAACCTTCTCTAATCTTATAAAACACATCATTAGACATAAAATACATTGAATCCTCTAACAGAAAAAGCAAATCATGAAAAACCTTAATCTTATCTGCAGAAAAACATTCTTTTTTTTAAAAAAAATTGAAAGAAAAACATCAATACTTTTTAATCTATTAACCGATTGGTACATATTTTCAATGTTTAAACTACCAAAAACAGAATCATCATCCAAAACAAAACCATTTATTTTCTTAAAAGCTTCAAAGGAAGAAGAAACACAAAATTGACCCAGTTTTATGTAATCCTTAAAATATCTTATAATAAATTTTGATATTTTATCAACAATTCCTCCTGTAAAATCAAAAATATTTTTGATTTTACAGGAGGAATTGTTGATAAAATATCAAAAAAAAAAAAAAAAAAAAAAATTATTATAAGATATTTTAAGGATTACATAAAACTGGGTCAATTTTGTGTTTCTTCTTCCTTTGAAGCTTTTAAGAAAATAAATGGTTTTGTTTTGGATGATGATTGTGTTTTTGGTAGTTTAGACATTGAAAATATGTACCAATCGGTTAATAGATTAAAAAGTATTGATGTTTTTCTTTCAATTTTAAAAAAATTAGAATGTTTTTCTGCAGATAAGATTAAGGTTTTTCATGATTTGCTTTTGCTGTTAGAGGATTCAATGTATTTTATGTCTAATGATGTGTTTTATAAGATTAGAGAAGGTTGGGTTATTGGTTATGTCATTTCTCCATTGATGTGTGCTGTCTATATTGACTATTTGGAGTGTAGTATTATTAATATGTTTTCAGGTTCTATTAAATTATTTGTTAGGTATGTTGATGATTGTTTGTTTGTTATTCAGAAAGAGAAATTAGAAGAGTTTTTATGTGGATTGAATGGTTTTGATTCTAATATTAAGTTTACAATTGAGGGGGGTGGTTTTGATTTTGTAAAATTAAAGTTTTTAGATTTAAATGTTGAGAAGGTTAATGATGTTTTGTTTTGTAGTCATTTTATAAAACCTAAAAATTTGAGAAATATGATTAGGCCTGATAGTTATCAGCCTTTTATACATAAAAAAATGTCTTTGTTGAATTTTGTTGTCGAATAGAAGGCTTAATAATTTTAATAATGATGCTGATATTCAAAAAGTCAATTTGCTGCTGAATATGTAGAATTGGAGTTATAGTCATGATTTTATTAAAAAGTGATATTTAATAATAATGTTTATATAGTGATTTGGATGATAAAATTTTGTTGGTAAGGATGATGATTATATGTCTTTACCATTTAAAGCATCAATTTATAATTTGGTTTATAGGAAAAGTCATTTGTTAGGTGGAAGAAGTTGCATGGAGGAAAGGTTCTGATTTGAATTCATTACTTAATGGTTCAAAGCAGTCTATTGATAGTAGGTCTATTCCTGGTATTGTTTATAAAATTCCATGTAGTTAGTGGTAAATTTTATGTAGGCAGAGTAAATTTAGCCTTAAGAAAGGGTTAAGGTTCATATAAGTAGAGTTAAACATAGGTATCTTAACTCAGCTTTATATATTCATGAATTGAATACAGGTCATAGAATATTGTTTGACAATGCTTCAGTTATTTTTTATGAAAGAATGAGTTAAAAAGAAGAATAAAGGAGACTTTGATGATAAAACTCCTTGATTCTGAGGCTATCAATCTTATGAAGACTTCTTTTGATATTAAGGGAAGGTGGAGTTTGAAATGAATTATGGGAAGGTTTGTTTGTTTGTATATATATATGTTTTCCTTTAGGTTGATTTTCACTTGAGAAGGTCTATTTGTAGTAGATGAAACCATGGTTGTGTAAGGATTTTGGTAAAATTTTGAATTTAATCTAGTACTGTATTGTTTTATGGTTTTGCATTTTTATTTTTTGCTAGTATAGTGTTAGACAGTTTTGATATACCATTATATATAGATGGTATATATGTGTATGTAAAAATAATAATTTAAAATATTAGAAATAATCAAAATGTGAGTAAATATTCCCACAATTTTACCAGGAAAAATTTGAATGAAGCAATGGTATTTATTATCCACATTATCTCAAATTACATATAAAAATAGTTCAAAATTAATCTTTATTAACATTATGTCCATATATAAAAATTAAAAAAATACATTTTTAGCTTTATTTTATATTTTTAACAGGTATGATATCAATTGATCATATTTTTTCTTCTTTATAAAACTATCTTTCTTACCATGCAAGAGCATGTGATGTGATGTATTGTGGCTTCTCCTTAAACGAAGTCAAGAATATCACAGCAATTATGCCCAGATAAACCTGTTAGCCACTTTATTTTCCATTCCCCACTCTAAATTTTCCCATAATCTGCTCTATCCCATTTCCACAACATAATCTTTGTCAATTCTATAACCTTTATATCTAAATTCCCCTTATCTTTTCCCAAACCCAGCATAAAAACCAATAATTCACTTTCTGTATA
Organism: Epiperipatus broadwayi; assembly: GCA_028023455.1. Lineage (NCBI taxonomy): Eukaryota > Metazoa > Onychophora > Udeonychophora > Euonychophora > Peripatidae > Epiperipatus > Epiperipatus broadwayi. The sequence continues at coordinate 2,676,013 of JAQFVV010012479.1, read as the reverse complement.
ATCACTTTTTTAATATTTATTCTTCCATAACTTCATTATATGGACCCTTAATTAATTAATTTAAAAGTATGGCTCCATCTATTGATAAAAACTGTAAGTAAAATTCAAAAAAAAATTCAAAAGCATATTCAAAAGAATAAATATATTATCATGTTAACTGGGGCATCTAAAGTATCTTACTTGAGGTGCAGAGTGTGAAATTCTTTCATCTTAAAGTTCACAATGTGCAATTAAATTAAAAAAGTATTTTTTGCATGTCCATAGGTATACATTTAAATATTAGATTATTTCTACTAAAAGATCTTTATTCAAATTTAGTTCTATGTTTCATTTTATTCATTAGATGTCATATATGTATAACCATTAGAAACCAGTCAACACTTAGACAATTTCAATATAAATAACAATCAAGAGTTTCAATCTATTACCAAGGTAACCTTCTTATAGCAATGGAGGTAGATTCCCACCTCTATTAATGGTCCTGTATATTTCTATAGACACTAAGGATTGCAACTTGACCACAGAGATTGAAATTATTGGTTGGAAGAAATTTAAATAAATCTCCTTAAACAGATAAATATACTTGTTTTGAATGCAGACCAATAAATAGTCAATTATAACATTACAAATTGCAATTATAATTTTCAAATTGCACTCAAAGTATTAATTAAATAATAAGTGTAATAATGCTCAAGACTAAATGGGTTTAAATATAATTTATTAGACCATAGATAAAGGCGGATTTCCACCTTAATTGATTAAAGAAGGTTCCCTTGACAACAGATTGAGATTGTTGATTGTTAATAATACTGGTATTGTTTAAGTGTTGACTCCTTTCATGTATTTACATTGAATACCTATCTGCATTGGCTTTATTAGGTTTATTATAATGCTAATACATAAATGGAATGCAATTTGAAAGTTATATTTGACTATTTGTTAGTGTGATTTCAAAACAGGTGATGTTGACTTGTATAATGAGATTTACTTAAACTTCTTTGTATTAATAATTTCATTCTCTGTAGTCAAGATGCAATCTTTAATGACTTTATAAAATTATTAGACCATCAATAAATGTAGATTTTCACCTTTCTTGATTAAAGGAACTTGCCTTGACAACAGATTGAGATTGTTGATTGTTAATGACATTGATATTGTTTAAGTGTTGACTTCTTTCATGTATTTATATACACATATCATATACTTCACCACTACATTTCTTTCAGCAGCTCTAATTTATAAATAATAACAGTGTGAATTTAATAGCCCAAGAAAATTCAGAATTTATCTTTGTTTACAGGTTAGTGCTACTGAAAAATATGTATTTGTGTTGTGTGAAAGATATTTTATATGTGAGTTTGTGGTTACTAATATGCACTGAATCTATTCATATATATATAAAGTATATAAGTGTTTTATTTTTCAAATGTAATGAAAAGCCTAAGGTCAACATCAAAGATATGTTTGTGTAATTCATTTTACTTTGCTTCCTATATATATAGACATAGTATCTGAAAGTTTAAAAACAAACTATTAAAAAGGATGTTAACTGTAGACTTCTTTAAGGTGAGAAATGAAACTAATTTGACTTAAGTTTTATTTGATCAATCAGTTTACAAGATAAGACCATTTGAATAAAGAAATTGTTAAACGATATTTTTTTAAAAATGAGAAAAAAATTGAGGAATACTTGATAACATAATGGGATAATGTACCTTTTTGGACTCCAAATAATGATTACATTTGTCAGATAGTCAATTTTTACTGTTGATACTGACTAAAAAAAAAGAATAGCTAAGTTACTATCTGCTGCGAATGAGATCAAATTCAAAATAAGTGCATAATATATCTACTTAAGCATATGCTGAGTCTTTTAATTTTAATTGTATTTAATTTATTTAGTATATAGGGTATATGAGCACAGACTTTCACATGACCTACCACTCTCCACACTATCTAATAACAATGATACACTTGAACACATATATGTTGAAAAGAAATAATCACCAGTATACGTATTTCATGCTAAACCAGCAATCATCAGTTGGTCCAGATTACCATCTCCACACATATATGCTATAAGTGCTCAGATATATATTAAGATAGCCAAACCTCATACCTTAATGAACAGACTTCAATCTACACCACACTCCAACTCTTCAACCATCCATCCAATTGAAAATCTGATGATGGAATGCTCAAAGACCATCCCGAGGCTGATATTCTTGTCACACCCATGTTGGCCTAAGGTCAATCTAAAATCTAACCCCTCATATACAAACATAATCCATTTAATACATGAGATATCAGATTGACCTTAGGTCAACATGGTTGTGACAAGAATCTCGGACTCATGGTGGTCTTTGAGCATTCCATCATCAGATTTTCAATTGGATGGACGGTTGAAGAGTTGGAGGGTGGAGTAGATTGAAGCCTGTCCATTAAAGTATGAGGTTTGGCTATCTTAATATATATCTGAGCACTTATAGCATATATGTGTGGAGATGGTAATCTGGACCAACTGATGATTGCTGGTTTAGCATGAAATATGTATATTGGTGATTATTTATCTTTTCAATATATATGTGTTCATGTGTATCAGTATTATGAGATAGTGTGGAGAGTGGTAGGTCGCGTGAAAGTCTGTGCTCATATACCCTATATATTATATATAAAGACAAAAGTATATAATAAGCTTGTGGGTTTCAGTTAATTTATTTAGGAAGAGTTATATTTTTCAGGTGTAGGAATTAAAGTACAGTAACAAATTATGAGCCAGAGCATGAAATAGTAAAAGTAGGAATTATTATGGGTTTATTTATGTATGTAAGTAAGTATTGTCGATTATAAAGATATGAAATATTTTTTTGAAGAAAGGGGTATTCCAATAAAAAATGTTCTAGGTTTCCTTCATCTTTATGATATAGAACAGGGGTGTCCAACAAGTCGATCGTGATTCACCTGTCGATCGCAAAGCCATTTTTGGTCGATCGTGAGGCCAATCTGACAAAAGCTGTCGGGTAACGGTGAAACAAATTAAGTCAAGTTTTTCAATTTTTTTTGTTATTTTTGTTCTAATTTTTTCCCCCAATTCTAGATAGATAAAGTCCACTAAGTCGTATCATTATTGAAATAATATTTTTAATCTTGATTTAATGTAACTAATTTGAATTAATAAATATTATTAATAATTACTCATGTTGCTTTAATTCCACCGGATATGAGTTTTTGGGCCCATTAAATAATTGTTATTTTTTATTAGGTAGATATATAAAAATGGTATGTATTTCACACCTCCCTCCACTTTGATTATGCCTATAACAAGTCGATCGCCTATGACAACATGTCGATCGCAAAATATTTTTAAAGTAAAAAGTAGATCTTATAAACACAAAAGTTGGCCACCCCTGATATAGAACATGTGAATGATGTATATTCGCCAAAAGCTTTTTTTTAAAAAAAAATTAGGAAGGACATTGACATGGATTTTTATTTAAAAGTCCAGGTATTTGGGTTTAAATTACGAATATCTAAGTTACAAATAATATATTATTTGCGTTCCAATTACCAATATCTAAGCTAGAAATAAGGTAGTTGTATATAGTCATTACATTCTGTCTGTAATGTATCCTTTAAGTGAGAGTGAAGTCAGAGAAGGCTGTGTGAGTAATGGTTTTTTTCTTATATTATTATTATATATATTAAATAAAAATAATTAAATTCATTTAAAATATGCATTAATATGCATTAAGAATATTTGAGATAATATACGTGCAAAGCAATTAAAATAAATTTAAATAATAATATTTTAACTCTAATTTTTGTTTTACTTATCATATAATATGCCTCATTAAATCCATTACTGTTGTTGCTCTTTTGAGCATCCAATCTCAAACCCAGAGACGAGCAATTAAAACCACTGGGAATCATATTTGTTTATTTAGATATTGACCTCATTACCTTAATTTGAGTAGTAATTAAGCTTTTTATTCAAAAAAAATAATAAGTAGAGAAATACAATAATATAATGTCCATCTTTTCTCATTATCGTATAAAAATGCAAATTTGAGTTTTTTTTTCATTTAATTACATCAGCAATTTTACTTATTTATAACTGAAAACTTTTTCCAGTGAATAAAGTTTTAAGTAGATAATATATGTATATATGATAATCATTTAATTCATAAAAAAACTTTATTTAAATATTTTGAAACTTGATTTAATAAAAATGCATATTCAGTACTCATCAATAGACGTACATGTGTGTGCATTTAGACATATGAATATATACATATATACGTACAAATATATGCATGAATATATATATATAAAATTTGAAATACCAGGCACTATTATACCTGGAGCCTAATTGTAATTATAGGGGATTTAAACTCAGACTTTGAAGTATCTTCGCTATCCACACTATCTCATACCACTGATACACATGACCACACACATGCACAAAAGATAAATAATCACCAATATTCGTGCTAAACCAGCATTCATCAGTTGGTCCAGATTACCATCTCCCATACATATATATAATCAGTGCTCAGTTTATATTAAGATAGCAAATGAAAGAAGTCTAAACATTTATGTTAATTAAGACATAAATATTAAAATCGTTACAGTTTGATGTATAAGTGTCAAATTTACTTTATCCATCACTTTGATATAAACTACCCCAGATAAACACAACAACGATTATCACTAAATATTTATTAAAGTAGAGATTATCCCTAGGGCAGATATAAACTTTAAATCAGTTAAAGATTAATATATCTGGAATTTTATTTAAGTACCCCACACATGGATTTATTCAACTTTGTTTCTTTTTTTCCATGTGTGTCAAATTTTATAGATGTAATTAATAATCCACCACTTATTCTTGAAACCTATGAATAAAGACACAAGATATGCCCATGAAAATGCATTTCATGTTTATCTAGGGACAGTTCATGTTCAGAGTTATTGTTAAAAGAAGTTTGACACTCATAAATCAAAATGTAACTATTTTTCATAGACAGATATTGAACAAATGCTGGTTCAGTATGAAATACATCTTGGTGGGGGGTCATTTGTCTTTTCATGTATCTTTATTGTATGTTTCAGAAATATGTGGTGAAGTGGAGATTTAGTCCAACTATAAAAAAACATTAAAACCTGTCATTTCTATGAAAATGTTCAGAGGTTAGTTTAGTCTCTGATTCATCTTATAAATGAAGGTTTTTGATAATTGTATGTATAGTGAAAAAAACTGGTCTAAAAAATTATATAAGAGTCATAGAATAATTTGGGAGAAATATATTGCTAATTTAAAATAGAAGATTGGATATATATATATATATATATATATATATATATATATATATCTATATATATATGCTTATATATATATATATATATATATATATATATATATAAAGCATAAAGCTAAACTAGTCAACAAATAATCAAAATTACATCAAATTCACAACTCAACCAGACTAGCCAAGAAAATAAACTCTAAAACATTATCAATGGTTTCACTGCTACAAAAAGACTTCTCCAGTGTAAAAAACTACAAAATAATATATTTAAACTCAACATTACACACAATTCCACTTATCTTCCATCCACCTTTAATATTAAAAAAAACTTTTAAACAAGTTGAACTGCTTCAGAATCATATTTTTTTAATAATAAAGATTGTTTAATACTTCTTTTTATTTAATTTCTCTCAAAGAAGATAACCTTAGCTTCATCAAAATTATTAGTGTGGCATGTATTTTTTACACGGAAATATAAGACAAAACTAAGATACTTATTTCTAACCCTACATTTATGTATCTTTAATTTTTTATTTAAATTCATACTACTCTGACCTATATATACCTTCTTACAAAAACTATTCATAGTGTAGTGTATATTATTCCTTGTTTTTGTAAGAAGATATATGTAGGTCAGAGTAGTTTGAGTTTAAATGAAAGAATAAAGGTATATAAAAGTAGGGTTAAAAATAAGTATTTTAGTTCTGCCTTGTATAACCATGTAAAAGAATTCAGGTCACTTTATTAATTTTATGAAGCTAAGATCATCTCCTTTGAGAGAAATAAAATAAAATGAAGAATTAAAGAATCTTTATTATTAAAAATTTATGATTCTGAAGCAGTTAATTTATTTAAAAGTTCTTTGAATATTAATGGTGGATGGGAAATAAGTGGAATTGTGGGTAATGTTTAGTTTAAATATGTTGTTATTTTGTAGTTGTTTACACTTGAGAAGTCTGCTTGTAGCAGTGAAACCATTGGCAGGGTTTTAGAGTTTATTTTCTTGGCTAGTCTGGTTGAGTTGCGAATATATATATTGTGCCCTTTTGTATGGGTCACCATCTAATTTTGTGCTAATCTATTAAAAATTTTAAAATTTAAGATATATTTGAATATGTGATGTTGATTTTGCTTATGGTAGTATTTCAAAAGGTTTAATTAAAGCAATCTATGAGTATTTGAGATGTGAAATTGTGCTGAAATTGAGAGAGACATTTTAAATAAAGATGATAGTAGTGTATGGTTGGGAAAACTGGCCATAGTTAATACTGCATTAATATATTTAATAAGTAGGTATTTAAAACTAAAAGTGTTTAAAAGACAAGTTAAAATTAAATGCATATGTTTATTGTTGATAAAATAATGTTATAAAAGAATATAAATATTTTTAATTATTATAAATACTTAAATAGAAGATTAATATTTGACTTTAATAATATCGAATTATTAATTTAAAATCTGTTATAATATCTTATTTATTTTAAAAAAATGTTTATTTTAAAAAATGCAATTGTTAGTTATTTTTAGACTATGACAAGCGTTTCTTGTGTTGTAAAGAACAGATGTTAGTTAAAAATGCACACACATGCTTGGAAGTTATTTAGTAAAGTTGCAAAACTATTTTAAAATTATGTTGTAAAATTTATAAATAATACGTGAGTTATCACGAGATAAAATAAAGATAAATCAATGTAGAATATTAAATCTGATTTTAAAAGTATTGCTTTAAAAATGTAACGTATAAAAAAGACTTAGTGTATTTTAAATAATTTTATAAAAGTTAAAATTAAAATCAAGTAAGAGAATATTTTTTGGAAAAATGTTTAATAGATTTAAATAAACGATAAAGATTATTTTAGAAATTTAATAATGTAATAAATATTAAATATTAAATAAGCCATTATTTATTTTTAATTTTGTGTTGTTGGTAAATATGTAAATAAGCCAGCAAGTTGATTGTTTAAATGTACCAATCAGATGGGAAGTTTCTTCCGGTATAAAAGCTCAGTTCAATTGTTAGGAGAGGACTCTGTGATTGATTTTTCAAGTTAATTGTGTTATTAAAAATAGCTAAGTAAATTTTGTAGACGCTTTTAAAATCATTTTTCAAAATTATAAGAGTGTCTTGTAAATAAGTTATAAAAGTTTTAAATGATAGACATGCAGTGTTAATTTAATTTTTTCCCTATCGGTCGTCTCTACTAAGCTCAATTTACAAGCAAATAGTCATGGGAACATCATATATAGTGAAAATATATCGGAAACTTTATACTAAAAGTATGACAAACGCTGGATTAGTTCGGAAAATTACGAGATGGAGAAAAGTAGTATTTTGGACAGTATATAATTTTAAAAGCTAATTACTATTGACTATTAGAAAATAGATATTTTAAAGAATAAAATACTTCTTTATGAAGAAAGTATTTTTGCCAGCTATAAATTTAAATATATATCTTAAGTAAAGATATTAGAAATAAAAGTAGTTTTATAAATACTTGCCTTGTTAAGTCTTTATGTTTAAAAGACTGAATATTGACAATTTTGGAAGGCAAATAAATTGAAAATATAATTAGCTAAAAGTCTTAATATAATAAAAATTATTATATTGAAATAATTTAAACGCTGGTCGTTTATAGATAAAGAAGCTTATTCTTACCTGGATATTTTGTTAAGAAATGCGCAAGTAATATATGGACGTCCCAGTCAATTTGAAATAATTAAATGATAATTTTTCATAAACTATAGACTAATTTAAGATAATAACTTTAAATAATATTTTTAAAGAACTGAATCCGGATCAGATAAACTATTTTAATTTATTATATTTTTATGGAAGAACTGATTAATTTTATTTTATTTTAAAAGAACATTTTTCATTTTTCATAAACTTTTAAAAAAACACGTGATGGACCGGAAACAGGAAATGGTGTTCTAGTGAATGTGTACCTAGGATTAAAGAACTATATGATGGAAAAGAAGACATCGCTGGAGTTACGTAATATGAATTCTGTTTTATTTATCTAACATAAAAATTAAATATTATTAATTTATTAAAAATAAGATAGGTACATTTCTTAAAATAATAACTAAAAGTAATATAATAATTAATTGCATAAGTTTATCTTATAATTAATATAACACGTAATATATTAAAGAATGATTGTGAGTGTAAATGTGAATTATTTTATGAAGCTGTAATTCCGAAGATTATTGGAAGATGGACTGTACATTAAATCATTGCTTATGGTAAAAATTTATAATAATAATAATTTTAATGTATTTAATATGTTTTCTTTAGATCAACCAAATGATATGATATTGTTGAATGGATATATGAATATTTTAAAAATACACACACATTATATTGGCAGTGACAGTTTTATTTAAATATGCATAATTTGAATTTATGATATAAATACGATGCAACATTACATAAGAAGTTTTAGAAATAATTATATGATTCTTTCGTAAATAAATTTTAATATTTTGTTTATGTTATAGTATTAGAATTATATTTGTTATTCATAAGTAATTATTTTATTGCAAGTTAGGAAGAGATTTTAAAAGTCTATATTTTATTTTTTGTTTTATTGGATAAATTAAGTTAAGTTTTATGTAGAAGTTTATACTTGGATTGAAGGTTTACCAAGTATAGAGAATGAAGTATAAATAGTTTGGATAATTAATATTTTATTTAGAGTTGAAAGTTGTTTTCCGGAAATTTTAAATAAGTTTAGAGGATGTTTTGTAGATAGAAATTTATTAAGAAGGAGTAGAATAACACATAAAGTAAAGTAATAATTTTACATAGAAAAGAATCATAGAATTTATCTAATATAATACTTTATGAATTTGAAATTGATGAATAATTTAAATATTATTATTTAACAGTACATATATGTAATGCATATTTGATAAAACATGTAGCATGGATTGCGTTAAAATGAAATATAAATTATACTCAATTATTTTTATTACATTACAAAGATACATTAATTTGTACATATATGCTATTAAGGTAATGCTGATATTAAAGTGAACACATGTTAGTACATTATAAAATGAATGACAATAATACTTGAATGATGTAGCAATTTAATTAGTAAAGTTTAATTGTTTACATATGCTACATAAATATTGTTTACATAAATTTTTCTGTATAATAATTGAAGTTTACTGATATTTATTTAAAGTCTAAGTTTAAAAAACATACCTCAATGTTATTAGTATAGCATTTTAAAAGAATGTATAGATTATTTAATAGGAGTATGAGCTAATAACAGTGTAAACATCTTGTATTATTATTTTCTTATTTTATTTTTCTTTATTTTCTAATTTGAACTGTAAATATTGTAAATAAATTCTTAATCAAAGTTAATGTGAATAAATTTGTTTAATTTGTTTAAAAGTGTGTCGAGTTCATTATTTTGCACCATAACATTTGACAGCAGATAATTTGAACAAACATAATATTTGCACAATATGAATTTATTATTATTATTTTAGAAATAAACACAATGTTTATTGATATCATTTTATAAGAATTGATTGACATTAACATATAATATTACAATGGTCATAAGATGGTTATAATGCACAATATAAGAGTACAATATTATTTATTGCCACAGATTATTAAGTTGTAAGATTTTGATCTATTCTAAAATTAAGATACTATATGAAAATAAAAGATAGACATGTTATTATTATTTAATGATTGATGATATAATAGGAATAGATAAGGTTAAGTTATACCCTAAGAGTAGTATTATTATTATTATTATTATTATTAAAATAAGTTAGGTGTATTTAGGTTTGATATAAAATCCCATATCATACTTATTTACATGAGTTATCATTACTTTAAGATAATTAGAAGAACCTGAGATTATTTAATTATATTTTAAAAATTAAAAGTTAAGATTTATTTATTTTATTATTATTAAAGATAGTTTATTTTATTTAAAAGCCATAAGAATGCTGTAGATGTAGTAGTAAGTTAATAAGGAGGTAATAGTATTCTTATGCCATTGAGACAATGTCTTGGGAGATATTGACTCAATGTAAATCTACTTATTGCTTTGTAACTTTACTTCACAGTCTCATGATTTTAATAAATACTTATTTAATTAGTACATAATATAGAACTATATTGATTTTGATAATTGATAATAAATTTAATTAGAATGTGATAGTATAAAAGTATATTAAAGATAGATATGCAAATTTTAATTAAACATAATAATTCAATTGAGCTAGACGTATTCCAGATTATATTATATATCGAGAAGTAAGGGTACAATATATATATATATATATATATATATACATGCTTATATATACATGTAAGTACAGTTTATATGTGCATGCATCTATACATACATATGTGCATCATAGAAAATCTTTATTCATTATTTTTAATTTCACATTAATAAAGGGTAAACTTTGAACATTTTTATGGTTTTATTTTATATATAAACATTATCAAAATCTTAGTAATTTACTGAAAAATAAGTCGTTCCAAGTTTAATCCATGACTTTTGATTCTGATTTCTTTTCTCACAATCACTCTATCAAACTCATTAATAGCATCCATCCATCTCACATATGATCCCTTTTTTTTATATTAGAATCAAAGCCAATTTAGGTTTTGATTTGTTGAATATTTTATTCTTTGTTATAGCAATCATGACATGTTGTCAATGATTCAAGTCTGTTCTCTCAATCATAAATTTCACTTTTCATCAATTACTGTTTACATAATGCATACCTTTCTTAGCTTCGATGTGCTGCCTATGTCCTGATTTTCCCTTAAGTATCTAAATATTAAGTAAAGGCATTGGCAAATCACCCAATTAAAAATTTGCTTTTGCTTATGTATTGGTATATATATATTTCAGAATAACATATATATATATACCATAAATAAAAATTTGCTTTTGCTTATGTATTGGTATATATATATTTCAGAATAACAAATTATTTCTAATAAAGAAAAAGCAATATTCACCTTTTTTTACTTATATGGTAAATTTTTACCACTATGTTTTATAAATAGAAAAAATTAAACAGTTTTAAAATAGTCACTGAAGAGCAAAAAAATTTCGAATGATTTTTCATATAAAGGCAATGAAAGAAAAATTACTGTCATCAGTCTTGTTAACTTTCAAGAAGATAGATATCCATTTACTGATCACTATTAGATATTTTAGGTATATTATATATGAGTTAGCTAAATGAAAAAATTATAAGCCTTATTAAAACTAGAAAAAGTTCCATTTTTATGACATTTAAACCCAATTCTCAAGAATGACTCGTAAATGGGTATCTGCAAGATTATGAGAGCCATTGTATATTTATAATTTTTAACTGTTTAAAATATATTAAATATAAAAAAATTCTCATACATTCATATCTTCGGGATGTCATCTGACATTCCAAAATTCAAGCAACCATTGAGTATGACTTTTATACTTAATTGATTAAACTGAATATTTTTCTTAATTCAGATATAAACCAATCCAATAAATGATTCATTCATGAGTTCCAACAGGTCTCCTGGTATATTAAGTTAAACAAAGTTTTTAATTCATCAATAAAATTTATTTTAATTTTTATAAAATCTATTGAATATTACTTTAGTCTTCATCATTAGTTCTATATTTTTGTTTTTATCAGGCAACTCTTCTATTATTTTCTGGATTCTTTTTCATTTATGTTCACAAAATACTATCACAAATCTTTTTCAAAAAGGTTAGGCAGAATAAAATCCTTCTAATATATTTCCAGACTGTACTAAAATTCTTAATGTGTGTTATAGCCTAACCACAACTATGGCATTCTAATAAAAATAATTCAAAAATGTCTTTATTCTGTATTGTTTCTGCATGGTTTCAAAACTTTAACAGCAGCCTATCTAATTAAACAGATTAATTTGGGTTTAAAACTTTTAAGGGTGTTTGATTTTTATGCTATTAGCTTAATAGTAATCAAAGAGTTAAAGAGGATTGTTTTAGCATTGGTTTCTAAGTCCTCTTCAGTAAAGGCAAGGACCAGAGGTCAGTTTAAAGATTGTGATTTTAATATCCTACTATATACTAATCATTGATTACTCAAGCTTGCTATAAAAGTTAGGACAGAACTGCTCTTATTTATATAATTTCTATTATCTCTATCATGGAAGTTAAAACATTACTGAGATTTAAACTGTTTAATTTTATTATACATGAGATCACATGATAACCATTTTTTATGCTTAAACAAGCTGATTACATGGAGACTAAACTATTCATACAGTAGCACCATTTAGTGCAATACAGAGTAATCAATGAATGCAAAAAAAGTTTGTGCATAAAATTCCTTTCTAATGCCTCATCCAATATCCCCAGACTAATTTCTAGCTTGTGGCTTTCATCAGTGAAGAGTCCTGGATCTGTGAGCACTGCACTAGATCTTAGGATCCTGAGATCTACGTGCTAGATCTTAGGATCCTAAAACCTATGTGCAGTGCTCTGAGATTCAAGGAACTAGAAACTAGTTTGGGAATATTGGATGAGCAGGCACAAGATAAGGATTTTATGCACAAACTTTACATCCATTGATTATTCTGGCTTGCACTGAGTGGCACTACTGTATGAAGAATTTAGCTTCTTTATATATGTGACCTTCAGTTTGAATAATATCTTTTTAATCTTTTTAAATACCCAAATCAAAGTCTCAATCTAATTATATCTCTTTTTATAATTGTAAGTTTCACTATAAAACCATACTACAAACTTAAATCTTTAACAAATATTTATCTTAATTGCAATATTATAATTGTCTTATTATTATGATCAGATAACTTTTTGAATATTGAAATTATTAACATGCTCTCTTAACTTTTATAATGTTCAACCATGTGTTAGAATATATTTGTAAAACTTTAATATTTGTGTTAATATTAAGAATACACATGCTTATATAATTCCACTATATACAAATAAATGAAGGTTATACCTTTGGAAGCACTAGAAGAAATCAATAAAAGTTTGTCATTCATTTATTTATTTGATTTGATTTATTTGCATATAAATTATATAGATTTTGTAGTGAAGTTAAATTATTTTTTATCTCATAATTATTATTTTAATTATTTTTAAAGCTATTAAAATGTCTTTTAAAAGTGATTATTATATTGAGAAATAAACTACTCATGTCTAAGATTTTGTAAACATTTCATCAATTTTTTTTCTATTCCACTACATTGGTTTCTTAAAATTCTTATAGAAACATTAATAATTACAAAAAAATCATACTTTATATTTATTAATAAAAATATTATTGAAATAGATGACATTATATTTAAGATGCAAAAATAAACTTTCAAAATAAATAATATATAACTTTTGTCTTCACAAACAAAATATAATTTTTTTGTTTAATGAATGATTAAAACTATTTTCAATTTTTCATTATACCTGACATCTAGATATAAAAATGGAAATTAAAATATGGGTTCATTGTCATTAAATATAAACTGTTAAACACAATAAAATCAGAATGAATAACTAACATTTCTGTCTCCTTCAGAACAGTTATATAGTAACATAAACAGATTTATCACTTTGATTTACAACTAGAGTAAACTACAAATATTTGGACATGATCATAATAACACCTTCATTATTCTTCATCTAGGAAGAAGCACATTAAGGTTTTAACACTTGCTAAGACTTTTGTTCTAATTATTTTCTACTTCAGAAATTGAAGGCCATTTTTTTTAGATAATCACTCTTTTTTTCTTCATGTTCATTATAAATCACGTATCATTAAATGTATGTTCAATCGAGTATTTTCCTATTTCATTATTTCTCCAATAAGTAATATCTTTTCATTATTATTTTTAATATTTTAATATTGTAAATTCTCTCAATTTATCTTTTTAATCTTTTTAAGTATACAAATCAAACTCTCACTCTATATATTTTTTTATAATTGTAATTTTCACTATAAAACCATATTACAAACTTAAATCTTTAACCAACATTTATCTTAAATGCAATATTGTAATTGTCTTATTTTTATCATCAGATAACTTTTTGAATATTGAAATTATTAACATGCTCTCTTAACTTTTATTTGTTTAAGACTCAAGTGTATAAATTTTTATCATAATCTTTTACAAACTTCCCAGTTCTAGCAAAAATTTTGTTATTCTTATTCTTAACATCTTATTTTCATAAAAAATGATGCTGTTAAACTTTCTATTCTCAAATTCAACCTTCATAAAAGTATATTTGTGATAAAATTTATTTGAATATATATTAAACAACACTGAGGCAAGAAAATACCATGCCTTATGATTTAAGCATATATAAAAAGATTGTTTAGTTATACAAGTATGTTTTATTTTTAATATTCATGCCTCTTTTTAATTTACATTTTTATCCTAAAAGTATTCTGTAAAATAGCCCAACTCATTCTATTAAATTTTTTTTTTCAATACTAATTAAGAAATATATATATATTTTTTCATATGTCATAGCATTGACCGGGAGGCGAACCCACAACCGTCTGCAAACAACTGCTTGCTTGCAAGGCGGCTGTGATGACCTCTCGGCTAACAACACTTGACATCTTTTTTTTAAAATAATGATTAAGAAATATAATTTTTTATTTATTTTTAAATGTTTTTCAACAATTTTTCTTATCACTTCTAATGCATTTTTCCAGCTATTCTTTCTAAATTCAAACTATTCTTTCAGCAAAAATATGTTTTCCTTATTATAAATATATCTGTTAAATATTATCAATCAATCCCTAAGTTATTAGCAATCTCAATCTGTCTCCAAGGCAACTTCCATAAACAATAAATATGACATCATCTTTGTCTATTGTCTGATATATTTATAGACACTAAAGATTTAACTCGACCAAGGAGTGTGAGATTAATAATGCAAAGAAGTTTAAACAAACCTCATTAAATAGGCAAATATAACCTACTCTGAAAGCACAATCTTTAGTATCTATATAAATATATAAGACCATAAATAAAATTGGTATCCCCTTTATTTTTTAAGGAGGTTGCCTTAGTTA
The DNA here is from genome assembly GCA_028023455.1 of Epiperipatus broadwayi. Classification (NCBI taxonomy): domain Eukaryota; kingdom Metazoa; phylum Onychophora; class Udeonychophora; order Euonychophora; family Peripatidae; genus Epiperipatus; species Epiperipatus broadwayi. The sequence continues at coordinate 2,660,627 of JAQFVV010012479.1, read as the reverse complement.
CAATTTGAGAATGATGATAGCTTAGAAATTGATTATCTTTTATATTTATAAACCTATTAAAGCCTTGAGTACTTGGTTTTATTGTCTTAGTAAATATGTAATTTATCTATTAAATAAACAAATATTAATTTCCTTTTCCCTTCCTTTAATGTTTCCAACAACATTTTTTATTGCTTCTCTTATATTTTTCTTTCTATTCTTCCTAAATACAAATATTTTAGCAGAAATATTTATTCTATTATAAATATATCTAATAAATACTATATTTGCCATATGTTACTTATTACATTGTGCAAAAGTATAATTTATTATTGTGCATTTTGATTACTAAAATAAACCATACCTTTAATAAATATAAGGCTTATTTTTGCTTCTGTGCTGAGATTGGAGCAATTGTAAAATGTCAGACTCTGGGTCTCAAAGTCCATAGCTGTGCCATTTTCAATGCTCAAACTTTTAACAAACTTCTGAGCAATAAATCATGTCATTACTTTTTATATCATTGGAATTAGGACACCCATAATGCAAAGGGAGCTTATAGTGGAATGAATACAAATTTTACTGAAAAATCAGAAACTACAAAAATATGATTTGTTAGATAATAATTGTTAAGCAAAAATAATTTGCCTGCTGACAAGCTGAAAGGTTCTTCTTTTCAAAGGCTCCAATTGAGACAGTCTAATTTATGCCCAAAAGAAAGAGATAAAATAAAAAGAAGTCAATAGTTTTATCAGTAAGTACTATCGCTATTGTTCCATAAACCTTTTATTAAAAAAAAAGCTAATTTTTAGTGAGGAAAATTTAGTTTTACGATTATGTGTGAGCACAGAAATGACTGCCTTCAACAAGGCTATAGCCAAAGCAGATGGTTTAGAAGATTCACTTGGTTACAAGACAAAAGCAACCATTGAGAGCAAAAGCAAAAAAGCTAATATAAACAAGAATAGACTTTCTGACAATCCCAGTTATTCACCGAAAATGAATTTAGAAAACCCTAGTAACTCAGATTTTAATCATCACAACAGTGAAAGTAACAGAAAAAGCAAATTCACGGAAGCTGACTTCGGAAAAAAAAAGTAGTAATAAAATAGACCCCGGGACTTTAAATGATAATAATTCAATAAACAATTCAAAAAGGAACATTACTGTGAAAATACCCAGTATAAAAGCCCTAGAACAAAAAAGTTACAAGGCAAAAACTAGCGCACTTCCATAATTACGACAATTTGGTGTCGAAACGGAAGCTGCGGTTTTTGGGAAAACACGGCAGATAAGAAAAACCCCAGAAATCAGCGAGACGATTCCAACTTTTAAATCAAACAATATGCAATTTAGTGAGACCTACAAAATGACCCAAGAACCAATTTTTTTGGATGAATATAAAGGAAGATATGGGACAAAAACCACCGGAACAGCAGCGCCATCGATAAATATTTTTTTCAGAAAATCAGCGCTAGATCGTAACAAACTAAAAATTGAACCCAAAATCAAAGAAACAATGCCAAATAAAAGTGCTAAACCCTTTTTACGCTCACAGAATCCACTGAGGTACAATTCTAAGACTACAACAATGAGTTTTTCCACAGGTGAAAATGCTTCAAGCTCAAATAAGGATCACAATTACCTTAATGCAAATTTATCAACTCACTGTAATATACCAGATACAACTATTATTCCAGAAGTCGATCCAAAACAAACAAAGAAACTGTTCGAAATGCCTAAAAACCCCAAAAATAAGGTGAAGCTATACTCAAACTCTAACAATCCTACCCCTCCCAATCATATAGAAGAGAATAAAACCAAAGTAAACTCCCTACAATGCTCATTGTCAGTGAACAAAGTTGAAGACCCAGAGATGCAGTCTCAAGAAAGTATCTATGACTACCATAACTTTCAGATCAGTACAAATAAAAATACCACCAACCCCAAATCTGTCCTCAGCCCCAAAGCAAACTCATATAGTTTTTATTTCTCCAAATCTAGTGATAACACTGAAAACATGAGGCCAGTATCAAACAAGGCACCAAATGAAGACAGAAAGATGAACCGAATCAATAATCACAGTAGCAATTACAATTTTGATTTTCCGGCTTTAGGAAACAATTCAAAGGTAGTAAGTAAGAATGATACATATAACAAGGACCATAACACTCGGAATAGAAGCAGCATACCTCCCTTATCATATGCTCGAATGACAGCAGCAAGAATAGAACACACAAATCCTACAAACTACAACTCTCAACATTATGATAATAACAAACCTGAGCTAAGCACACTTGCTAAGTCACTATTAATCATGGATAATGATCATGAATATGAAGACCAAAGCACAGATCAAGTAGAAGTGGGAGTGACTCCAATCATAGAAGATACTCCAACATCCCATGTGGATCAGTCAATACCTGCCTTGTTGATGAGGTCCTTTCAACCCTACAGAAATAATAATACCCTAAATTTTTTCCATGACAGACCATAACCTATCCTTTTATAAATTCCCCACCCAATCATTGTTTGATCTCTTTAAGGCAAAAGGGATATGGTCCTCCATATATAAAGTTTTATTTCACCCGAATGACCGCTATGTGGCCATACAATTCACCAACCCCTTTGCCAAGGAAGCCTTCAGAAACACGTATAAAACATTAGCAGGCAGATATTTGGTGACCGTGGACTTGGACAGATCGATGTGTATCATTGGAGTGGTCAAGAATTGTGGTGTTGAATTTCAACAATCAGTGCTTCAACAGATCCTCGCACCATATGGGAAAATTACATCCTTTGCTTACAGACAAATTCGGAATGTTGGAGCTGAGGTTTTCATGAACATTGCAGAATTCAAAATTTTGCTTGCCAAAGGAGTGTCCCCATTGGCTGTGCCTGGGTTGGTGGAGTACCATGAGGCCTCACTACTGATATTCTCAGAGGGGTTTCCCCATGGTGTTTCCACTGTTCCCAGAGGGGACACCTAATGAGAGACTGCTCAGATCGAAAATGCATACATTGTGGATCTATATGCAAGAAATTCCACAGATGTAACCGAGAGGGACCCCAGATGATTCATTCCAGTTTTCAAGAAAATAATATGATGAGTAATAATATATTCAACTCAGAGGTCTTTCAATTAAGAAAGACAAAGCAACATAATCATCATAGTAGGTCCGGAATGCAAGAAACAGAACAGATAGTCACCCGAGACAATGACATATTCATGTCTGAAAATTCTGAGAATGCACAGCCTGAGAATAATTCCAAGCAAGAGTCAGAAGATAAACTTGTAACACCATTCACAACCTGACCCAATCACAGGAAGGCAAAAAGATCCAGGAGGCCTAAAACATTATCTTCCCCTTCTACAGACTGTGATGAATCAGAATTTGTGGGGGATCTTGTAGAATTGAAACAGCAAACCAGGAATGCCCACTTAAGGGAAAGAAGACACGAACTAGTTCACCAACACAGGTAGACTATCTGAATGACCCGATACCCCTCAGCCTGAAATATTCCCCATTGCAAATCACCCCATTGGAAAATGGCCACCCAGAACTGATATCTCTAGTTGAGGAGATTGAAACACCTTCTACTCTCACAGCATCAGAGGGAGGCTCTATTCCTGAGGTCACAGTAGGAGAGCTTGACCCAGGGGACCCATGTGGAGATTAGTCTAACTCATCATCAGGTGTGTATTAGGTCATCAATAATGTATATTGCATCACTGAACATAAGGGGCTTGAACACCACTAACAGGGCATATGCCCTGATACATTGGTTCAAACAGCACAACCCAGACATACTATGCTTAGGCAAAACTAAATTATACCATCAATCTGATAACAAAATCATTGATCTACTACAGACAATGGGTTACCTACACTACTCCTTTTCTAATACTCCATCAGGCAGTGTAGCTATAATCATAAATAAAAAATCATCCATCTCTTTCTTCAAAATTTCGATGATCAATTAAAATTGTCTAATTGCAATAGTACAAGATAAAGGCCACCCATTTAACATAGTAAATTTGTACCTTCCAAAGGACCTTGAAACTGTATTTAGTGTTATAAACTCAATCAATAGCACCTTGAGAACCAGCCCTTTCCCAACCTTAATAATTGGTGATTATAATCACAAATATGACCAATTCCAGGCCAAATATGCAGGCTGCCTTAGCCAGCCTTTTTCCATGAAGGTGATTATTTCTTTTATACTAAGTCAGCCCATTCATTGATTGACCTGATATATGTATCCCCAACTTTGATCCCAGGAATGGAGGCAAAGTTATGCCCTGTTGCCTTCTCAGATCATCATGCTGTGCTTGTCAAAATATTGGCACTCAATGATGATCAACCTACAAACTCTCTAGAAAGGATGACCTGCATGCTAACTAAATCAAACACAACCACTAAATTAGTATCTGAGTCATACATTGCCTTCAATAGAATTAAGTTGTTGTCACCTTCAATAAGAGGCTGGAGGCTCTTCACTAAATCCCTTGCTGACAGCATTAATATATCCATTCAGAAGTCCAGGGGTCCTATATGCTTAATTAGTGAACTGGACCATATTGCATATAAATTACAACATATGCCATATGAGGCTCATAATGTTCCCCAAATAATTGAATTGAAAATTAAATACAGTCTTATACAGAGGGAGGTTGCCGAATACCTCTCTATTAAAAGAGCTCAGCAATTCATTGAACACTAACATTGCTGGACCCGGGGTTATCTCAAGTAGGCCCTTGGAACCAACAGCAAATACAGGGCACCAGGTTCAATTGAGATAGATGGCAACAAATATGTTGATACATCCATGCTGCTCAGGATCAGACAGCATTACATTAAAAAATTTAATCCCAATGGTGTTAACAGAATTAGGAGAACATTCTCCATGGCAAATACACCACACAAAATAACCGAGGCCAGAATCCTGGCAACGCTTAGAGCCTTTTCTGATGGAACACATCCTGGGCTGCATGGAATCCCAAAATTCCTTCTGCTGCATCTGAGCTCATTTACAATACCGATTGTTAAGAAGATGGTGGATATACTGGCTGATGGCAGTCAGGAAATTAGTGGGATTTACCCTGTCACAATGGTCCCCCTCCTCAAAAAACCCCAGGGGCCATGTGAGCTGGGGAATCTGCGACCTATTTCCATGATTCCACTACTGATAAAAACAATCGAAAACCTCATCAAAGAAGACATACAGAAGATCATTACTGATAAACTGTCAGCCTTCCAATTTGCAAAGAAGGGGAGCTCGACTGCAGAAGCCATCAGTCGGTTTCGCTTCATAGTGGATCATATATGCAGGAATAAAATGGTTCGGCCAGTTGTGGTCCAACTCAACTTTTCCAGAGCTTTTGACTGTGTGAAGATCAATGTGTTACTCAGTATACTGAAGAAACTCCAAGTGCCCCAGGCATATTTCCAAATGATCGAGAATCTTCTACAGAATAGAGAAATCTTTCTCTCACCGGATGGTTGAGTGGCTCGAGGATTTCAGCCCTCTGTTTCAATACCACAGGGCTCGCCACTGAGTGTACTCCTCTTCATAGCTTACCTCAACCCATTGCTGTTATGCATTGAGGCATCCATTGAGGGAATTGCTATCCCTTTGCTGAGAGAAAGGGTCTGTCATGTATCCTACATAGATGATGTGACTGTGTTTCTCTTGTCACAGGATGAGGTTGTTAGGCTGGAGGAGCTCTTGGATCAATTTGGTTCCAAATCAGGTCTAAGAGTTAATGAGGCGAAATCGGCCATGTGGTCGATCAGAATTGGAAAACAGATCCAGGGGAGATTCCAAGCACCCCTCCCCCAGAAGTTTCTCGGCTTTAGCCTGGCCTCCCCTCCTAGTGTCATGAGAAGGGAGCTGGAGGAAAATATTCTCACAAAGGTTAAGAACACAGTGACATCCCTAACCAAGGTCCCACTCTCCTTGTTGGGGAAGGTCGCACTATTAAATGCAGCTGTGCGTCTCAAAATCACTTATTTTCTGGCCGGTTTTTCCCCTACTAAGACCTTTATAAAAAAGGTGGAGACTCAATGTAGGAGGCTTTGCTGGGGTGTGAGAACAGCAGTAATTGGTCTCAACTCCCTTCAAAAACCTAAATCACAAAATGGACTCGGACTCCATTCAATCAACACCTTCTTAATCCAGAAAGCCCACAATATTTTAACCAAACTATTTCAGGATAATCCAAAATGGAAAGTCCCCTACCAATAAATGAGGTTGAACCCACTGATCGCCCCCCAAGAAAGGGTAACATTTGGTTACAGCAACAGGTCACACTCGTGACTAAAAATGTAACAATGTCCAATTACCTTTTCAATGGCAAGCTTTCCTATTGGGACACCCATGCTATAATCAATGGTGGCAGTCCCATCACTAAGACCAGACTTCAGCTAGGGATCAAGCGGCTTGCAGGGTTAACAAAGTTCTGGAAGCTGGAGGCAAAATTAGCAGACTTTATAATTAAAGTTAACCTTGAGGCCCTACCAATGGCTGCATTCCTCCACCACAAGCGGAGATATAAAATGGATCCAATATGCCCTCTGTTCAAGAAAACTGATGAAACAATTTACCACATTCTTCAGGAATGTGAGACCTGGAATAAACTATGCTGCCTGACATTGCAAAAGACCTCAGATAAAGACTGGGCCTGGGTGAATATGGTGAAAGCTTTTAAAAAGGGCTCCTTTGGCAGTGTTAGATTGGCAACTTATGTTAACTTTGTCATCTGGTTGGCATGAAATAAGGTAACTTTTGAAAAGGGTATTGATTATAATATTGAGGTATTATACTTCAAATTGTTAAATGATGCCAAGGACCATGACAAGAGGACATGACAGGCATGGCTAACCAATCAGACTTGGAACCAGATCAAACTAGGACCATGCCTTGCCTAGTGTAGTGCTTACCTTACATAATAAATAAATCGATATATTAGTAATTAGAAATTATAACAGCCCAAAGAGCACTAACATATCACAATGATAAATCCTAGGAAATGAAGGTAGTTAAGCCTGAACAAATTAATAAAAGATTAGGAATAGATAGAAGGGAAAGTGACTGCTCTACAAGTGGTATGCCATGCAAACCAAGAAATATGCATATATACCTATAAAGCCATTTATAACAGAACTGGGAGAGCTTTAATGGTGAAATAGACTTGTACGGTTGGACAATCCAAACACCTTCTCATTTATAACAGTACTGGGAATGCTCAAATGGTGAAATAGACTTGTACAATTAGACAATCCAAGGACAATATTCCCACTGCAACTGAAGCGGTTGCCTTGTTTCTTTCAAGCTATGGCCCCAAATAATAATGAGACATGAATAGAAGTGTTCTGAAAGTGTAACATTGCTGTTAATATAACAACATTTTTGTCTCCAAATAACTAATGGAGAAATGGACATGTATAATTGGACAGTTTTGTGAACAATAATTTCAGCATAAAAAGTTGGGTTTATGTGTGTAAGTCTGGAAGGGCAGGTGAATTTTGTGTCACTGCACTTCTGGAACTACCCACTCACCTATCCATACATTTATACTTGAATGACACTCCCTCAATTTATTTGTAATGATTCTTGTTGATTGCATTGTAAAACTTTTGCCTCTTGAATCGTCTTGAGGCACAAATAAAGGCATTTGAAAGTAAAAGTCTTGTTTAAAAAAAATAGGTTAGTCAGTACTTGTAAATAACTTTTTATCAGTTGCTTCTATATGATATTAATTAGAAAATCATTTGTAATAATTAGAATAATGTCAATTATATAAAAGCTGGTCAAATTATTATTAGTGAATGAGTGATAACAATAGTGAATTAATCCCAAATTTCTCTTGAGATTGGATTGATATAAGTATCAAATTAAAATTTACAATAAATTTGAACTTAGTTTAAGCATTTAGTGATATGTAATTTAGTTAATGTATACAATATAGGGTATATGAGCACAGACTTTCAGATGACCCACCACTTTCCACTCTATCTAATAACACTGATACACTCAAGCACATATATGCTGAAAAGATAAATAATCACCAATATATGTATTTCATGCTAAACCAGCAATCATCAGTTGGTCCAGATTATCATCTCCCACACATATATACTATAAGTGCTCAGATATATATTAAGATAGACAATCTTCATACTTCAATGGACAGGCTCTGATCTACTACACACTCCAACTCTTCAACCGTCCATTCAATTGAACATCTGATGATGGAATGCTCGAAGGCCACCCTGAGGCTAAGATTTTTGTCACACCCATGTTGACCTAAGGTCAATCTGAACCACACATGTACAGGACATACTCAGGGTGGCCTTCGAGCATTCCATCATCAGATTTTCAATTGGATGGACGGTTGAAGAGTTGGAGTGTGTAGTAGATTGGAGCCTGTCCATTGAAGTATGAAGATTGTCTTTTTTAATATATATCTGAGCACTTATAGTATATATGTGTGGAAGATGATAATCTGGACCAACTGATGATTGCTGGTTTAGCATGAAATGCGTATATTGATGACTATTTATCTTTTCAGCATATATGTGCTTGAGTGTATCAGTGTTATTAGATAGAGTGGAGAGTGATGGGTCATCTGAAAGTCTGTGCTCATATACCCTATATTACATTATATAGACACAGGTATATAATAAGCCTGTGTTTCAGTTATTAATGTATACACTGGATTACAGTCATCATCTAAAAGTATGAAGCTGAGATGAGCAAGAATCTGATGTTAAAATTGTGAATAGTAGTTTGAAAATCTATCTGGACAGTATCAGATCAAAGAAAGTATACACTTTTTTGAATCATATTATCATCTTAGTTAAGTGATGCATCCAGTTTAATCTTTATACTGTGATGATTCTAAAATATTTATTTTCTTTAATTATAGTAATTTGAATTGTTTCCTATGAATTATAGGATTGAAATCACTTTCAAAATGTTTCAACTTTTTAAAATATCTAAGTCATAAAGAAAGTTTATGTTTCACACAAGACAATTAATTATCTATAAATTATCTCACTGATTTGAATATGTAAACATAATCAACTTATTAAACAATTATATATTTTAATCATAATTTTTTTTTATCTAATTCACTTTCGTTCAAAATCAAGCCTTGTCAAGATGTTATGTTAATTTGAAATGTCAAGTCATTTAAATAATGGTTTTAAAAAAATAACCAATCATGTGAAATATATATACAAATTTCATTTTATGCTAAACTAAATGTGATCATAATATAATTGCTTTGTATCATTTTTTACAATCCCTGACCCAATTTTACTTTCAAAATATTACTGTACAATATATCTGAGCAAGATATATATATATATATATTGTGACCTCCAATATCAATAAAGAATAATAAATATCAAAAAATAATGGGGATCTAATATGGAAACCGGCCAACTAAGTAGCATGAATAAACAAAAGTCCCAATAAAAAAAGACCTTTGTAACCTCCAATAAAAGGAATAATAGGTGATCAAAATACAAAATCAAAAAATAAATAAATATGCGTATGAGAATAATGACATATAAGTTAAAATACAATAAAATATTAGAATAGATTTGGCTAGCATGAACAAATCTAAGGAAAAAGGGTCACCAAGTAAACCATGGATCTTTTACTACATCAACACTACATCTCTTATAGCTAATATTAAACATTGATTAAACTAACTTCCAAGATCTAAAATGAAAATATTAAAAGATAAATTTAGTTTGTAATTCTACTAAATAGTCAATAATCAGGAGGGTATCCATCTATGAAATGAGTATGGGATTAGAATTATGAGTTGGATGATAAATGAATGAATATATAGACGATTAAATGGGTGATGAAAAACAAATAATGATTAACTACTGAAAATGAATGAACTTAATAGTGAGGAAAAGATAAGGGAAATGTGTTAGGGTGATGAACTATTAAGTATGTGATAAAATAGGGATCAATAAAGGATGAATCAATTATGATAGTGACTTATGATGAAATGAAAATAAAAGAAAGAAAATATGAATGAGCTATGATAACAATGTTATGATGAAGAATGAGATCCTGAAATGTAAAACTAATATTGTGTCAAACAATAGCAAGACAATAATGAAATAAAGGCAAAAAGTTCTAAGCTTGATTAAAAAAATATTTAAGGACTAAATTAAAATGGGTTATGAGTTTTAAACTAGAAAAAGAAGTTTACTTCTTAAAATTATGCAGAATCAACTAAACAATAATAATAAACATAAGAGATCAAGGCAAAGCATAATAAACAACTTAAAAAAATGAAAGACGAACAATAAAGTCAAAGTTGAGACTATACTTACTTTTTTCAGGGTTCAAATAATTTACATATTACTATTTTAAAAGATATGCTTGGATTAGACAGAGGAATTTGTCACTATCCAAATATAACAAGCAAAGACAGCTCATAAAGCAAAAATGGAATCAATAAAGAACATTTAATTATTCCAATAGCAACAATAAAAATAAATTTTAAATTTTATGAGGTATTGATAAATTCTTAATAAAGTAAATATTGTAATAATTTACAAATTATCTTTTTTTTTAACGATCATGATCAGTGAGTGATATATCTAATGATTTAGATAAACAGGTCAATCCAAAAACTAAATATCTAATGTTTAAAACATTATTAGAAAGTAATACATGTACTTAAGATCAACAGTGTCTTGATCAACAAGCAGTAAAACATTATATATTCTAAATATAAGAGCTTAGCAAAACTTATTTTGATATGCTAACAAATAATAAAGTCTATTAGATTAACTGATGATGATATTTATGACAACAATAAAAATAATGTGTTGATAGCAGTAGTAACAACAGTATGGATAGTGCTTAGCACAGACAACTAGATATATTTTTAAACAAAATTTATTTATTTTATCTACAAGTTTGTAAAATACTCATAACAAAAAGAAACATGCACAATCTTCGATAATTATGAACAAAAATTATGCACAGCAAGATTTAATCACATCATCATATTACTAAGGAAGACCTCATAAGATATATTTACTATTTTAATAGATTATTATGTTTTAATTAATTATTATTTAAGACTATTACTTATATTGAGTTTATTTTAACATGTTACACATTTTATATTTTACCTATTTATTAATAGCATGATTTTAAGAACTTATTCACTTCAAATAGATAAAGGCAATATATTTCCAACATTCCTATCCAATGGTTAGTAAGTTACCAATATTATATTACACAAAATAATACCCAATTAATATACTTAAGATATAATAATTTATGTTACAATGCTGCTAAAAACTATTGATTTCCTATTTTATCCATCTATTTAGGCTATTAGACAGCCAACACTGCTGTAAGAATCAAGGCTGTTGTTATTCTACCTTTCTATCATTAAGATTATATAATAGGACACTTTTAACATCAAAAAAATATCAGCAGTTTAAAACAAATTGGGTATAAACAATAAATAACAAAGATTAATGGTATAAATGGAATCAGCTGGAATGGATAGGCACAAGATAACAATCTACTATATAAAATAACTTTTAACTGATATTATATTTTATCATTGTTTTGCTCAATGCTAAGTATAGTCTACATTTTTAAATACTATATTTCAGAAATGATTCTGTTGTTATCAATACTAAACCATTAGAACTTAAGAATAAGGAAAATAATAAAACCTATGATATATCCAGAGATATAATAGGGTTGAGATAAGGCAAAAGAGAACAAATAAACAACCTAGACCATGTTCAATCTCTTATTTAAATAATTATGCCAATATCCTACAAAAGTATGACCTTAATCTGATGGGTATCATTTATGAGTCACCGATGATTATCATTTGTATCATCACTCAGGGTAAGGGGACAAAAATATCTGATGAGATGCAACATGGATCTATCACATATTCCAAATATTATATGCATATCATTATGATCATTCAACATGATAACATACAAATCTCATACTAATATCACTTACCATAAATATATAAAGACACTAAACAAAACAGAATGTGTTACTATTTAACACATGCAAATTATAAGTATCAATATCAATTCAAAAGTGACCCACAATGATAGCTGTTATTAGCTCTAGTTAAGTATTACATATAAAACACCACATCTATGCACTTAAATTAACTAGAGTTGGATATTCCATTTATTACTATTCAGCAATTGTAGCTATTATTAACTAGAAAAATATTAAAATAAAATTGTAATAATTTATTGACTTTTTACCTGTGTTTCTATTCAAAATATGAACGAAATTTATACTAAATAAGATTATGTTTACCTTTTTTTTTTCATATTTAGAACAAGTTTAATTTATATCACAAGTTTCATTATCTATGTAGACCGGTTTTTACATCTATAAAATTAATCTACATAATATTACAATACAATACATATAATTCTAATGATAATAGATGATCATTACGTAAACCTTTTTTCACATTTCTTCTTGTGAAACAAAAAGAATGAAATCTTGGTTACACTCATTTGAAATCTACAGCTTTATATAACTGCTGAATATGCTTTACCATATGAGTATTTTTTATACTTATTTATTAATTTAAATTCTAATACTAGTATGTTATTGGATCTATAAATAATGGTAATTTTCTTTTGTTAACTTTAAATGCTTTGGTATTCTGGAAATTAAAGAAGGTGAAGTTAAACATTGCTTATTATTTTTATCACGTATATGGATTTCAGATATTTTATTGGTTAATAGAACTGTTTAATAATTAACACTTTATAAATCCGATTCACAATGTGATTAATATGATAATTAATATACCAAAATTAAGTTGACAATTCAATATTGGTGAAATTTTTATAATTCAATTTAATAAATGTGTCAATTCTACTTGCCACCAAAAGTTCTAAGATGGAATATACATTTTGCCCCAATGTAAATTTTAAGGCATTGAAGATAATATTTAATTTTAAAAGTTTTAATAAACATTTATGAGATATTATTTTATATAGCGCGAATGTTTATTTATGTAATAGTATTAGCGATTAAGCCAATGCACATGCGCTTTAAAGAGATTATATAAATGAATACTCAATTTTCCAGACACGAGATATAGTATTTTAGAAAGAATGTAATGAATCCACCCATTCTTTCAGACCCAAACGTTTATGTATGGGCATTCATTTATATAATCTCTTTAAAGCGCATGTGCATTGGCTTAATCGCTAATACTATTACATAAATAAACATTCGCGCTATATAAAATAATATCTAATTATATATGTTTAATTTCAACTAAAGAATGATGGTTCGTAAATTGAAAAGATTTCGCAAAGTATCATTCGTTCAAACTTAATAAATGTAATTTAAAGTGATCGTGTAACATCTCACACTCTTATTTGCACACACTTAAGATTTGCCCATACATAAACGTTTGGGTCTGAAAGAATGGGTTGATTCATTCCATTCTTTCTAAAATACTATATCTCGTGTCTGGAAAATTGAGTATTCATTTAAATAAACATTTATATAAACTTTCATAATTTAATATCTTCATTTATATTGTTAAATTGGGCAGATATAGACTATTGCTGTTTTTTTATTTAATTGCAATATAACAATTTCTTTTAAATTTTAAAGTGATCGTGTAACATCTCACACTCTTATTTGCACACACTTAAGATTTGCCCATACATAAACGTTTGGGTCTGAAAGAATGGGTTGATTCATTCCATTCTTTCTAAAATACTATATCTCGTGTCTGGAAAATTGAGTATTCATTTAAATAAACATTTATATAAACTTTCATAATTTAATATCTTCATTTATATTGTTAAATTGGGCAGATATAGACTATTGCTGTTTTTTTATTTAATTGCAATATAACAATTTCTTTTAAATTTTATGTTCTCCACATAATGAAAATTAATATAGCATAATAAAATTGTGATAATTGGAGTTAACTTTAAATAGTATTATGCATTAGTAGAAACATATCACGAGTGTTTTATACATTTAAACAGCAATAAGAAACATTCAATATCTTATTATAGTCATGTTTCTTTAAATTTTATTTTCTAACTTAAAGTATAAAATAATTTTCTCATTTCCCTTCTTTCTTGCTATTACAAATAAATTATAACTATATTTATAATGCTCACAGTAAATAATATAATTAAAACATTTATAAAATAAAGAATAAAATTTCAAGCTTACAAGCTTCTGAATTGGTTTAAATTTGAAGTCCTTTTTGGTAGGCTTTACCTCCAATATGTTTACCAGTTTTAACGTAAATTTTTTAAATTACCAATTGACAGTCTGAAGTTCTTCATGTGTACAGGTCAAGTAGAGTTTCTACTTCATTAATTACAAGTTACTAATCCAATTCAATTCCATTTTAATTCAATTCAAATCTTTTTACTTTTAATAATTTTCTGCTTCCCAGTTCTTCTTACTTCCCAGTTTTTGTTATCTTTTTCCCCCATTATCTTTAATTTAGTTTTTCTCCCAATAATTTTCAGTTCTTCTCCCCTATAAAAATTTATGTTGGCCTATTTATTAACTTTTACCAGAGAGGATGATTGTAAAAATTAAATACCAATTAAATTGTAGTATGTTCATACATTAACATACAATTACTAATTCTCCGTCTATAAACATATATGATAACTAATTAAGCTATTCAAAACTATTTTAAATTGCAATAAAAATTTTCTTAAGAATTAATTGTAAAGATTAATTTAGAATAACTATAATTTTAAGATGTCTTGACTACTATTTAATAATAACAAAATAAATAAATTATTACTTTAATACTATTAAAATTAATCCATCTGACAGACTGCATATAAGAAGTCTCATACACAATCTGTCAGAGAGCTAGCACATATCTTGAACAGCCCAATTCTTTATCACTGTCAGGAAATTTATTGATGAAATTTACCTATTTATAATATAATTTAGCAATGATCATAACACACCACTGATATAATACATGTATTTAATATTTTTAATTGTTATTAATTAAAATTTGAAATTTTATACAATTGACCATTTAAATAGGGCTTGACAAACATTGACCCCAATCATAAGGTTACAATATATATATATATATATATATATATATATATATATATATAACTGTGGTCAAATTGCAATCTTTAGTGTCTATAAAAATATATAGAACTACTAATAGAGGTGGATTCAACCTCTATTGCTAAAAGAAGATTGCCTTGACAACAGTTTGAAGTTCTTGATTGTTATCTGCATTAGCATTGTCTAAGTATTGACTGATTTCGAATGGTTTCTTATAAACTCATTTAGCCTTGAGCATTATTATATTTATTATTTAAGTAATACTTTGGGTGCAATTTAGAAAATATAATTGCAATTTGTAATGTTATAATCAAAGATGATTTATTAGTCTGCATTCAACACAGATTATATTTAGTTAAAATCCTTTCTAATCCTTAACAATGGTAAAACATAAATTTGTTCATAATGTTGTTTTCAATAATTAATAATGGTTCCAACACAATTGGAATAAAACAACATAAAAATAATAAATATTTTCTTCATTGAACCGGTTTTCGACCTTTATTAGAGCCTTTTCAAAATACACTTTTCTAATACAATCACATGACCCTTATATCTATCAATACTTCCTTTGATGTTTATTTTACATAATCATTTTATATAATCACATAACCTATTTACATATATATATACTTCCCCTCTCCCCATTTTTTAATATACTTATTATTTTTATACAATAAATAAAATTACATTAAGTACAATTCAATAATTAAATACATATATTATACCCCATAAATTATATATTACTTTACATTGACTCCATTAAATTAATTATATACACACACTTTATACGCTAAACTAAATTATATGCCATTTCTTATATATTTCTACTAACCATATTTTCAAGTACAAACATATTTATTTATAGTTAACTAATTATTTACATATATCATATATATTAATTTAAAAACAACAACAACAACAAAAAACAAATCAACCATATATTAAATTTTCCAGTTATCCTTTAATGCCTATTTACTACTCAAGTTTCCAGGTCCTTTAGCTAAATTAACACATTTACTCATATTTCCTTGAATATATACTGTCTCATATTATTTCTTTCTATTATAATTGTTAATGTATTTTATTACTTTCATATCTGCAATACATCTCATTCTATGACCAATATTCAAAAAAATAATGTATTTTATATTGTTCCTATCAATAGCCCTATTATGCTCCTTTCCCCTTTCTATTGCTGTTTTCCACATTTGATCTATATATATTTTACTGCAACTACTACACATTATTTTGTATACCAATCCTATTTTACTTTCTTTATTCTCTCTCTTCACATTTGATATCCATTTTCCCAATGATTTACTATTTTTCCAAGCAATCCTTCAAATTATCATTCAACTTCCCTTTTTCTAAAATCTTATATACATCTTTATAATAAGGTATTGATATTCATTTACCATCCATCTTTATTTTTTTTTCTAGCAATAATTTTAATATCTGTGGCCAATTTGCAATCTTTAGTGTCTACATGAATATATGTGGCCATTAATAGAGGTGGATTCCACCACTATTGCTTAAAAGAGGTTTGCTTGACAACTGTTTGAAATTCTTGATTGTTATGTGTATTGGGATTGTCTAAGCATTGATTAGTTTTTAATTGTTATTCATAAACTCATTTAGCCTTGAGCATTATTATACTTATTATTTAAGAAATACTTTGAGTGGAATTCAAAAATTATAATTGCAGATTGTAATGTTATAATTGACTATTAATTAGTTTGCATTCAAAACATTATATATACCTGTTTAAGAAGGTTTATTTAAACTTCTTTCTAGCAATAATTTCAATCACTGTAATCAAGTTGCAATCTTTAGTGTCTATATAAATAAATGGTACCACTAATAGAGGTGGATTCCACCTCTATTGCTAAAAGGAGGTTGCCTTGACAACAGTTTGAAATTTTGATTGTTATCTATATTGGCATTGTTTAACCATTGACTGGTTTCTAATGGTTATATATATATATATATATATATATATATATATATATATATATATATATATATATATATATATATATATATAAATACTAATAAAAACACACAATTACTTCTCTATAAAGCTGCTTTAATATTTCAACCAGCAGACTGATTTTCATCAGAAAGCAAAATGGCTATTTCCAGAATTTAAGCCCTTAAATATTACAGACAGTTACATATTTTAGTGCTTAAATTCTGGAAATAGCCATTTTCTGATGAAAACCAGTCTGCTGGTTGAAATATTAAAGCAGTTTTATAGAGAAGTAATTCTGTGTTTTTATTATGTTTTTATTTTTCCTT
Source organism: Epiperipatus broadwayi (assembly GCA_028023455.1). Taxonomy (NCBI): domain Eukaryota; kingdom Metazoa; phylum Onychophora; class Udeonychophora; order Euonychophora; family Peripatidae; genus Epiperipatus; species Epiperipatus broadwayi. The sequence goes on along the minus strand of JAQFVV010012479.1, from coordinate 2,643,212 downwards.
TAGTTAGTTCGCATATTTATTATTTTCATATATATATTATATAGAACAGTTGGTTATATATAATTATCATATTTTACTATAAATTATGTAGGGTGGAAATATATATATATATAACTGTTTTTAAAAAATGTACATAGCTGATTAATGTAGTAATGTAGTGTTATTTAGGAATATATAAAAATGTATGTAGATATTAAAAATCACAAGTAATGTATTTTAAAACTGTTGTAATTCAAAAACTGTTTAAACATTTCTGCCTTTTTTTAGTGCTATAAATCTTTAAATAACACACACATATTTATTACTTTTCATTTTCCACATATATCTTATTAATAACTTTAATAGTGGAATCTGAAAAAGGGCAATGTTTCCCCACCATGATGAATTTCATGCCAAGTTGACATTCTTCAGTTGGTTCTGATTGGAACTGCTCATCTCTTTACTATTGTTTCTCAGTATTTATCAGTATGAAATTATTACAATTTAATATAAAAGTATAAAACATTCTATACTACAATTAGATACTATTTTTCCCAGCCAAATGCTTTAATGATTATTACAAATCATTTATAAGATTAGAAGTTATCATATCATTTTAAACCCTGATGTACAATTTAAAATTTATTTAAATGTTGATAGTTTTATTATTATCAAACAGAATCACATGGAGTAATTATGTGTAATAATATCATTATAATTTTTATTCTGCACATATACTTTCATCACATGAACAAAGAAATCTGCAAAAGATAAGTGACCCACAAGATATATTTCCTGTCTAATAAGTGATTGAATACTAATCATTAATCTTTAACTCTCTAAACATTAATTCTTTTCTTTTTTATATATGTTGTAATTCAGTATAGAGCCTAGTTCACTACAAAGGAAAGATTAACAATATTACAAATTAACACAGCATAGCACTGCGTTTGATTGGGCAGATCATATTCATGTCAATAAACAAAATCAAATTGTAAGTGAATATGGAGAATGAACATTCAAAGTAATTAATATACAAATTGATAGATTTACATATTTCATTTGCATGATAAAGCAACACCTGAATCATTTTTATTTATCACATGAGTGTTGTTGGTAATAAACCATGCCTCTTTAAGTTTATTTTTTTATTCGTTAAGCAGATCAAAGTTGTGATCAGAACTGATGTAATGCTCCAGAAATACCAATTTTATATTGAGGCCTGTTTTAGTGTGACTATATATCAAATATCATCCTTAGTGGGGACAATAGGACATGAAGATACCTTTAAAGCAATAAAATTCTTGGATATGTATATATAACAATCCAATAATAAAATAAATGAAAAAATGATCAGTAAACTTTTCAGTATCCATGATGATATTCATTATTCATGGTGATATTCATTATCTTTAGCATCTTCTCACCTCATACAAATTAGCTGGTTTCAAGTATTTCCTTCACAGAAATCAAAAGTTTTACAAAATTACATCAAAGACATAGTCAAGGTAGGTTATGATAAAAATTTCTTAATAATATTTCTTAACTTTTTTATTCTACTGTAAACACCAGGCCTCTAGACCATAACAATATTAATGCATGGAATAGCCTTTCATTTACCCCTAGTGTATCACAAAGATTCAAAACACTTTGCTCTGAGGAATTTAATGTTAGCTTCAGAACCCTTCCTAATCTAAATCAGTTATTAAACAATACTAAAGATAAGTTGTCTTCAGACCAGACCCTCCAGATCATCTACAAAATTAAATGCAATAAACTTACTTGCAATGCAATTTATTACAGTGAATCCCAAACCAATCATGCCACTAGGTTAGCACAACATATATATATATAGTCATGCTAAAACAGACACCAACATAAAATCAGTTTTTGGAGCATGACATCTTTCTGGTCATAACTTCTATCTGCTTAACATCAAAGTAGTTTAGCTAAATGCAATGATCAAAAAAAAAAAAAACTTAGAGGTGTTATGATTTCCAACAACACCCACACGATAAATTAAAAAAAATCATGTGTTGCTTTTCCACACAAGTGGAATATTATATAATTACTTTATATGGCCATTCTTTGCTGCCTTACAAATTTGACTTTATTTAATGTTACGAATATGACCTGCATTCTCGAAAGAAAAGGTTAGTGGTGTTAATTTGTAATATTGTTAATCCTTCATTTGTAGTAAACTACACTCAGTATTGAATTACAAAATAGCCATTTATATATTTATCTGGTGAGGATGATACCATATTGTGGGTGTAGAAAGTTTAGGATCTTCAAATCATTATCTACTTTGATATACACACTTGTTCATATATTTTAAATTTTACATATATACAGATATTTATATTTAACACGTAGATATGACTGTACGTAAATATTATTTATGTCTAATACCAAAAACCACTTTCGAAAAATAATTAATTAACTAATGAAAAACATTAGCTTACTTCATGGAATCTGTCTGGGAAATTGTTTATTACTGACTTTGGATCAATTTCAATTTAGTTTTTAATTTTGACTTTTGCCATATGCTTTTAAACAAAATTAACAGCAACTAAAAGTTTTTTGTATATATTTTTAATATTTAATGTTGAATATGATATGAACAAAAATTTGGTTTTTGTTAGCGATTGCATTTTTTTTTTAAAGTTAGGAATTTAGTTTATCGTATTTAATTACCTAGAAAAGTAAAGTCAATTTACATAAGCATTTGGAAAACAGAGCTTTTATTAGCAAACCTCCATACCTTTTCAAATACAATGTTTATTTTCCTTTTAACAGATACAGTTTCAAAGTTTAAATAAAAGTTGAAAACATTTATATAAAAGTTAAATGTTTAAACACATATGGATCTTTAGAAATATTTCAGTTATTGCGATAAAAGCAATATATTTTTGCCATTGGCAGAATGCGTTTATTTTTTAATATAGTGTTTAAAATTATAATTATATTTTTAAAAATTTATGTGCATTTATTACCATTTTGAACTTTTGGGGGAAATTTAGTTCAACCATTTGTAGTAATATTAATAAAATGACACAAATCTCATATTGAAGTTTATGATTTTAGTCTAAATATTACAATGTAGTGTTATGGAATGCTATTGTAGTTATATTTAGAAAGAAAATATATATCATAACATGGCTATATTTCGCATATTAAATTGTTTTTAAGTAATTTAATGTAATATTTGAACTATATATATATATATGTAAACTGTCCATGGATATTTAAGATTCCCACAAAGTTGTGTCAATTTACAATGCAACGGATGCACTGACTTTAGGATGGCAATATCAAACAAGATAGCAAAGGATTAAAGCTATTTAATGTATTCTCGCATAAGCATTTAAGCATATATTATCTATTTAAAATTTAAAAACAATTTAAGTATAAAAGATTGATTTTGTTTTTAATTTAACACCCAAAAATAACTCATATATTGAAATGTGACATAGAATACGCATATAAGCAGTGAAGTGTCTACAAACATGCACACACATGTAAACTTACAAGCATTTAGAATCTGATCATTTTTTTTTATGTGGAAGCGTCAGCCGGGAAGCGAACCCGGGACAACTGATTGTAAGGCAGCTGTGCTAACCACTCGGCCACCAATACTTGGCTAGATCATTTAGATAGATAAAAAAATAAAATCTACAGTATTACTTAAATAAGTTGCTACATTTTATATATTTTTTGAATTATTATATTTGAATATTTATATAAAAAGTTTGTATCATATAATAGATCATTTAAAATATAAAGAATATGTAAATCAGTAACCTAATTGGAGTAACACATTAGGCAGCAATTGATTAGGTCAGTTTTTGTTTGTAGCTTCTAATAAACATAAATCATTTGCTTAATATTCACATTATACAAAATAAATTTCATCATTTTCAAACTCTATCAATTCATGGCAGGATGAAGGTCTCCCAAAGTTTAATCCCCATTATCTGATCTCTAACCTATTTTCTCCACATCATCCCAGAACAGTTTGTTATTTCATCCATCCATCTCACATATGGTCTTTTTCTAGATCTTTTACAATCTCTTGGAATCCAGTTTAAGATTTCAACTGTCAATCTATTATCATTTCTTTTAGCAATATGCCCAGTCCAACTTCAATTCGGTTTCTTAAATCTTTCAATGTTTTCAATAACATCTGTTTGTTCTCTCACCCATATATTTTCAATCTCATTTTTTTTTTTATTTATTATAAATTTTTATAAAATAATTACAAGTTGAAGAAATTTTGTAATAATGTGCTATATAAAAATATCTTTATTAACGTTAATCATTAGCTCTTTGATATTCCAAGACAAAAATTCAATAGATGAAATAGTTATATTTGTTACTATTTCATAATAGTTTAAGACTTTACTAGAAAAAAATAAATCAAATTATAAAATTAAATAAAAGCTCTAAGTATCCTAATGTTTACATATATTTCTATGAACACAGATCTGCATATTATAAAGGATAAAATATATAACGCGTGTGTGTGTTTACAGCATAAAAAGTCAAATTTGTAAAGAAGTAGTATAGAAAATGGCCATACTTTCAAATAAATTAAAATTTGAATTTTATATGACACATTTTAAGATTCATTTTATTTACTTTTATGTGTAATCTCAAAATAATATCTTTTGTAATTATTTGTTTTTTTTCGGAAATATATTTTTATGTTCTAAAACTTATCTAATTATTTAATGATTTATCTGAAAGTTAATTAAGTAATAAAAAATAGTCAATAAAAAATAAAATTTATATTCTGCTTTTTTATAAAAAAGAATGCCATGATGCAAAAAGTCTATATAAGGAGTATTTAAAATTTGAAGAAATAAAAGGTTTTATTCTGGACTCTGAAAGAGAAAGAAACAAGCAAGTGGAAAAAAGATATCTTTGTTAGTAACATCTTAGTAAGTCTGGAGAGTGAGTTGACTGATTTGCTATAGATAAACTAATAATATAAACTACTCAGCATGAAAAAGTTTGACCTTGAAAAAATGCTAACCAGCTATTGTAAAATGTTAACTAAAAATCCAAAAATTTAATATCTCACTAAAGACTATATTTCATATTTGAAACCTTTATTATACTCTTTATTGCTAAAGCCAAGTCAACTTAAATAATCTTTTATCGGGACAAATTTTAGCAGCAAGGAAAAAAAATATTGAGAAATTAGAAATCTGCTTGCCTACCCAAATACATTTATAAACAATGCCTAAGTAAAATCTATTCTTGAATAAAATTAAAATCTGAGGTGAGAATTCTTATATTTATAAAGTCATAGAAATCACTCAATATTTAAAAAACCCTAACAACAATAACTATTAACAATCTCAATATGTTGTCAAGACAACCTCCTTTTGACAATGGATTGATTTGATTGATTGTTATGGATATTAGGATTGTTTAAGTGTTGACTGATTTCTATCACTTTACTTATAAACCTAGTCTTGAGTGTAATTACACTTTTACATATATAAACAAAAACTCAGGAATGAATTCTACATTTAAGTTTTAACTGTAAAATGCTACTCAGAATAGCAGACAGGTCATAAATTGGCTATAGGACTTATTTATTTTTATATATTAGTATTTTAAATATTGTAAAGTTTAGTCCAGAGGTTTTTGTTTTATTATAATTATTTTATCTAATTTTGTATGTGTGTATATATATTTTAATATTCTCACAGATAAATGATGAGTTTATAATAATATTTCTAGGAGCTTTCTTGTAGTAAACTATAATAGTTAAATAGATAACATTTGTTACAATAATAAGTACTTTCCTCAGAGCTTCTTCTTTCTCAAATTATAAGAATGTGTGTGGTGAGATTTAATTTTTTTTTTGTTATTTCGTCCTCACACTCAAATTCTATTGGTTAAGAATTTTTAAAAAATAGTTTATCCTCCAATAACTTTTTTTCAAATATTGTTAATTTTCTTTAATTCATACTTTTCATTTTTTATATATATATATATATATATATATATATATATATATATATATATATATATATATATATATATATATATATATATATATATATATATATATATATATGCTAGCATACTTTTCCAAAGTTGATGAAATTTGTGTATAATTGGTCATTAACTAATCATGAAACTAATAAACTAATATGGATCAATAAATTAATCTTTTATTGATATCTTTCAGTCAAATTTTTATAATCTGTGTAAGTATGATTCATGAACAAAATAATTTCATAAATTGTGATTAAAGATTGGAATATCTGAACCAACTGATGAGTGCTAGTTTAGCATGAAACACCTTTATTGGAGACCATTTAACTTTTTCAGATGTGAACGGTCATATGCATTGATTGTATGAGATAGAGTAGATCACTGAAGGAAGCTTGACAGTCTGTGTTCAAATCCCTTATATTACAACTAGACTCCAGTTATATAAAATATACTTGTATTTAAATTATTAAAATGTTTTAATACATATTATATTAATATATTAGAAATATGGCTATTAACTATTGATCATTTTTCCATTAAAGAGGAGATCATTTAGAATAAAAGGATTATATGTATTTACAATTATTTTTATTATCATTTCCTTATATTCACATTAATTTAGCATGTGTGCATATGTCCAGACTCAGTTTGAGATCATACAGATAAAAGAGAATGAGAACATTAAGAAAGGGATAACGGATTTAAAATAAATTCTTTAAATATTTTATTAGGGAAGTTTAGTACATTCTGATTATTATCATCACCACCAGCTATCAAAGTATCCTCAACAGTTACATTCTAATGGTAGTATTACATCAGATAATGTTTAAATAAGATAGAATGGCCAAGTGAAAAAAAGGCATGAAAATTGAATTAGCAAAATCATTCAATATATAGATATTAAATGTAATAATGTTCAAGGCTAAATGGGTTTATAAGTGACCATTAGAAATCAGTTAACACTTAGACAATCCCAATATAGATAACAATAAACAATCTCATACTGTTGTCGAAGCAATCTCATTTATTGTCAAAAAGAGATTATTTTGGCAATAGTTTGAGATTGTTTCTTGTTATCTGTATTGGGATTGTGTAAGTGTTGACTGGTTTATATATATATATATATTATTAATCAATGTCTGTATAAGTGTTATACTGGTTATATATATATATATATATTATTAATCAATGTCTGTATTCCAATTATAATAAAATATATATAATTATTCAAACCAATACAATAATTAATACAGTAAACAATATTTTAAAAAACAAATATATACCACAATTTAATAGAAGTACTTTCGACTATCTATGTAGTCGTTATCAACTAGATTCAAATTGTATTAGAAAAAAACGTTACAAATGTAAACAAAAAGTAATTGTGGTATATTTGTTTTTTTAAAATATTGTTTACTGTATATATATATATATATATATATATATATATATATATATATATATATATATATATATATATATATATATATATATATATATATATATATATATATATATATTAAAATTGAGTATATATGCTCCACAAATGTTTTAGTACACTACAAAACACAATACATTTAGCCATCCAATAATTTGTCAATTTGAGAATGAAATAGAAAAAATCAATATGTTAATTAAATAAATATATCTAATATAATGGTCAGGGACTGACAGAAGCACTTAAGTTCATTGCTGCTAATTTTGAAAAGTAATCCAGGTTATAAAATATTATATTTTTAACAAAGATTGTTGTTTCTCCATTTTGATTAATTGCAATATTTACATAAATGTTCTGGATATTTATACAGAACAGGTAGTTTATATAATTTAAATTTAACTTTTATTAATGCTTAGCATGCTTTAATATATAACATCTCGTAATCATAGTAATGCTGTTTCTTCATTGTTCCAAGCTTATATGTTGCATTATTTACGTATGGAAAGCTATAAAAAAATTATGTAAACTGAATTAGCTGATCCATATGACCATGAGTTATACAAACAAGTTTGAGATTTTAAATCAAATATGTCTCATCAACATCAGCTAATAAGTTAATCTTAGTGATTAAAATAGAATCTGACAATAAAGATACAATTCAATAGTTATTGTGATACAAAGCAAATATAAAAACTGATTTAGGAATAAATTAAGAAGCAAGGATTCAATTAATAAATAAAAAGTTCTATTATTTATTCCTAGTAAAACTTAAAAATATGCTGAATTAATATATAGGTTTGAAATTGGGCTATAGTAAACAATATTCTTTAGTTATTTTATTTATTTATTTATTTTGAATAATTAGTTTACGTAAAGACCAATACCTTTGGAATTTAAACTCTAATCTTATAAAACTTAAATGTAAGTTTAATACAAGATGAGAAAAAAAGTTTTAGTTTCATGTTATTTTTTCCTGTCATGAAGCCAGTTATTTAAAATTAAATTAGACTTTAAGATGGGATGGAAACAAGAGAATGAAATGTCCAATAAACAAAATAAGAGAATGGTATACAAATCAATGTATTTCTTGAAAAAAAAACATCTAACACAGTTCTCAGTTTTAGGCTGAAATACATTAATGTGTGAGAAGTGTGAAGGAATGTAAAAAATTAAAAACTACACCAAAATGAGATGAATTTATTTGCTAATCACTTGAAATAAAATAAACTGCTAGTTGTTACTATAAAAGTTGGAGAAAATATTTAAAGCCATTAGGGATGTATCTTTTTAGAAAGACAACAAAAAGAACCACAAGCCATGAACCTAATAGATTTATTAATGGCACAAAGTCAAGCCATTGTTAAAAACCATAGTTTTATGATTATTATTTTCAATTACTGCTATTCTAAAACTATTCATTATATGTAGATCTGGTAAATATATGAGCGATAAGCAAATTTTAGTTGAATCCTATTTTACTATCTGGAAATGCAATCAATCTAAGAAACTATTGAATATAGAGCCTAAGAATGTCATCTGCTTTGGCTACTGACTGATAAATATTCAATAATAAAAAATAATTACATCTGACTTAGATTTTGACATTGATATTAAGTATTACATCACATTGAGAATAAGAGAATTTATATATAATATTGTTTAAATTATAGTTTACATCTATATTAAAATATCTTCAATAACAAATATAATTATACACACATGTCTAGTAATACAATATAATCAAATGTTAATTATTGTTTCATTAAATTTGTAGGCCAAGATTTTTCTATCAATATATAGGGAAAATGCTTTCTAATTAGGTACTTTTAAATGGATAATTTCACACATTAAATATTTCTATCTAAAACTTCCACTAAAATATTATATTAAACACACACACACACACACATATATATATATATATATATATATATATATACTTGCATGTATCCTAATATGAAAATTATATTTCACAAATTAATTTGATTTTAAAGTATGTAAAACTATTTTATCCTCTCTTACATAAATGATACTTAATCTATATGGGACATATATCCAAGTTTTTATAAAATAAAATATTTAAATTATTAATTTTAATTTATTTTTCAGTAAAATGTTTCAAATTTTACAATTTCATTTATCTTTGAATATGTAAAAAAAATATCAGAATCACTTTTTTGTATTTTCCAAATATAAACAAATACAATTTTTTTTTATAAATAACATAAATTAAAAAAAAAAAACAACATCCTCAACTGAGTTCCATCCCTTTGGGACTGGAAGTGGTTATATATTCCAAACTTTTTCCATTAATAATAAGCTAGTATCAATTAATTACAAATTACAAATTTTAGTTGTGCTTTTTTTTTTGTTTTAAAGCAAGTGAAGATATACACAAAATAAGTTTTCCTTTTAACCATCTGTGATTTTTTTTTCATTATTTTGAAAATGAAGTTTATATATATGGATGTGTGTGTGTATAAAATATCTTAAAGAAATATTTCACAATTAGATTTACTTCATATATGTTTCTATACTTAAATATCATAGCTTAATATATATATATAGATCACCAGAATGTCTCAAATTCAGGTTTACTTTCATTAGCTGGAATACGCAAGTAAGCCAGCTTCATATATAGATTAATTTATTAAGAGATAGACAAAATAGTGTTAGCAGACCTCAACTCAGATATAGCATCAATAAACACTCTACTTCAGATACAGCAAGAATATAATGTTTTTGGATGTGGGTCACCACAGAGAATCCTGTTCAAACTTGTCTGGGAACCCCATGGTAACCAGCATTTAGACAGTTAAAAATCACACTTCTTCTTTACTCTACATTCTTTCAGTTAAACTTGACTTCATTATATATATAGTAGATTTTGCAGAAGTTTAAAAAATTTTCTTTTTTAATAAAACAAGACTCTAACTATCATACATTATTTTTACTGATTATCTTATAAATATTAAAATCAAATAGGTTGAAAATAATTCTTTAATGAAAGTATTTCCTTAATATATTTTAAGTATTAACGTATTGAAAACAACATTTATAAATATATGCCTGCTCACACATCCTATTTATAGTATGGTTTCTTGCAGAATACAATGATGGGTTATGTTTTAAATAACTATATTTGCCTTTTTTACCATTATTTATGGTCATTTTGCAATAAAAGTTTGAAATAAACTGATCTGTTAACTACCGATATCTTCAGATTTTTTGTAACTAAGAGATCAATGAGGGTAGTATAACAAGTATAAAATTAAAAGATCCAAACAAAACTAGAGATATTACTTTTAAAATCTTCCCATCCTAGTCTTTAGAAAAAATGCATAATTTTGTAAGCATTTAATTATTAGTAATTATTTTTACAAAATATTTTCATTATAATTATTAAAATAAATATATTTATATTTCCATTTAGATTACTTTTGAAATATATTTCACTTTTAAAAATACAATTTTGATGAAACTGAAATAACATGAAATCAGAAACAGAGATTACTATTATTATGCTATTCTGTCAGACAGTGGTAGTCGTGAATTTTTGCCATAACTTAATAAATATAAGTGCAATTTTCAATTTCAGAAATTTATTTCATAGATTTGTTACGACTTTATAATAATTCATTCAAGTTTAAAAATTGGAATTCCTTTGACAAAGTATTTGTTAATTTTCTTTTTACATTAGCAGTATGGCACAAACCCAATAATTGTAAAGCCATTTTTCCCATGACACATTTCATATTTGTATTCTTCTACGAAACTTTTAATCAATTTATACACCCCAAAAATACATGAAAACCATCTATAAATGGATGAATGGGATACACTCCATGTTAACGTTTTTAAATAAAAAACTATGTATGTATCTAGAGCCAGGGTGTTCAACCTGCAAGGTAGTGAAGAGACAATCGTACACTTGGTCGGAGAGTGTAGAGCATTTAAACAAATAAGAATAAAAGTATTCAAAACTCCAATCATTAATCTAAAAGATATGATTAACAAACACATCAAGAGATTTGATCCACATAATGCTATGGTACTTATCCACACAATTAGAACAATATGGGAAATAAGATGTTCATTAATATTTGATTATAAAAAGTTTAATTGGATTAAAAAACTTGATAAAGGATGGAAATAATACTTCAAGCAATGCTTAAAATACTTACCAAGAAAACAAATGATTAAAATCTGGGAGAAGCAGTACCTACAGCATGTGAAATATGGCAATAAATAAGTTATAAAAAGAAGATATATAATGGACAAAGGCATAATAGCAACCATCCAAAGATAAAATTAAGACAGACTAGTAAGCAACAAAGTGTGACACCCAATTACTAACACCCACTTATTAAGTTTAATATAAGGACATACCATTTATTAAAGTAATATAAAAAAAAGAAAGAATAATAGTAACCAAAAAAACAAAATAAGATTGGAAAATTACAAAACCTTGTGTGTGTATATATATATAAAATGTCTTTTAGTAAAGGTAAATACTTAAAATACAATATAAAAAAATAAATATTATCAAAATCATCTTTTATTTTATTTTTATTATAATATCTTATATAAATCCAATTTATCCAAATTATTTCAAACATTTCTAGGTAGATTATTATTTATATCAATTTAAGTTATCCATTACTGTTTGTTTTTAGATTGTCCCCATCCCCAGACCGGCTTTGACCTATGGATCTCTTCAGTGAGGAGTTGGGACATTAGATTCAAGAAACCAACTCAAGCTAAGCATTTATCTAAAAGGTAATTCTCAAGAAGAAGATATAAACCTTTAGACATCTGCATGTCTTTAAAATCAGCTCTCCAACTGAAAAATTATATGGGCCTGAACTTAATTCAGATACTCCATATATTAATAGGCTTAGCCATTTAATTTAGCCAAAGCCCCAACAGCAAAATAATAATAGTAATAATAAATAGTCAGATGTCACATGACTTATATATAGCTTGTATTTACCAATATGTAAACTTAAGAGCATGCTAACAATCTAAACAAGCTTTTTTTTATTATGATAACTACTACTACAAGAGAAGGCATTCAAATCATCTTTATCTTAGATTGTCCCCATCCCCAGACCAGTTTTGACATACGGGTCTCTTCAGTGAGGAGTTGGGACATTAGATTCAAAAAACCAACTCAAGCTAAGCATTTATCTAAAAGGTAATTCTCAAGAAGAAGATCTAAACCTTTAGACATCTGCATGTCTTTAGAGTCAGCTCTCCAACTGAAAAAAAATATGGGCCTGAACTTAATTCAGATACTCCATATATTAATAGGTTAAGCATGTCTTTAAAGTCAGCTTTCCAATTGAAAAAAATATATGGGCCTGAACTTAATTCAGATACTCCATATATTAATAAGCTTAGCCTACTAATATATGGAATATCTGAATTAAGTTCAGGCCCATATAATTTTTTCAGTTGGAGAGCTGACTTTAAAGACATGCAGATGTCTAAAGGTTTAGATCTTCTTCTTGAGAATTACCTTTTACATAAATGCTTAGCTTGAGTTGGTTTTTTGAATCTAGTGTCCCAACTCCTCACTGAAGAGACCCATAGGTTGAAACCGGTCTGGGGATGGGGACAATCTAAGATAAAGATGATTTGAATGCCTTCTCTTGTAGTAGCATTTATCATAATAAAAAAAAGCTTGTTTAGAGCGTTAGCATGCTCTTAAGTTTACATATTGGTAAATGCAAGCTATATATAAGTCATGTGACATCTGACTTTTTATTATTACCATTACTGTTTGGTAACTCAATCATACCATTATGCTGGATATTCCAAATACATAGGTAATAATGAAATAATTATATCTTAAAATTCCTATATATGTTGTTCCAAGTGTTGCATGCATACAGGCCTCCTCGTTCACTTATATATATAATGTGCTTTATTCCACCAGGTATATCTGACAGGTGAACCCCATTTCATTATCTTCAAGTCCAAGAAGAAGGGTATAAATCCCCCTTGGGACTTTTCTTTGTCACTTGAGCTAGCTCTATATGGGATTTTTCCAGGACACCTGGCCCATAGTAACTCACAGAGGACGGTTCTTCATTTAATGAACCGATTCTGTCAAAGTTGCAGACAAAAATCCATCTTTACTTCTTCAATGAAATTCAGAAGCACCTTTAGGATTAGAGACTGGATCACATAAACACACCACCATGAAAATGCTGCTCTCTTAGTTTTCATTCCAAATAAAACCTATGAATATTCCTAAGCCGTAATGTTCTGTTTCTGCTAAACAGGTTTCTTTATAATTTATTAAACTTCTCACGTGTGCATGATTTTGCAAAACAATTGTATATATTCCAAACCAACTTTCCACATGCATTTCTCATTCAGCATAAGCTGACGTTATTCCATTTGCTAATGTTAATCCTATTTTTATAATAAACTAAAGAATCCTTATCAAGCAAATTCAACCAAGTGCTATTTTCTCTCTAAGGGTGGATTAAAGAGTCATTTAAATACTTGTAGTATAGCATTATTCAAATCTTATATATATATATATATATATATATATATATAAGTATAGCATTATTCAAATCTTATATATATATATATATATATATAGTCATTCATCGATTATTGGCATATAAATCAGCTTCACTAAATTAACCAATTATTGAATATATTCATGATTTCTTAAATTATAAAAGATAGAATCTGATTTTCTATCTAAATGTAAAGAGGCCAATAATAATTAATGAAGAGTTATTACAATTAAATGATTCATGTTTATTTTATATACATTAATAAATTAAAATTATATATATAACTAAACCTTCAGAATCATTGTTTCATTTATTTAATAAATAGTATATTTTAATTATAAACTATGCATAATATGACTAGATGATATCCCACCAATATATATATATATATATATATATATATTGTGCCCTTGTCTATAGGTCATAATAGGGTAGAATGGTCAATTGCTAAAAAATTTTAAATTTTAAAATACGTTTGTGTAATATATTGATAATTGTATGATCGATTAGATCTTATAGTACAATTTAAGGCTGAAAATACCTGGTATATAAAAGTGTAATGAATTATTTTAAAGAAACAGTTAAATAAAGCTTAATTATATCCTTGCATATGGTTGTAAAAGCTGGCCATATAAAATAATACAGCTATAAATAGTTAAAAGTATATTAACAATCCAATTGTAATATTTTAAAACTAATAAATTAAATAAACGCTATATGTAATATTATAATTATAATTAATATTCAAATTTAATTTAATATATTTTAAAATAGACTTTAGGATGGTGAGAATTATATTTAGTTCTACATTTTAAATTATTTTCCAAAATTTTATAAAATATATCAGTTTTGGTAATTTTGACCGAGACGTAAATTAAAAAATCATCTGATAAAGTTAGTAATCATGTGACTGTATATTATATACCTTCACACACATGCTTGTTAGAATATAATAATAAAGTTTGTGAATTATGGAACTAAATGTAATTGCTGTCTATCGTTGAAATGAATGTTGAAATATTAAATAGTTATTTTAAATGTTTAAATGATGTGATATTTAAGTAGTGTTTAAAAGTTGAATACAGTTAATAAAAAATTAAATATTTTATTTAAATAAAAACAAGATAAATTAAATATTAATATTAAAATAGATATTAAATATTGTTTTAATAATTGTTTTAAAATTTAAATGATTTTGATAAAACTATAATTGAGTTTAAAAATACTATTCTAAGTAATATTTTGAGACATGACGTCATAAATTCTTTATTTTAAAAAGGTTTAATCTATTATAAAACTAAAATGTGTAAATTTGTTCACGCTAAAAAAGTCATTAACCAATCAACGGAGGTATTTTAGCAGACAAAATATAAGAATTAGACGGAGCGGGAGAAAGTAATGTGTAAGTGAAGGAGGGAGTAACATATTTTTTAGCTGGATAAGATCGTAAGCTAGAAAAGTAATATAATTTTAAAATTTTATATTTATTTTAAAAGTTTTTTTAAAATATAATATTTTGAACTGCCTTTACATGGAGGGCTAATTTTTAAAAGTTTTCTTACCAGGATATTTTATTCAAGTTTAGCCAAAACCTTGCAGTAAAATGGAAATACTACAGAAAACAGTATATAGAAGTTATGAGAAAGGAAAAATATTTTTAAAGTGCTTTGATACAGCTTTATTTATGCTCAACCAGAAACTTATTATTGTAACTCAGAGGAATATAATTTGGACGCTATACGGAAAACTTAAAAGAGAAGTTATTTGCCGTCAGGAAAAATTATGACGCACAAATTTATAAGGCTACTCTGAAGTTATTTTATTCTTCTCTATGGAAAAATTAAGATACGTATATCATAAAGAAAAAATTATGTAAAAGTTATAACAGAGAAAGAATGTTTGTCCTTTTTAAAGGAAACATTACAAAGTATATAGTTACCAGAACTTTAAAAGAAAGGAAAAATTACTGAATAATGATAGGAAAAAGTCATTATTTTTTTTAAAAAAAAAAAGGAAAAAAAAACTTTATCTAAGAAGAATTGGAAAATATTATAAAGTGGTCATTGGAGGAATGCTTGATTTGGAAAATATAAATCTAATATACTTAATAAAATGGATCCATGGAAACAGAAAAGTTTTGTTGAATATTTAAATCAAAGTACTGAGAAGATGCATCATAAAACTCACGCGGGGGAAAATATTAGCAGAAAATATTAGAAGAGAATATGTAGATGTTTCTTTACGGGATTAATTGATATCATAATTAATAATTGTATTAAATATTATAAAAAACCAAGGATTGTCATCTATGAATATTTATTAAACAGATCAATAATTGTTTTGCCTTAAAATTGAACAAGCAGGGAGAAGAACATTAAGTGACTGAAGAAGAAATAATAAACATTTTTTTTTTTAGCTTTAGTATGAACGGTTTTCAAGAAAATTTGATGAAGAAGTACAGTAAATATAGTTTGGAATATTTTTTACTAATTTATTTTAAAATATAAAATGTTATGTGAGATTAGGGAAAACATATAAACATAAATTTAGTAATATTAAAATTTAAATATAATAGCTTGATAAAATTATAGAAATAGTGTTTAAAATAAAGTCTATGGATGTGAATCTTATATCTACAAGGATCAAATGGATGGTGAAGCCTACGGAACGCGATCGAGAAGATAAAGGTCGTTTTTGGTAATTTTAATAGTTGTTTATAATGCATAATGTATTTTTTTTAGATCATCTATTGACCTAAGAATGAAGTGTGAAAGTTTAAATTATATGTACACACTTTATACAACATTTTTAACATATTATGAGATAGGAGTAATTCGGAATATGCATGCAATAATTTATTTAAAGTATATTAATAATATAATTTAACAGAACAATTGTGTGATTCTTTTGAACTTTCATGTGATAAAGTATTCAGATATTCAAATAGTTTGTATGACTAAATATACGGAGGAAAGTAGTAAGCAAGCTGTCTTATAGAACAGTGGAATAGTTTTAAAATAAATGAATTTTATTATTGTTAGTAATGCAGATATGTATTTGTCGATGTACAGTATAGAAAAAATCTTGAGAAATAAGATCGGATAGTGACTTGGAAGTACTAGTGGAAAGGAAACCAAGATGATGTTTTTTTTTTAAGAAATAGGAAAAATAAAGGATTTGGATCATATTTAGTTTTGTGTGATTTCAGTATAGTTAACTAGGCCCTATAACTGAACACATATAGTTTGGACAGTGTTTTTGCATATCTTTAAACTTTTGATGTTATAATAAAGCTGAAGAAATAGCTTTAGCATCGCTCCTATAATAGAGGTTGGTAGACAGGTAAAGGTCACTCCTCTATAGTGTCTTTTAATTCACTGTGCCATGATTGTCAAGGTATATGATGAGTAATATTCTAGTTGTATTGTGATCCTATGCATCTATCTTCGCTATCCTTATTTTGTGAATCTGCATCGGTCAGAAAGATATTTTCAAAGAAATAATGAATAAAATAGAACTGAAGATATGTTATCGTTTATGTAAGAATAGTTTATTTGCTGGAATGTATAGTATTGTGTAACTTTAAAATTGAAAGTCCAAAATATCATAAAGAGAAAAAGAATCATATAATACATTGTAAAATTAATTCAGAAATGAATATAAGATTTTGAAAAGAAATCTAAACCAAGTATTTTAAAAGTGATAATAAAATTTGAATGTTTTTAAATAATATTTAGAAAATAAGTATTGCATATTTATCAAGAGAAAATAGTTCAATAATGTATAATAAACATATACTTGTACATAGTATATTAATAGTTATAATTATATCATCCGAAGTAAGGCTTGAATGAGAATATTAGGATTAATAAACATCGGATAATGAACAATAAAAACCTAATACCGAATGTAGAACAATGTTTTGACTTTGTAAGATTCCATACAACCAATATAAAACTAAAATTTTATTGTTTTGTAGAATTTCACTACGAATGTAAATTTGTAAAAAAAAAAAAAATATAATTTTAATAATATTAGGGATGCAAAGTGTTTGTGATAATCATATAAGAAATGCATTTTGTAATAAGCTAACCATAATAATAAATCAAGTAATAATACTATATTTTCTTAAGTGTTAAAAAATAAGATTTAACTAGGAAAAGTAAATAATATTTTGATTTCATTTTATAAATTAATAAACTAAGTTGAGATATGAAAGTAAGGGATATCCAATGTATATAGTGTAAAATATTGTTAATTTATTTATGTTGTTAATAAACTTTGTTTTAAATTTGTTCTAAAGTTTTTGTGTCCGAGTTGTTATTTCTCCACATGGATGCATGAAATCACGATACATTTATAATTGAAACAGACATATAAATTTTGCACAGAAGGTAAACATAAAAGTGTTATAAGAATTTTGAGAATTTATTGGTATGTTAAAATTAAAAGATCATAAATTTATATTATTTATTGGTCATAAGTCGGTTGCCACAATATTACATTAAATTATACGCTAATGTTGCCACATGTATTCTGTTGTCAGATTATTAAAATACTACCACGTACATATTTATTTAGTTCATTTAGGAAGAAATAAGATTATATTATATTTATTATTGTTATTATTATTTTATTATTGTTAGTTGCTGTGTAGTAGATTATGACATAGAATTCCCTTTTCATATTTTACTACCGTAATTTTAAATCAGTTAGAATACAATTTATGAACCTGAGATTTTATTTTATTTTACTTCATTTTATTTAATTAAACTAGATTCTTGTTATAAAAATGATTAAGATATGATTATTATTTTAATCGTAGTGAATAGAGCTTAGAAAGTCGTAAGAATACTATGAGTTAGTTATTTGATATAGTAAAAAGGGGGAATAGTGTTCTTATGCCATTGAGGTAGTATCGTGTGGATAATGGCTCAATGTAATCTATCTCATTCCCGGTATTGTCACCCCATGTCTCATGAAAATAGTAAATATTTGTTAATTCATTTTAAAATTGAACCGAATTTATATTTTAAAATTAGAGCTAGTAATCATTTTAATTAATGCTGAATATTTCATTTATTTATTTGTTAACTGAGCTAGAACCCGTAATATTCGTAATAAACAGTATATTTTGGGGTGAGGACGCGCGGGGGGAGGTTAGAATATATATATATATATATATATAACTAATGTGAAAGGTCATGGTCATAGATATGTTGAAAGTTGTGATATTGTAATGCTTAAAAGGGCTTCACTATATTATCATTTCCAAACACAGTATCTTTGTGTCTCCGCTTTGCGATGCTGGCAGAGAGAGATAAAATTAGATTGGGTATCATTGGGATTGTTGCTCATAAGTTGATACATCTGGAAAATAGGCAAATGGGCAGAGTTCATGAGTGTTCCTGACTTATGTATCTTATGCATGATTGGATTTGGGGTACTTTTGCCTAGATGCTAGATCTTGTTATATAAACAAACAAAACCGACGGAAACAATATTATAAAGTGCTAAAGTGAAAAATGTTTAAAATAGGAATTAATTATTAACTTTACTAATATTCATTAATACTAATACAATATTAATTTCCTCTTCCTCGTATATGTAATTCTTTTGCATACATATGTGTGTATATTTTATAAAACTGCTTATCACTCAGCTAATAAAAAAGAAGGAGAAAAAAAAACTATTTTGTAAGGCATACATGCATATATATATATACACACAAAAGAATTAATACTAATATATGATTAGCAACATAATAATGATAATAAAATGTCAATGACTATTAGAAGTATACAAATAACAAAACACACACACACACCAATGTACAAAGCAGAATACATGTGGTACAAAATATTTTATAGTATATTTACTCAAATTTATATATTGATACAATGGGTTTTGTTATAACAGATTTTATGCAGAATTTGATGTTAAAAAGTACAAGTTCCCATAGTTAATTATTATCACATGTAAATCATATCACCTCTAATTAATGCTAAACCTTAACCAATAGAATATCAGCCATCTGTTAACATTGCAACAGTCAGATAAAAGATGGGAATCCATTTATTATCAGAGTCTATAATCTTAAATAGACTTTGAGTTATAGCAATTAATTTAAAAAGGTTGAATAAACATCATTAAATAAACAGGTGAGGATAAACTGCTTGAAGATAGATTAATAAATACATATTTTACTACCATTCAAACAAACCATAACTCAGTGATTTAAATATAACAAGCAATGGGGCTTTTCAAGGTCTATTTAAAACATTAGAGTCTGATATAAATGGAGTTCCTTTTATTATCTGACTATTGTTTTGATAAAAGACTGCTCTTATTCTATTAGTTAATGTTAACCATTAACTGAGGTTAATGTGATTCAAAGTTTAATTTATATATATATATAATGACAGAGTCAATATTAGCTTAAGATTGAGCTTCATAGTTCCATCTACTAACCTGTGTTTAAACCCTCTATCCGATCCCGCTCTTTTTGTCATATATATATTATGTATATATCTGAGATGCGCTCTTAAGTTATAAAATTTTAACGTTTTACTAACAATTTTTTAAAATTATTATTAATTCTTTTTATTAATTATTAGTTTTTTTTATTAAAGTATTATAGGTTCGGCTCAGATATATATCATCATCATCATCAACCATTATCAATCCACTGCAGGTTGAAGGTCTCTCCAAGTTTAATCCATCTTCTCCGATTTTTAGTTTCTCTTCTCCACAACACCCCTGCACATTTTCTTATTTCATCCATCCATCTCACATGCGGTCTCTTTCTGGGTCTTTTACAATCTCTTGGAATCCAGTTTAAAATTTCAATTGTCCATCTATTATCATCTCTTCTAGCAATATGTCCAGCCCAACTCCATCTCAATCTTTTAATTTTTTCAATAAGGTCAGTAACACCTGTTTGTTGTCTTACCCATACATTGCGTTTTCGATCTCTTCTTGTTACTCCCAACATACATCTCTCCATACTCCTTTGAGTGGTCTGAAGTCTCTGTATTGCTCTTCTATTAAGTGTCCAAGTCTCAGATCCATAAGTAAGAACTGGTAAAACACATTTGTTAAAAACCATCCTTTTCAAACACATAGGCATATTTCCTTTTAGTATCAAGTTATTTCTACCAAAAGCACTCCAACCAAGTTTAATTCTATGATTAATTTCCTCCATTATATTTCCATCTGTATTAATAATCTGACCAAGGTATTTGTAACTGTTAACTTCTTCTAATTCTTCATAATCAATCTTTATTTTCATATTTTGAGCAAATCGATTAAACATTACTTTAGTCTTTTTAACATTTATCTTTAGTTCTACTTTTCTACTTTCATCTGCTAACTCCTGCAACATTTCCTGCAGCTCTGAAGCATTATTTGCAAAAACAACTACATCATCTGTGAAATCTAAATGATTTAAATAATCTCCATTTACTTTCACTCCTTTAATTTCCCATTTTAATCCACAAAATACTTCTTGCAGCACTGCTGTAAAGAGTTTTGGAGATATGGAGTCACCTTGTCTTACACCTTTCTCAATGTTGATTTTTCCAGTATCATTATGTAATCTAATTGTTGCTGTTGCATTTTTATAAATATTTTTTAAAATATGACAATATCCTGGATCTATACCTTGATGATCCAATGCTTTAATCACTGAAGAAATGTGTATAGAATCAAATGCCTTTTCATAATCTACAAATCCAAAACATAATGACAACTCATATTCATTTGTCCTTTCTATGACTTCTCTCAATACCTGGATATGATCTATTGTACTAAAACCACTTTTAAATCCAGCTTGTTCTCTTGGTTGGTGGAAATCCAACATTCTCTATTATCTTAGTAAAAATTTTATATAAAACTGATAAAAGGCTGATAGGTCTGTAATTTCTAATATCTTCTTTATCACCTTTTTTAAATATTAATATTATTACTGCATTCTTTCAATCTTCCGGTACATCTTTATCATTTAGACATTTGGTATATAACGTTGCTAAAATTGTTTCTATTTCTTCACCTGCTTCTTTTAATATATCAATTATAATTCCATCATTTCCTGGAGCCTTTCCTTTCTTCATACACTTAATTGCATGTCTCACTTCTTCATTTAAAATTCTGGGCAATTCGGAAGATGTAATAGATATAGGAGGTACTTGTTCTTTATTACTATATAATTCTTGATAAAAATCTTCTACCAATTTCATGATGTCATCTCTCTTTTTAGTAATAATTCCATCTTTTTTTCTTATTGCAGATATAAATTTCCTACCAATATCAAAATGTTGTTTAACATTTTTGAGACTTTTATTTTCTTCTACAGCTTTCCTTGCTATTTCACAGTTATACTTTCTTATATCATTTTCAACTATTTTCCATACCATTTTACAAAATTTGAGATATTCAATTCGTTTTAATACATCATTTTTGTATATCTTCATATTCCTTCTTTTCTTCATAGATTCTCTAGTCTCAGTAGAAATTTTATTAGTCAATTGCTGCTTTTTTCTACCAGCTATGTTTGTTGCAGTTTTTAAAAGTGTATCAGTTATTTTCATATTAATTTCATTTAAATCTGTATCATGTTCAAAATCTCCTAACACTTGAAAACCTATTTGTAAGTTCTAATTTAAATTCATTAGAATGTTTCTGAAGATTAGGAAAATCAACTGTAAATATTGTTTTTCTTAACAATTTTTGTCTTTCTAGTTTTACATTAACACGTAACTTACACCTTACTAATCGATGATCACTTCCTGTGTTAAATTTATTGAGAACATTACAATCTTGAAATATGTATTTTCTGTTAGTCAAAATATAATCCAATTCTGCTGTACCTTCATTTGGATGCTTTCATGTCCATTTCCTTTTAACATTTTTCTCAAAAAATGAATTCATAATATAAAGTTTTTCTTTTTCTGCAAACTCCACAAGTCTATGTCCTCTCTCAAATATTGATTTTGTTGTAAATATTTTATTATACATCATTTTAAACTTTTTCTTTTTAAAGTACTTTTTTTTTTTTATTAAATGTATATTTTATAAAATCCAAGTTGGATCGATGCAATTGTTAATTGTCTAAAAATAATTAAAGGGTTAAAACACTATTGTTTTAATCTGGGAAAGGTATTTTTAATTAAAGTTTTACTTAAAATAACATGGGGATTAAAATTAAAGATTTTCTTTTAATTATAAACATTTTTCTCAAATCTATTTTTAATCTGGAAATAGATTTGAATTTATTTTTGGACGTTATCTAACAGTTGCATCTTTCAAAAACAATGAACTAAGTAATTAAAAGCATTCCAGAAATACCTGGGCAAAGTATAAAATGGCTGAAGTTTTAATCAAGAGGGATTAGCTACTATTGAAAAAATTGCAGTGAACATAACCTATGCTGGTGGAAAGGTAAAAAAATAATGATATAGTAGTAAGTCCACCACTTTTCTTGGCCCTATTGGATCATCTGCCACTGCCATTATATTATGCTCCCTAGAATGAAGTAAAGGCCCGATGGAGAATTTTGGAATGCTAAAGAAACGCTTTCTGTCACATAAGAATTGCCATGTATGAGCTGGACTTTAATGTGGACTCTCTAAATGGTGCAAGGTAAATTATTTCAAACCACCACCATTGAAACTAAATCTGGCTTGCATAACTAGTCTCAAACTCTACTATCAATTTCTCCTAATGTATAATTTAATTTTGTAACTTTTCTAATATGTATTTGCTCTTAAATAATTTCTATAAATTTAATCCTATCTCATATGCTCTAACTTTCCTTAACTTTGATGCGGTCAATTATTTATAGTTATTTATCACTTCATTTTATATATATGCTTTTATTATTATTATGCCAATCTCTAACAATCTGATGAGTTAAATTTTGTAAAATCTTTCATTCTTTTAAGTAAACCTTCATGAATCAAAAAATTAATGGCCCTTTAAAATATAATGTTATTAGTTAATACACTCAGGAGATTGTTTTTAGGTCAATATTTTGTTTATGCTTTCAATATATATATATATATATATATATATATATATATATATATATATATATATATATATATATATATATATATATATATATATATATATATATAAACATTACAAGCATAAAGCTAAACTAGTCAATATAATATCAAAACTACCCCAAATCTAAAATTAAACCAGACCAGCATAAAAATAATATTAAAACACAACCTAAGGTTTCACTGCTACAAGCAGACTTCTCAAGTGTAAAGAACTACAAAAAAACACACACATTATATATACTATTAAAAACTACCCACAAATCCATTCACTTCCCATCCACCCTTAATATTAAAAGAACTCTTAAATAAGTTAATTGCTTCAGAATAATAAATTTTCAATAATAAAGACTCTTTAATTCTTCTTTTGATTTCATTTCTCTCAAAGAAGACAACCTTAGCTTCATCAAAATCAATAGTGTGGCCTGTATCTTTTTCATGGACATACAAAGCAGAACTAAGATATCTATTTTTAACTCTACTTTTATGAACCTTTATTCTTTCATTTAAACTCAAACTACTCTGACCTATGTAAACCTTCTTACAAAATAAACAAGGAATAAAATATACCACACCAAGAATAGTCTTTCTATCAAAAACTTCTTTTGTATTATTTAATAAATTATTCAATGCCCTTTTAAGCAATTTTCTTATTTATTCTTTATTTTGGTAAAAATTGTGTAGAAATAGTAAATTGTTTGGAAATAGAAAATTGCTTGGAAAAGGGTGTTACATTGAATAATTTATTAAATAATACAAAAGAAGTTTTTGATAGAAAGACTATTCCTGGTGTGGTATATTTTATTCCTTGTTTATTTTGTAAGAAGGTTTACATAGGTCAGAGTAGTTTGAGTTTAAATGAAAGAATAAAGGTTCATAAAAGTAGAGTTAAAATAGATATCTTAGTTCTGCTTTGTATGTCCATGAAAAAGATACAGGCCACACTATTGATTTTGATGAAGCTAAGGTTGTCTTCTTTGAGAGAAATGAAATCAAAAGAAGAATTAAAGAGTCTTTATTATTGAAAATTTATTATTCTGAAGCAATTAACTTATTTAAGAGTTCTTTTAGATTAAGGGTGGATGGGAAGTGAATGGATTTGTGGGTAGTTTTTAATAGTATATATAATGTGTGGTTTTTTTTGTAGTTCTTTACACTTGAGAAGTCTGCTTGTAGCAGTGAAACCTTAGGTTGTGTTTTAATATTATTTTTATGCTGGTCTGGTTTAATTTTAGATTTGGGGTAGTTTTGATTATTATATATATATATATATTGCGATCGTGTAGAGCGTCGTGTAAGGGCATATATATATACTATATATATATATATATATATATTGTGCCCTTTTCTATAGGTCAGTAATAATTCATAACAGTCAATTACTAAAAAATTTTAAATTTAGAATATGTTCTTTTAATACATTAATTATATTAAGTCAATTATATCTTTAAAGTACAATTTGAAGCTAAAGAGAATACGTAGTATATAAAATCATTTAAAAATAGTTATATAAAGCTTAAAATATTGTTTCATATGGTTGTAAAAGCTGGCCATATTAAATAACACAGCTGTAAATAATTAAAATTATATTTAAAAAATTCGATTTTAATAGTTTAAAACTTATAGTTAATAAATGCTATGTTTAAATTTGTAATCATATTTAAATAGTCAAAATAAATATCGTACATTTTAAAAATAAACTTTATGATGGTGAGAATTGTATTTAATTCTATATTTTCTAAAATTGTTCTTCCAAATTTTATAATTATATTATATAATATAATAAGTGTATCAATTTTATTAGTTTAGGCAGAGAAATAGATTGAAAATCGTCTGTCAAAGTTATTAATCACGTGATTTTTTAATGTATACTATCACACACTGCTTGTTTGAATTAATAACAAAGTTTAAAATATTTTAAAAGTTATATTATAGAATTGGATAGAATTATTGCCTATCATAAAAGTAAATAGTATTAAACACTAAGTTAACTATCATATGTAATGTTTAAGTAATGTAATAAAGATGAATACAGATATATAAAAATTAAATATTTTTTTTAAATAAAAATAGATAAATTGAATATTAAGAAATGGAATAAGTTGTTAAATGTTGTTTTAAAAGTTATTTTAAATGTTTAAATAGTTTTAATAAAATAATAATTTATTTAAAGGTAATATTTTAAAATAATATTTTAGGTTCATTATGTCATCATTTTTTATTTTCAAATATAATTCTACTATAAATTGGAAATATGTAAATTTTTTCTCAAGCTAAAGTAAGAATTGGCCAATAAGAATAGGTATTCTTACAGACGATAAATATCATTGTAACTAAGTTATAGCGGGAGATTAATAATGTATTGAAACCGAAGAAAGGTAAATTATAACTATCAAAAGATAGTATTTTTAAAAATCTTTTATTTTAGTCAATTTTTTTTAGTACTTTCTTATAACTTTATCTGCAAAAAACTAATTGATAATTTTAAAAATATTTTTTTTGCAAAAGAGAGTATAAACTAAAAATATTTTAATAATTTCGTTTAACATGATTTTCTAATTTTTAAAGTACTTACCAGTCGTATTTTATCTAAAAGTTTAACCTAAACTACGCAATAAAAAATGGATATACTACAAAATAAAATGGATAGAAATTGTAATACTGTAAAAATATTTGAAATATTTATTGATACAGCTTTATTAATATTTAACCGAAGAACTGTTCTGGTACATAAAAACCACAGCTCGGACATTATACGGAGTCTAAAAATGTATGGAAACGTATTATTTATAAACTGACCCAAGATTTATTTTTAAATAGTAATAAGACAATTATATTTCATGGATTATTTGATATAGTATGATACTCAAAGGAATAAAATGTTATATCCTTTCTAAAGGTAACATTTTTTTTAAAAAAAAAATATTTTCGAGTGCAAAATTTAAGAAAGAACCCAGGAAAATATGTTACAGAAGCATTTTGGTATTAAAATATCCATTCTTCGAATTATTTAAAATGTACTTGGAAAGATTTGTTCAAAAGTATTTGAAGTTTTTATTTTAAAAGAGATTTATAAAAAAAATACCAAATGAAAGTTTAAATGTATCAAGAAGGAAGCATAAATAAAAAGTGAACACATAGATGAATAAAAAAAAATAGATCCATGGAAATACAAATAGTACTTAAAAGTTTATCGAATATTTTTAAAAGTTAAATTAAATGGATTGATGCATCGGATATGCAGAGAATATTGGTAGAGAAGATTAAGAAGCTTCACGGGATTAATTAATATTATCGTCTTAAAAATTAAAACCAAGGATTATTTTCTAAATTTTATTATATGGATTAATAATTATTTTTGTTTTAAACTTTAACGTGCGCTTGGAGAACATTTTTAAAAAACTCTAGAGAAAATAATAAGCATTTTGGATTTATCAGGAACTATCGTCAAGAAAATATGTAACTATAGTTTTGATTCTTTTATTTTGTTAACCTAGTTTAAATCTAAAATTTTATATAAGATTAGGAAAAAACATAAAAACATTAATTTATTAATATTAAAATTTTATAATATAACAATCTAATAATTTAGCTAAAAATATTTTAATATAAAGTGTATGGGTGTGAATTTTTTTTATATCTGCAATGCTCAAGTGGATAAAGGAAGCCTACTGAACACGATGACTAGATAAAGGTTATTGGTAATAATAATCACTATTGATAATTTATAATGTATATATATATATATTGTTTTCTTTAGATCATCTATAAATTGGAAGAATGAAGTGTAAAAGTTTTTTTTTTTATTATAAATGTACCGCATTTCATACAACATTTTTAAAAAAAACATTATGAGATAGGATTGATTTGGAAATATGCATACGACAATTTTTTTTGATTTTTTTTAATTAGTAATATAATCCAACATAACAAAGAATTATGTGATTCTTTTAAAATTTTCATGTCATTGGATATTCAAATCTTGTCTAAGTAGATCGTATATGATTAAACATACAGAGCAATGAAGTAAGCAACTTTTCTTATGGGATAGTAAGATTGTTTAACTATTAATGAATTTTATTTATTATTTTGTTAATGCAGATAGTTAGTTATTTTATCGATGTAAGATGTAGAAAAATCTTGAGAAATAATGTTGAGATAGTGGCTTGGAAGTACTATAGTTAGCAGGAAACCAAGATGATGTATATTTAAAATAGGATATGATAAGGAATGGGAATAATATTTAGTCTTTATGTGGTTATCAGCATAGTTAACATAGCCCTATGACTGATACATATTTTATTGGACAGTTTTTATATTACTTTAAATATTTGATGTTCTAATAAAGCTGAAGAAATAGCTTTAACATCGTCCCTGTACTAGAGGATATTAGGCAGATAAATGTCCTACCTCTTCGCACTGTACCATGATTTTGAGATATGTTAAGAGTAATACTCTAACTTTCTTCCTTAATCCTATACATCTGTTTTTGCTATCTTTATTTCATGTAACTGCATCGTTTAGTAAGATATGTTTAAGAGAAATGATAAATAATTTAGAACTAAGGTTGTGCTATCGTTTTTTTTTTGGATAAGATTAGTTTATTTGCTTATAAGGAGCAGAATGTTATAACTTAAAATTGAAGATCCAAAGTGTCCTAGGGAAAGAAAAGAATCATAAAATATATTTTGATTTTTATTTCAGAAATGAAATATAAAATTTTTAAAATAAGGTATCTAAACAAAGATATTTTTTAAAGTGATAATAATTTTAAATGCTTTAGTATTATTTTTTTTTTAAGAGAAAAATAAGTATTGCATATTTTTTTTTAAAATACAATAGTACAAAGTAAATTATGTAAACAATATGCATAGTATTTTTTTTTTGTTTATTGATTAACAGACATGTATTAATGATTAAACTTATATCATACTAAAGTAAGGCGTAAAGAAGAATATATTATGATTAGTAAACATTGTGTGATAAATACTAAAATCTAGTACTGAATTTTGGATAATAATTTGTGTAACATCTTTGACTTTGCAAGATGAATTTTTTTTTAATATTTTGAGAAATCCATACTCATTATAAAATTTTGTTTTCTATGGAATGTTTTTCTAAGTATGAATTTTTTAAAATAAGATAGTTTAATAATTTTAGAGATAAAATGCTGTTGCTAATAAAGTAGATAAATTTATTTGTAATAAGTTAACCATGATGAGAAACCAAATAATAACATTTTTTTAAATTTTGTCCTAAATCTAAATAAAGACATGATTGAAATATAAATTATTTTTTTTTGTAACTCATAAATCAAACTGTAAAGTAAAAAAAAAAAGGTTAAGGATATCCACTGTAAATAATGTAAATAAATTGTTTAGTTATTTATTGTTAGTAATAAACTTTTGTTAAATTTTGTTATTTAAAAAATTTTGTGTCAGAGTTGTTTATTTCTCCACATCGCTGCATGAAAACACGATATATGCATAATAACTGAAACAAATATATAATTTTGCACAAAAGATAAATAAAGAATTATTTTAAGAATTTTAAATATTTTATTGGTATTCATTATAATTAAATAATTATAATCTTACATTATTTATTTGTCTTAAATCAGTTATCACAATATTATGTTAAATTATATGCTATCAGTTGCCACACATATTTTGTTTGTCAGATTATTAAAATGCTGAGACGTATTTATTATATCATTACATGAAGAATATTATTATTATTATTTATTATTATTAGTTTAAGTGTAGTAGATTATGACATAAAATCCCTTCTCATATTTTACTACCGTATTTTAAAATTAACTTAGAATAAATTTTATGAACCTGAGATTATTTTATCGAGCTAGATTATTATTAAATAGAAGATTAAGATTTAATTATTAGTTTAATCTTAGTGAGTAGAAGTTATTAAAGTCGTAAGAATACTAGGAGTTTGTTATTTGAAATAGTAATAAGGGGGGATAGTGCTCTTATGCCATTGAGGTAGTATCCTGTAGGATATTGGCTCAATGTAATCTATCTTGTCACCTGTATTTTCACTTCAAGTCTCATGAAAATATTAAATATTTATTTAATTTATTTTTATAAACTGAACCTTATTCGTATTTAAAAATTTGAGCTAGTGAAATATTTTAA
This sequence comes from Epiperipatus broadwayi, assembly GCA_028023455.1. NCBI lineage: Eukaryota > Metazoa > Onychophora > Udeonychophora > Euonychophora > Peripatidae > Epiperipatus > Epiperipatus broadwayi. The sequence continues at coordinate 2,613,025 of JAQFVV010012479.1, read as the reverse complement.
TTTTAATACTGAATATTTTAGTTATTAATTATTAACTGAGATAGAACCCGTTTTATTTCATACCATATATTATCCGAAAGTGAGGATGCATAATTACAGGTTAGAATATATATATATATATATATATATATATATATATATATATATATATATATATATATATATATATATATATATATATATATATATATATATATTTGTTTAACTCTGGATTTTCTACCCGGGGTGAATCCAGAACTCAAGCTAATTAATGCTTTGAAATCTTTTAAAATGTTTTTTTTTAAATTCTGAAAAATTGACCCAATAGTTATTTTCTATAACTGCGAGTCTTCTTTTATTGTTCCTTACTCTTAAAATATCAAATACAGTATTTAAATATTCCAGTTATTATAAAATCAATGAAGATGGGATTGATTTATTTTAAATAGCAGAAAAGGGATGGGGGTAAATCTTAATGTTTCTTTTAGTAAATAAAATCTTAACGTATTAGGTAAATCTCTTTCTCTCTCTATATATAAATGCATAGCACATTATTTGTCTAAATTATGGCATTCAAATAAGGGTCATTCATTTTAAAGCAGTAAATCTTATTCAATGCCATTAGTGACATTTACCCATACTGCATTACTGACATTCGACCTTATCTTCATGTTTATATATAATACGTGCTTCTAGTCTTTTAATCTGGGGGTTGCGACAAATTCGAACCCATAGATTTTCTTCTCAAGCCTTGTCCTGAGGATAGTTGAAACTACCCAGGACCATTTATGTCATATAAAAAGGCCTCTGGCGGTGATCCCTAAGTCTGGCACACACTATGCCTATCCTCTTTCTTCGTATAAAAAGGGCCTCTGGTGGTGATTCCCTAAGTGTGGCACACGCTATGCCTATCCACTTCATCTTTCATCCAGAAGCACAACTTTTCCTGTTATTTCTTGGCTAATTATGTCAGCACCACAAACTTTTTCATATTATTTCTTTTGCTTCATGACCCAGTTTTAATGCTGTAATAATATTAAAATTGTGCTCTGCTTAAAATATATATAAATGCCAACTACTTCTAGTTTTATTAATTAAATTTATTTCAGTCTTATGCAATCCCACCATTGTAACTTATTTTTGTATTTAAGAGTATCTATATGCCTTGGGGAAAATAAAGCATTCTTCTTACCAGTGCTAATTAAAAGAATTTTCATTAAGTATTGTATCATATAATCAAATATGTTTTCAAATATATTTTATTTATTTTCATGACTGTAATGGCATGAAAATAGTTTGTACAATATCTGTAATGAATCTCAGAATGCTCCCCGAAATAATGTTAGTCACCATGATTCAGAACCGTAAACCAAAGCGTTAATAGCAATTCTATGTAAATTCTTTCTAATAATCGATTGGCATTTTAATACTGTACCCACCAAAGATGTGTGTTAATGTATATCTGTTATTTAATTAATAAAAGAGCATATGAGAAATAATAGCATGAATGACAATATATAATTATCTATCATTTGGTACACCACTTGCTCATTCACGCACATACTAATGTATGCAATTAACTAATTCATAATGTATAATAATTTGTCATTATATTAAACTATATTTTATTGTCTAACTTGTTTGAGTAGTTCAAATTCTTTTTCTCTACTTCCACACATACAGTCACGTGTGTATATATTTTAGTTAAGTAATAGTTAATAGATGTCTCATTGTCTTCTCCGCTTTGCTAGTGGGTCAGATTAAAATTAATTCTCATGTGCCATCATTGTTATGTTATCCATTGGGTGTTTGATCTGGGGCTTAGAGAGTGGGTTCGAATCCAGGCTGGCCCCTGACCTAAATCTCAGGTTTGAAGTACAGTTTGCGAGTTCCAGCTCATGTTAGATGGATATACATGTTTTGACTGGTACAATATATGTATATGAAATGGAACCAGTTGTGTATTGTTAACTGAAATTCAAATATAAAGTATTATTGATAATAAATGTCATCTTAATTTTAGCAGTGCTCCTTTGTGATATAAATACAAGTATAGGTCTGAATATTGTGGTGCTAGTAAATGGTCAACTTTTTACCTGTTAGTCAAAAAGTTATAATGTATATTGAAATTCAGCTCTATGTAAACAAGAAGCCCAAATGTAAATTAGTGAAAATCTTAATTTTATAATAAACAAACATGTTTTTACTCATGTGTACAACAAAAGCATTAATACAATTACATTTTAAAGATTATATAAGAAGTAGATTCATTTATATATTGTTTTGTGGAATTCAGCTATAAAATATTACTGGTGCCAAATGTTCATTGTGAAACAAACATAAGTCTGAATACAGTGGCATTAGTAAAAAAATCAATGTTAGCTACAAAGTTGTATGGTATATTGAAATTCAATCTATATAAACATGAAGCATGAATCTAAATCAGCAAAGATCTCACTTTGCCAATAAACAAACTTATTTTCATTTACGCGTATGCTACATTCAGATTTATGTTTGTTTCACAATAGGAAGTTTTCTTAAAATTAAGGTTACATTTGGAGGCAGTAATATAGTTAAATTTCAATTGTCATATGCAACTGGTTTTATTTTTTATATATGTGTATTTATAAATATTCAAAGTTTAAAATGATATTATATTAATCTTTCTTTGTGTACATAAGTAAATATATGCTTGCTTATTTGCAAAATTAGAACCTTGCTGATTTAGCTTTGCAGTTCTTGTTTGCATAGGTGTGAATTTCAATATATTTTACAACTGAGTGACTAATAGATAAAAAGTCGATCTTTCAATTTTGTTATTATATTCAGATTTATATTTGTGTCATAAGGGAGTGCTGCTAAAATTAAGGTAACAAACATTTGACATCAATAATATTATATATATTCAGTAATTAAGGTGCATTATATAATCAAATTACCACTATTTCAATTTAGAACATTTTTTAATATTATATGATGTATTAATTACCTCATCTTTTATTTCTTTAACTTCATTGTAAATTGATGAAGTTAACATTCATACAATTTCAGTCACAAATATGTACATAACAATGCAAGGTCAATAATATTAATTGTTTTATAAACATTTCTTTAGGATTTAATTTTTAAAATTTGGCATTTTAAAATTATTGTAAAGATAAGTTTTATCAATGAATTAATATAAGCATAATATAAAAAATTAAAAGTCTGAAGTGGAGTTAGGCTGGGCATATGGCTAGAAGAGATGATAATAGATGGACAATTGGAATTTTAAACTGGATTCCAAGTGATTGTAAAAGACCCAGAAATAGACCACATGTGAGATAGATGCATGAAATAAGAAGGTGTCCAGGGGTGATATGGAGAAGAGAAGCTAAAGATCGAAAAAGATGGATTGAACTTGGAGAGACCTTCATCCTGCAGTAGATTGATAATGGTTCATGATGATGATGATGAATACACGCTAAACCATCATTACACATATCACTAAGTCACAATTTAATATAAGCATAATATATGACAAACTCTCATTACATATAACACTAAGTTACAATGAACTTCATTCATAATGCTTATCAGTAGTATAGAGAAAGAGGAGTTTACCTAAGTATTAAAGCAACTGATTATATTTTATTCATTCTTTGTTTTTTAGGTGTCATTTCTGTTACAACCCAACCTCTAAAAACTACAATCACTTTTTACAACAAAATAAATAAAATAAAAGTTAGAGATCATACTCTTATAATATATGCAACCACATGAAGCTTATTAACCTTATCTATACCACAGTAACCATTGATCATTAGAAAGCAGTATATGATCTTTGCTTTAATATTCGATACCTTTCATTATACATCTAAGATTCATTACTTTAAAATTCATATATAACTAGTCAACTACCGAATTGAACACTAACCCATAAAGCTAATTAAATTTAACAGTGCAGCTCATATTTTAATTAACTCTCCTCTATATAATTCTCTTTGAATTTGATTTAAATAAAATATATATTTATGTGCATATAGTTATACAATACTAACTTCAATACAAAGTACAATATATATATATATATATATATATACTACTATTATACAAAGTACAATATATATATATATATATATATATATATATATATATATAGTAACAAAATTAAAGAGAGCTCAAATGTATACTAAAATATCATTGGATTTGTCAAAAATCCAAATATTATTAAAATCTCAAATATTCAAGTATTCATTGTATCTTAATAAAGATGATCAAACGATCCAAATGTATTAAATAATTAAGAAAAGATTCAAATATAAATCTTGTAACTAATAAATGAAAAGCATTGTAGCTTAAATTAAATTATGAGAAGAATACCTGAGTAGTGGCTATTAAACAAAAGGGTCAGACTGAGTTATCAATCATATTAAGGGTCATTGGATTAAATGAAACATACTTCTATAATTAGATTCCTTGAGATATCACAATATCAATAATTATAAACAAATTATTAATAACAACTATTATAACTCAGGTGTATGAAAATCATGTGAGGTGAGTACACTAGTAACTCAATAAAATATCTGCTCAGGTATACAGACAGTAGATTTTATCCACTTTCATTAATTGGTTTGATGTTAAGCGCATATCCAAACAAATACCAAGTGAATATGGTCTAGCAGGGCACCACTAGATTATTTAAATCTAGACATGGTTATATCTAATAATCTTTCACAGGTACCGAGTTTGAATCCCTTTTTGGTACTTTATTTCTAATAAACATGGAAGATTTTGCTTTTTAGAGCCATATTACTGTATGCACTAATATCTAAGTAAGCATAAAACATCTTTAAACTAAAATGGAATTCATTAGACATAAATAATTTCTCAGATCTTAGCATAACAAATGTGTTTCAATATTTTTTATAAGTTTTACTAGCTCAGATTACTATTAATTTAGAATGGCAATTCACTCATCCTTGCATGAAATAGATGATGGAATGGTGGTTATAATATTACTAAGAAATCACTAAATATTATGAAATCAATATTTATTTATGGCCTTTGAACATTTAAACAGCTCATCAATTAAAATGTGATGATGACAATGATGATAATGATAACGATAATGACAATGGTTTCAACCACAGCTTTAGGACTAAGCCTAAACATAAAACCTAATTGTTATAAAGAAATTAATGATTACTGTTAATCTTATCATATTTAATCATATCTTAAACAACTAATATTCAACCATTGATGATGAATGATCACACTTGATAAAGACTACTCTTAATGAAATATATACGCCTCATTTAATAACATGAACTAATATTTATTACTGCATTTCTAACATATACATAAAAATTTCTATATTTACATGAAAATTTATATTAACAATAACAACAATAATCATAATCGACTGTTTTAAAATCATAACATTAAATTTTGAATTCTTTTCCCTTTCCCATAAATGTATTTCAAAAGTATGTTGTAGTAAATGGGGTAACCGATTTGTTAAAATGTTCCATCCACAAGAAAAGTATTTCATATAAAAAAAAATATTCACTCATTGTCACACATACCTTATAATCTAACAGGTAAGCAGAATGTTAAAAAAAATGTTAGTAGAATTGAAAGAGCAAGTTTTAGAAACAAGTTTTAATTATTTTCTCCCCCTCTCTTCTACCTCTGAAATGCTATACTTTAACTTGAAACAAAATAATCTAATATTTTAATACTACTTATTACTTCACATTCACTCGCAATTATACACATATAAAAATATTATTATATATGTGCATGTTTTATCCCATAATAACAACATATTATTTAAAACCCAAATAATAATACAAAAAATTATTTTACACATTAATATTTCATAACTGTAAATTAATAAACAAATAATTTTGATACATTCAAGATCATTTATGAAGCTCAAGGCTATTATTAGTAAGAAATTATTGTTTTTAATCGATCTGAATTGTCTTTAAAAGTTCTTTAAATAAACTATACCACTTTATTGCTAAAAGTTTATTAAGACTCTGATATCATAAAGAAAATATATCAAAAAAAATTTATACTACCAGTTCTTTGTAGTGACTTCTAATGAGTCACATTTCTTTTGTTTAATGTCTATCTTTGGCAGCAACAATTTCCATGTTTCTTTGGAACAATCTCTTTCTTAAAGTGTATAATTATTTGATGATGATGAGCTGATTGAGGTTATTTGCTTTAGTGGACAATTTGGAAATCTTTATATTAATTTTTCTTCTTTTCCTGTCAAGCATGATTCTTTTAGTGGATGAAATACAGCAGTTGTTTTCACATTTATAAATTTCCTGGGTTTTAAACTCAGTTGCTGGAACAATTAATTGGACTTGATGATTAATATTTATCAGTAGATTAATTCATCTTTCTGATCTTTGAATGCAGGTGAATGTTTTTTTTCTTTCTATTTAAAAACATCTTATTTCTCTGATCAGTTGAAAGGTGTAGAATATTATTTTCAGACAAGACATCTTTTCTTTCCTATATGATATGCAGCTCCACGATGGTCAGGTCTTGATTGGACACATATATAATTTTTCTATCCCATCATTTCTTATATTTTCAACATTCAAAACTTCATAAAAATGATTTTAAAAAAAACTAGCAGAACTAAAATGTTTGTCTGCTTTTGTTTCAATAATTTTTAAAAAGTCTCTCTCACAATATATTATAATAACAATAATCTAATCTAATAGCTCAACTGATTTTCCAGACTGCTTTTATATCCGATTTTTGAGTCAACTCACCCAATTAGAATGATAGTGTGAATTGCTATTTTTGACCAACCACAAAAAAATCACACACCTGGTTTTCAGACACATTTGTCTTAAAAAAAATAGACTTAATCCTTTTTCATGTATATCTGTAATATCTAAAATTGGAATTTCTTTTCTCTAATCTTAAGATAAGACAATTTCAAAATTAGAGTTTCCACCCAGCTTAAGCTCCCAAAGTGACAAACAATCATTTACAAAAACAAAATTGCTACAAAAATAGATATCTGATTCAACAGATTTCCTCTCTTAACATAAATTGCAAAAAAAAATAATTTGACAGATTTAACCCTTCTTCCTTTCAATATTTAATAAATGTAAATTTCTGTATGTAATGTACACACATACTTTATCATTTCACATCATTCATAAACTGACATTAAATAATATAATTGCTAGCTTAGTAATTATAACCCTAATATTTAAAATTAAATCCTTAGCATTTAAATCCCAATTACAATTATAGAAAAGCAAAATAGAAGTATAGAATAAGATATTAGAATTGATCAAGCATAGGTTAGTTTTAAAGAAAGTTAAATATCTGAAATATGAAACAATCAATAGCTTACACACACACTGCCTATAAGTATGCATTATAACTTTGCTCTTTAACAGAAAAATTAAAAATTGAATAGTTTAAATGTGTATATTACCTTTCTATCAACACACAAACAAATAAAGAATATAATTGTTGACCCACTCTCTTTCTGTCTAAAGCTTTTAGAACTGGATGTTGTAGGGTTTGAACTTGGATGCCCTACAGCTTCATTTATTGTTATATAAAAATGTGATGATGATTTTGTTTTACATTTTCCTACATGCACAGTACTATAAATTTAACTAGTGACTAAATTGTAATGGCACAATATATATATATATATATATATATTGTAACGAGCACAGACGTTCGTTACATTATTTTTTTTTTATATTTATTAAACATGAAAGTAAATTAAAAAGTTCGCATTTAAAAATTTTCTTTAAGAATTAAAAATTGAAATTAAATATCATCTTAAACTCGTATATATTAAATCGCACAGATAATGAAAAATTATTAAAAGAAAACTTTATTAGAGAAAAAGTATTTTAAAACTAAATTTTAAAAAGATTTTGAGATAGAATTATTTCTTTAAATTTATCTTTAAATATATCTTTGATTTGGAAAACAGGTTAATTAATCAGAAATGGAAATGATAAATTTAATTAGTCAAATGTAAACCAGCCTTGGGCATTTAAATATAAAAACATCAGTCAGATAGGAAAACAATAGAAACTTTTAGCAAATGAAATAAATCCATTGGGAAATCGGACCTCAATGAAAAGAATCATCGCATCGATGACGTAAAGTAAATGCAATCCTTCAAATGAATATAAAAGGACAAGGTTGAAAATTATTAGTGACTGGAAATTGATTATTACGATGTGACTATATGTAGTAGTACGGAGTTGGAGGTGAAGGAATTGACAGACACACTGTCAATTCTTTCAGCTGTTAAAGGAAGGAGAAATGAACTATTGTTTCCTACATTGAGGACCAATTAAACTAAAAAAACCTCCGAATGAATAAATAAAACAACAGCTAAATGGATACCAATCTTAGGATGGCATGGGAATTCACGTTCATGGCAAGCAACGGATAAAGATGAACTGTTTTAAACTGTAAGAACTTTATAAATAATGAACATTAAATTAAAATTTTCTATATTTAAATGATTGCAATATGATCCTATCTGACCAAACTAAATTCTTTATTAATAGTGTTATTTGATGTATTTTTTTTCTTATTTATGTAAAATCATTTCCATTTATTTATTTTTTATTCTTTAAGTTTTTATCATGATTTTTTTGTTAAACTTAAGTCGGGCATGAATGGCTGTATAGATTTGTAAAGTTATATTAGGGGAGGGTAATCTTAGGTTATTTGTGTCGTTGTTAGATTGGGTCAATGGATTGGATATATTGATGTAGTTAGTAGATGTAGTCGGAGATTCGCTACTGGCAGAATCGCTATATACGCCGCACTCTCCCGTTTTGCCTATGGAAGGAATTATAAGATGCAGAGCGCAGTTCCTTTCTATGGAGTTTTTTTTTATTGTTCTTTTCATTGGATAGAAGTAATATTCCTATCTAATGAAAGTCAATATCTTCTCTTAATCTTTTTGGTGCTGCCATATTCCGTATTACATTGAATACATCGATGTATCAGATGAATTGAGAATATTTTATTTTCACAATGCAAATCTATGTGGTCTATTCATACTTGACCCTAAATAAAAATGCATTAAATTTAAGTTGTTTATAGACGCTTGCATGGATTGGTTATCGATTAAGTATGTTTTGGGTTTTCATATTTGATCAAAATATATAGACATTCGATAAATAATGATACCTTACGGTGAGTATCTAAAATGTATTTATTCGGATGTCTTTTAAGTTATTGGTGACAATGCAAGTATCTTATGGTGAATACTATTGGGTTACATATAAATTTCCCTCCGCAATTTGTCAGTAATCAATAATTTTGTATTTTGATCGTTTATGTTTCTTTTGAAATGTTTTTGACCGTGAAATTTATGTAACCGATCTATATTCAACATTATAAACAAGCTTTCATAAATTTATATGTGCGAACTTAATTAAAATGTAAAATTATAATATAATAGTAATTAAATGTAAATTAAAGTAAAGTTAAAAATAATGTTAAATGTTAAAATGTAAACTGATACTAAAACAATTTTAAATCTTATATATATATGTGCGTAAATAAATTTTTGTATGTTAATTATTGGCAGTGGCTTATTATTATTTTTTTTTATATATACTCTTAGATTATCTTATTAAATCTCTGCTATTCCACTGAGCTAGTGACATGGGCTAACGACCGGAATCAAAATTTTAAAAAAAAAAATTTTTTTTTTTTTTGACTGACGTATCTGCCTACTTTATAAATTTTTCTAGGTTCAAATGCCTAGATGGCGCCCTGTAGTGCAGTTTACGTTAAGTCGCCTTTTCCGGATCGTTACAATATATATATATTTGCAATAAGTCCTATATTCGTAATCTGATATAAATATCTAATCGCTTATTTCAGTAATAAAGTTTATGTCAAAAATAAAAAATTGTTGAAGAAAGATATTTTCAAAAAAAACCTGCAAAATTTACAAAAAAAAAAAACAATAAAAAAAACACAAGTTAGCCATCTTCTTAGTATATGTACATGTGCGCATATACTGTATATATTTAGTGAATATATATATAATTAACTTTTGTATATAGTATGTTTTTCATTTGCAACTACGAAGATTGTATCAGAAATAAAAATTTTGTTTTATAGATCGTTCGATCACCGCAGTTAAGCAATGTTAGGCCCAGTTAGTACTTGGATGAGTGACTGCCTGGGAACCCTGAGTGCTGTAAGCCTTCTATTTTTTTTTTTTTTTGTTTCATAGATTTAATAAATCTAATTAATCTAAAATAATAAAATATCAAACAATTCTTTAACAAAAAGTAATTAGTTTTTAGGTATGTTTCTTATATTTTTTAAATATTTTTAAATTTGTTATAAAAATGCTGAGGGCAAAAACAAACGAATCATTCATTAGGAAACTATAAAAAATCAGTTACATTTCTATTTATTTCAATCTTATTTTTTAAAACTTCATAAAATTAAATAATAATTTATTATATTTACAAAAAATATATATAAATCTTCAAGTTGTACATTTTTAAAATGGTTTATTTTTCTTATAAAAACTAAATTAAAAGCACTTAACATATTTTTTGTCATATAATTTACACTTCGCTTGGTTTTAATTACAAATAACTTTTTTTTATTGCTGTTTACTTCTTCTTTTGACAAAATGTATTAAAATTTATATTGTTTGTTAACTTTTTTCTTTTATCAATAACTAAGCTATTAATAGAATATAAATAGCTAGAGGTCTTTTAAATTTTGTGAAATATTCAAAAACAGTAGACAAGCTTAATTATTCAATATACTGTATATATGTATAATACAATTTTCTTCTTCCTCCTTTTTTTATGTATTGATTTCCATATTTACATATCATACCATTTGCAACCTTCTTATACACTTAACAATACTATTTTTTTACACTAAACTTATTGTTAAGTGTATAAAAAGATTGGAAATGGTATGGTGTATATATATGCAATACTACATTGTAGCCAAATGTAAAATCATATTGTACAAGAAAATGTGGATAATTAATAATTACTATAGAGTTAATATTTAAAATGGCTTATCCAGGCTTTGAATGAGGCTTATCTTTGTCAAAAACGGTGAAGAAAATTTTAAACATTTAAATTGCAATTCAAAAGCAGTGTGTGATTTTGCCTATATTCAATGTTTCTTATATATGTAAATAGAGGTATGTGAACTCATAATTTTTCAGTCTATTCATTCTTGACTCTTTCTTAAGCAACTGATACACATGACACAATTTCACAAAATACATATATTAGGAATCATGTATCATTTTCTCATGCATGAGATCATGTGTATTGGTTGCTTGAGTTAGAGTGGAGAATAAATAGACTAAAACATCTCCGAGTTCAAATTCCTCTTTTTACATATTAAAGCTGTAATATTTATTAATTGTTATATCACTCTTGTGGACCATAATACTGCATATATATTAGTATATAAAGTCTTAAAGAGTGTGTATGTAACTAAACTCATTAAATTATATAGTTATTGGCCTATTATCAAGCTTAATTAATCTATGTAAACAAGATAGCTTAATTTAATGAATAATATTTCTGTACCGTGATTTTCCCTAAATCTCTATACTGCAAAAATATTATTCATTAAATGAATAATCTCAGGTTTAATGAATAACTAATAAAAAATATTAATATACTTCCATTAAATGATTTGTGTCATAGTTGTGAGGGCAGTAAGTTTGACACATCAATTAAACTATAGTAATTGGCTATTTATATATAATGAACAATGATAAAAATATGCATAAGAGATTGTGGTCTGGACTATTTGATGAGAGCTGGTTTAGCATAAAATGTGCATTTTGGGGATCATAAATTTTTCACCCAACTTTGGTCATATCTTTATCATTATATCCCTCCATAAGGTCTTAAAATTGGATAGACAATTTTTATATTGTGTAAGAATGGTGTAGTAAATATTTCACTACAGAAATATTATTCATTACATGGATAATGTCAAGTCTAATGGATGAGTAATAAAATTATTAATATATTTCCATCAAGTGATTTGGGTCAAAGTTATGAGGGCAATAGGTTTCACACTTATCAATTAAACTGTAGTAATTTCCTATCTATACATACTGAATGATAAAGATATGTGCAAGATATTGTGACCTAAACCAGCTGATAAGTGCTGTTTCAGCATGAAATGTGCATCGTGGGGGGTCATAATTTTTGTCATGTCTTTAGTTATATGTTTATGATTATACCCCCCCCCCCCACAAGCATTAAAAGTGGATAGAAATCAGTTCCTATCTTGAATGGTGTAATGAAAATTACACTACAGAAATATTATCTAGTGAATGACTAATAAAAATTTAGTTCAAAATCTTAAAATGATTAAATCTTATGTTGATTTATATAAAAAAAGTAAATGAGGCTTCCAGATGTGTATATATAAATATTTTGCTTTTAACTAAAGAAGTAAGTGTAGTTTAGTCTAGATATTTTATTGACATTTTAAACTAGTGTCCATTAATTATTTATACTAACAATAGATCCATAGAAAAATAGTTTAACTATTAGAACACCAAGGTAGAATGGTTCTGAAAAGTAGAAAAGATCAAATCTGAAAGTCATTTTTATCAAAGAGAATTATGTGCAATCTAACACGATTGGTAAGAGTTATGATTAAGCATAACCAGAATATTTTTTTTGAAAAATTACCTCTTTTCTTATGATGTTTTTGTATTTTCCATTACAACAATTTCTAAAGCAAAACATATATTTGGTATAGGTTACAATATTTTCAAGATTTCAGTTATTTTTTTTTCTTGTTAATAGAACTATGTTTTTACTATTTTCTTTATTGAAAACTTGAGAGTCATTGCATCCATAACATATTAAGATTTGTATTAAGAAACATCTCCAAAAAGCAATTTCATTATTTTAATTATCACAAATATGATACAAATATTAAAAGTCTTTACAATTGGTGCATTATTTATTAATTAATATTTATTATTATATAGCATTTGAACTTATTTTTTAAGGCAACTTAAGGAATGTGCAGAGATTACAGCCAAAAGAAAGAATCACAAATGACTTTATTAAGTCCACCAGATTTGATAGCCATTACCAATATATATATATATATATATATATAGATAGATAGATAGATAGATAGATAGATAGATAGATAGATAGATAGATAGATAGATAGATAGATAGATAGATAGATAGATAGATAGATAGATAGATAGATAGATAGATAGATAGATAGATAGATAGATAGATAGATAGATAGATAGATAGATAGATAGATAGATAGATATTAAATTACATTTATAAATCTGATGAGAATAATAATCACAGCATCCTGAATTTTTTGTTGGCAATCCACTTGTGTCTAGGAAGATCAAATCCAGCATCATTATTGGATCTAGATAAATAAATTTGTTTGGATCCTCATAATAATTCCATTTTATATATGTAATTCATTGGTTGTAGATTTTTGATTGAACATCCAAATAGGAGATCCTAAGTTGAGATGAGTCATAAGTGGTGAAACTATATCTTGAGTTTTGATTTACTTAACAAAATTTTGTATATATTGTGTGTGACAACTTCTCTTTTGATATATTCTGGAGTAATATGTGAAAGAACAAAAAGGCACTATCAAGAAATTAACATGAAAGAATAACAGAGTAGACATGAGTGTGTGACAATCAAATAATTGTATAAGAGATTTTATATGGAAGATCTATATGGTTTATTATTGAAAGAAGAGGATGCTTATAATAGTAATCATTAGCCTTCTTATGACTTTTAAAACTCTGAATGTTTTATGATCTATTTCTGCAACATAAGTTTTAAATTTTTACCTCTCTGACATATATTTAATTTTTGATTGACATTGTTCTTGTTAATTTGAATTTCTTAAATGATGACTATAAAAGTTTATTATGCAGTAAAATTCCAAAAATTACTATACAAATAGGATTATTTGGGATAGAAGTTTCAATATTGTTCAATATAGCAGATATTATAATATTAGATCATTTGTCATGCATTCAATATGTTTTCTCTAAAACATTCAACTTTTTCCTGAAATACATTACAGGAATGTATGATGGCTTTGTAATCATCATAATTTTTTATTCATAATATATTGTTGAAGCATTGACTCAATATAAATCAGTAGGGTTTGCCACAATTTTAAACTGAACAAATTCATTTTACCCCTTATGATTCTATATCTTAGCTTTTGTCCATAGATGGCAGCAGTAATTAAAAACATGAAGCATTAAAGCATATGTACCAACTTGTGCATTTTGATTGGTATAGTTTACATTATACTAAGAGAGAAAAGATATGTTTTAAAAATGAAAATTATTTTTAAAATTTTAAATGCACTTTCATTATTTTAATGGAGAATATAATTATATTAAATGAAATATATTATATGTTTATTATTAAAAATATGTTTTCTAATGTGTTTAAATTTATGTGTTAGAAAAGAATAAAATATTTTATTTTTACATTATTCTAGTAATGTCAGCTTACTTCCATTTTTTTATTTCACATGAAAAGTTTGTTCTTTATTAAATACTTTTGTTATTTTAGTTACTTATAAAGAAGTTTTTTATAATAAATATGCAAAAAAAATATGTATATATTTTGTCATTAACTTTAAGATTGACTATCTTAACCCTTTCACCATCAATTATATAATTGGCCGAATAAGTTAAAAATCAAAACTTTTAATTGGCCAACTCACAACTTTAACAAAATCAATTGTTAAAATAGATTCACTTTTAATAATATAAATACATTAGTTTCGTTTGTAAAAAGTATATTAATAATTTGTCAGATTAGGAAAGTAAACGAAAGTCTTTTCAAAAATAAAATTTGATTTATAATTTAAAAAATATTCAATTGCAGTGAAATTAAAAGTAACCGCTATTTGACCAACCAAAAAGATTTCTGACGTAATAATTTTTTTTTCACTTTACATTACGATAAATATGTAGCAATAAATAAATAATTTTTGGTAACATCTTAACTATTTTTCTAAAATAATTTGATTTTTAGTATTATTTTATCAATAATAATTTGTAATTCAATTCAAATATTGTTTAAAATGTTGTAAACATTCGTTTATCATTTTCGAAATAAAACACAAAACGAACATAACTTTTTACTTTTTGGCAGCCATTTTCCTTTCTGACAGAAGTTTGACAGCCAATAAGATTCAAGAAAAGGTGGTGAGAAGGCGGTGCTTTGGTTTTGTTTGACATATATGGTCATTTTTATTGAATTTTTACTTGTAAAATAATTCAAAAGAGGGCACTATCTTACAGAACTTTTGATTTTCTTTTCAATGACGTATCATATGTATATGTGGGATAAAAAATAGCCGATTTAGAGTGATGTCAAATCTTCTCATTTTTAAATGAGTTGATAATCTGGACCAACTGATGAGTGCTGGTTTAACATGAAATATAAATATTGGTAATTATTTATCTTTTAGACATATACATGGTCAAGGGTTTCAGTAGTATGACATAGTGTGAAGAGTTGAGGGTTGTGTGAATGTCTGAGCTCAAAATACCCTATACATTGCATTGTTTGTAGTATATATATATAACCTGTATGTTAGATACTTAAGCTGAAAACTAAAATGTATAAAAAACTTTACAGTTTGACTCTTGATTTAATTATATAAAATCTAGTGAACAGGAAAAAAGGTTTAATCATAGTTTTTATTATTTAAAGATATTATCTCTATAGGAATTAAATTTCATACATTTTTTTAAAGTTTGTTTTAGATGAAGAATTTGAAAATACTTAAACATTTAACTTTTATTGACAAATGTTTTGCTCTTTAATAATTATAAGTGTAATATAGATGTCATCCATATGCACCATTGTTGTATCATTATTGTCCAATTGAAAATTTAAGAATAATAAACCATAGCAGTTTTTTGTAATCAAATTTTATCGGCTTTATTTTTAGACTAAATTAGGAGTCTAACTGGAATTTCAAAATAGCATTATGTTTAATGTTAACATAATCTTATACCAGCAATACCATGATATGACTCTCTTAGTTTACTTATATTCTTCCAAGAGCAGTGCATTTCATAATATTTTCAGAGCCAATTACTTTAAGCTTGAGTAATAATCAATAGTATTAGTTGATTACTCAAATATTCTAGATAGATGGTACTAGAATAGTGTAAAAAGAATTAACATGATCTAAAATTAATTCTTCTTTCTACTGTTTTATTAGCTATTTAATCTTTACCAATATTGTTACTGGTAGCAATGACTTATTATAATTTCAATTATTATTGGATTAACTTTTCCAAGCAATTGATATGATTACTAGAAGATATCATTAACACTTCACATGTTGGTTTTTTACAAGTCCTAGCATTAATTAGATTATATCTCCAATTTTATTTTGTTCAAATTTAATTATTATTCTTTATTATAAATATACATATACAAACAAAATTTATTCCCAAAAATATCAATTTAACTTTGCAAACATATAAAAAAACATCTTGCAGTGAAGTATATATAATAAGAATTATAAAGGACAATTACTCTAATTTAATTAGACACATTGTAGCATTACTGAAAAAAAAATCTGATTTGTTTTAACTTAGTCAGTTCAGCCTAAATAATGTTTCACTCAGATTACTTAAAACTAATAAAATTGTATTAAAATTTAAAATTCTACTTATAATTTTTAAAAAATAACAAAAAAAAATGTTCAATATAAAAAATGTTTTTTTTTTTTTTTTTTTTTTTTTGGTGAATTACAAAATTGCATCTGACCCTTATTAATTATTTTTTGATTTATCTTCTCTGAAAAGTAAATATTTTCTAATAAAATTGGAATTAATCACATTATTTTTTTTAAATGTAAATATTAAACAAATATATATATAAATAATCATAAATAATTATATAAACCATGAAAACTGTATGTTTTTATTCTTGAAATCCAACAAAAAATTTGGCTTTTGCTAAGTAAGACTCATGTGGAGAGAACTAAAAATTACCAATCAGTGACATTATGAGTAGGCGACACCTATGTGTTTGCTCTTTTGTAAAATAAATATTTTATAGTATACTGACCTCTTGTGACTTTTTTTGAAATTAAAAAATCAATAATATTTTAGCTCCATGTTTTGCTATAAATGAAAGCAGAATTGATAAAAATAGCATGAAGGATAACCACAACAATGTGTTTTAAAGCTAAAGTAAAGCAGTCCCATCACATACTTTAGGAAGAAATCATAGTGGTCATTTAAAAAGCTAAAGCTTGCAATAATAGAATAATAAGCATTTTAAATATAAGGGAAATTATGTTCATCATAGATTGGTATTAAAAGATGAAAATCCATTTTGTACTTATTAACTTGCAAACCATCTTCTTTGTTGACAACCATTGAAAGCTTTGTCAGAAAAAAGGACTGATGTCCTGTAACATTAGATCATATTATTAAAGTTACATTAAGTGATAATGAGTTGTGATTTTTTTAAAAATAGTAGATTTTAACATGATACTTTTATTAACATTAAAGATGAATATTCGTGTGAGATTTACCCTGGCACAGTACATGTTGGGGTGATTTCCTTATTATTATTACAAATGAAACAGTGTTAGATAAATAATTAGTATATAATGTTAAAGGTAAAAAAATCTAAAGAAGTCAGCATTTTACAAGACTGCAACTAACAACAAAGATTTCACCATTGTTTTTTTGATGGAAGAAAATTCTCAGAGAGCATTCCCATTCTTCTTTTCATATGAAGATTTTGTAGTATAATTTTAAATTATTTTTTGCTTGTTTATAAAATATTTTTGATTATTTTTACACACTAATTGGTTGATTATTATAAAGAAAAAAACAGATTAACTTTCACTTTAATCATTTATGTTTACATTTATAAATAGAAGTTAATAAAGTTGATTGTATTATAAAGAGGGGGAAAATGATGATTAATTATCAAAATTGATTTGGTTTTAAAATCTTTTATAATATTATAATTTTAAAATAAAGTCAGATTTTAAAGCAGAATTTCATAAAGTTATATATAAATCAACCTTTATTCATTCACATCAAAAACAATTATAAAATAAAAATGAATTTTATTTTTTGTTTTAGTGTTTGCATAAATATCTGTCAAAATATTAATGGTAAATGGTTATATTTACAGTTCAGTTTTTAAATATTTAAAATGGTTAATTGCAATTTTTTTAGAATATTATTTAATTATAAAATTAAATATCAAAGATATCAAGTCCAACTTATTGAATTTTAGTATAGAATAAAGATCTTATGAAACAGAAAGGTTGAACATTTCCAAAAACTCTCACCAGATGAAATAATAGAAAGTGTCAGAATGCAAGAGGGTTAACACATATTTTATACCCAGAATTATTTAATATGTCTAAGAAAATATTAATTTATGAAATATATTATTAAGTATACAAAAATATATACAAGTGTTTCAGAAATTAATCTAGAATTTACTAGCAGATTATCTTGATGGATTAAAGATCATTTTTATACATAATCTTTTAAAGATGCTCAAGATCTTTTTCATTCCATCTATGTTGATTAAATTTAATACATTTCTACAATATTTTATTCCTTGGCATCTATCTTTTACAATGCTTTAATTAATAATCTTACAGTTTCAATAACATATCAGTCTTCTTCATAGCTATAAATACAATTATATTATGCTTATGTATAATTTATGTAGTGAATGTAGATTCTTATATAAATATGTATAAAGAAATATATATTGCAAATAATTTCCAGATCATATGATTAAGTCTTTTATAAAAATAGTGTGATAACTTTCCACACATGTTATTGTTCAAATTGTTATTTTTAGCCAATAAATTGAATTCTTTTCTTATAGCCTTTGTGTATAGCAGAAGAGATTTCTTAATGGACAAAAATAATGATTTGGACATTAACACTATGTGACTTTACCTTTTTTTCAAGATTAAATACTTATTGGTTCTGCCTAGGAAATAAAGTGAAGTCAAAATTATATTATTTGTGTGAATATTTGAAATACTATTAATTGACTCTCAAAAGTATTAGAATATATATATATATATTGATGATGAAAAATAATATATATATATATATATATTGATGATGAAAAATAATAATTAGGACATTATCACTTGCGGGAGTTTACCATATTTCTTACAGAAAATTTTATTGCAAAATCTAATAATTACTATATTATCATTTCAATGTATATGTGGTTTATGCATGTAATTACATTGTTTTCAAATGTTAAAGTAAAAATTAAAATAGCTATAAATGTGGGATCAAAGCTTATCCAATAGCTATCCAGAGGAAAAGTGAAGGAAAAGACAATAGTAATGAAATCAGCTGGTGTTTAATGAAGATTTTATTTTTTCTTCTTTGTTTCCCTCTTAATATAAAGATAATTAAATATCTAATTAGTGAATAATAATTAGATTGGCAGTAAATTAGCTATATGTCAGAGCATTGAATGGGAAGTGAATCCAGGCCAGCTGCTTGGAAGGCAGCTATTTTTCTTTCCCCCAAAATTATACATGCTTGTTCACTCAAATTTAAATCCAAGACTAATATCAGAGAAATGTACACAAAATGTTTCATAGTAAACACAGTAAACTAACATTAGAAAGATTCTAAAACTTATGTATTAGAAAAAAAAAGATGTAGTTTTTAATGGTAAATGTTTTTTGCTTACGTAATTTATAATTCTTTTTACAACAGAAAAGCTATTCCATTAAATTCTTGATTACTCTTTGAGACGTTAAAAGATATATCCAAGGCAAATTTCCTAATGTTTACTTCATATTCTCTTACTATTACCGCTGGGTTTTGCTATGCAATTATTAATATGATAAATTAATATAAATGGGTTGTTTATCAAGATACATTAGTCAGTGTAAAGTGTTTACCAGCTATTTATCTCTGATGTTAAGACCAAGTCATGTGATAATCCATGTCACCTGGGAGGTTCTGAACTAAAATATCAGTTATATTTTGTGGAATTCTGCAAGATGAAGTTACAGGTAAATAATCTATTTTAGATATTTATAATCATGACAAAATTAAATTATAA
The DNA here is from genome assembly GCA_028023455.1 of Epiperipatus broadwayi. Taxonomy (NCBI): domain Eukaryota; kingdom Metazoa; phylum Onychophora; class Udeonychophora; order Euonychophora; family Peripatidae; genus Epiperipatus; species Epiperipatus broadwayi. The sequence goes on along the minus strand of JAQFVV010012479.1, from coordinate 2,592,887 downwards.
CCATTATTCCCTGGAAGCTCTAAAAAAAGGTCAGGGTATTGATTGTAACAGAAGATAGAGAGTGCTAAAAATCTCTTAATTACATACCCTACACTGGGATTCAATGATGATATTTTATTTAGATACCTAGAACTGCAGATCATTTTCAAGTTAAAGAAGATTATATATATATATATATATATATATATATATATATATATAACTATATATATATATATATATATATATATATATATATATATATATATATATATATATATATAAAGAACTCTCTACAATTATATAACACTTTGTTGATCTTTGTGAATGTTGAAGTGAAGAAACAGTTGATTTACAAAGGGGTTATGTACTATATGACAAAAGCATAATTTTTGGAAGAAGAAACAGAGTGAGATCATTATGACTAAAAATTTAAGAAGAATAACAAATGCTTACACAAGCTGTTTTTCACAGAAGCAAAACTCTTCAAACAGTGGCACCACACAGTGCAAGCCACAGTAATCAAAAGATCCTAAGACATAAATGCAGTCCTCTCAGATCTAAGATTCCTCACTGATGAAAGGCACAAGATAGAAACTAGTCTGGGGATATTGGATGAGTAGGAACTAGATAGGGATTTTATGCACAAACCTTCCTGCATCCATTGATTACTCTGGCTTGCACTGAGTTGTGCCACTGTATGGAAAGTTTTGCATCTGAGAATATTGTAAAGTTTAATGGTATATCATATGGAATGGCAAAATTAATTCAATGGAAGCTATAAAATGGAGATAATTCAAATTTATACTCCAAAACAGAATTTTTATATTCCACTAAGCAACAATTCAAAATTATTATGAGAGAGGTTTATATTAATTTAAAAAAAACAATTGACAGATGAAAGTCACTTTGAGTAAACTTGGTTATGGTATCTAAATGAGAGAGGATGCACATGTGGGAATTTATAACAAAAAAGATCTTTATATAATTGATTCTTTCTGTGAAAGAATTGTTAACCAGAAATGGACTTAGAAATATCAAAATGAAAATATAGCAAAATTGGATTATATTTTGGCTAACAGAAAGTATGTATTTCAAGACTGTAATGTTCTTAGTAGTATATGTTAATACAAAATTAGTGTATTGAAAACTATTAAGAAAAACATCATAAAAAGTTGATAATTTTAACTTTCACAAAATACTACAGTAAACAAGTCAAAGTTCGTAGATTTTTTATAATTATTAATAGACTTTGTAAAGGATTCAGACGTAATTATAATCAATAAGATGATAACTGATATTCTATTAAGAACTGTGACAAATATAGCTAGTAGAAAAGAAATAGCAATTTATCAGTAATTTTTTAACTAAGAGAGATATGTAAATAATAGAAAAAAATTTAAAAATACTTAAAAGTTGTCCTTAAAGATTGTCATTCAAACTCTCTTTATAGTATGGCCACTCATTGCAAGCCATAGTAATCAATGAATATAAGAAGAATAGTGCATAAAATCTCTATCTAGTGCCTATTCTTCCAATATCCCCAGACTAGTTTATAGCTTGTGGATTACATCAATGTAGAGCCTTGGATCTGATCACACTACATCTAACATACTAGGGTTTGTACTGAGTGGCACTAGTGTAGGGAGAATTTGTCACTGTTTTAACAGCTTGTGTAAGCACAGGAAATAGTGATCATGTTAAGATCGACATGGTGTAAAACAGTACAACAAAATTAATAATGTTAGAATATAGTTAAGAGTTAACCAAAAAAGCTATAGAAGAAAATAAAAATCTTAACAGTATAAATATTGCTATTAATATGAGGCAACCTGCCTCAAAAGCGCTAAGCATTTAATATTTTTGCACTCTTTATAGCCTCTCTTTCAAGCGCTCCACACCCTTTTAATTAATTTGGTTTATTTATTAACAGTATAAAATAACACCTGAATATAAAAAAAAAAGTGGTTTCAGCAAGAGAAAATAAAAGAAAAAATATTATTAAAAAGTTAGATGATGTCAATAATGTGCAGAAATTTTTTACAAAGAATTATAAAACAATAAAGAAGAAAAGAAGATAATCCCTGATACCATTTTTGGATTTGTCAAGTGTTAAAAATAAAAAGGTGAGACATGCATTTAAGCCTAAAAAGGAGGAAAAAGATGTAAAAGTTATAGAACATTTATCAACATCTTTAAAAAGTAGTTGCAGAAATAGAAACATTGCTGACTGAAACATATACCAAAAGTCTCACTCATAAAGATGTACCAAATAATTTGATAAAGTCAGAATATTGACATTTAAAATGATAAAAAGAAATATTTGATATTGCACACCACTTTTTTTTTAACAGTTAACTTCAAGATTTTAACCAAGATAATTATAATTCATCATTAATCAATTTTGGAATCAAATTAATCAACAGAACAAGTTTGATTTAAAAGTGGTTTCAATCATTTGAGCCTACAAGTATTTCCAAAGTAAACAAGATGTATACTTAAGACCTCATCATATTTATCAAAACACAACAGCAGTGATGAGATTACATATTTGACATTAAGAAGATTATTATGATAAAGGTATTTTAATAGAGTGATTTCATATCTGCAAAACTTTTATAGTAATTTTATAGGAAGTTATTGTGGATCGTAAATGTAAAGTTATGGTAATAAAAATATATGAATCTTGTTTACTTCAAACAGATCTTGCAGTTTTTCTGCTTGTTTTACAAATAATGTTTTGCAGCCTTAGGAAATTTTGCGAAAGTTGTCAGATAAAAAATAAGAAAGTCAACCTAAAAATAAATATTAAAAAACTAAAATAATTTTCAATGTATTTCAAAATAATTAAATAATTGTAATTAGTAATCATGAATTAAGTGAAGTTAACAAATACAGATACAGTTGGAAAAGTAATGGATGGAATGATTTTGATATAAACAACTCAATATTAAAAAAAAAAAAATGTCTATAGGTGAGTTTTACCAGTTTTTGCTATTTAACAGACTGACACTACACAGATCTTAGTTCACAGAACAAAATAAAGAAATATATATGTAGATAGTAACAAGAAAACATCAAATGAAAAATACATAGATGAGAGAACAAATGGACACCATTGATTTTATGGAAAGAAGATACTGGAGTGGAACTGGATGGGACATACTGTTTGAAGAGATGATAACAGATGGACAACAAGAGTCTTAAAGTAGATGCCAAAAGACTGTAAATGATTTTTAAAAAACTACATAATAAATGGTTGAAATGAAGATGTTTCCTGGTATCATGTAAGAAAGAGATATTATAAATAAGAGAAATTGGAATAAATTTGGATTAACTTCATCTTATAATGGATCCATAATTGTTAGAATTAGTGATGATATTGATTTTTAATTTTGCTTTCCCCATTTCATATTACAAACAGGGCAATTTGAGGAAAGAAAAATAAATTAGAAATCTTTAAACACATTGTTTTACTTCATTTGTAAAATTTAAGAACTAAATTATAAATATATTAAACAACATCCACACCACAACATACTATTTCCAAATAATATTAATAAATATACAATAAAATACATATAAACCCAAAATGAATTACACTGTAACAATTCACTATTGATAAATACTATGCATATAATAAAGATATATATTTAAAGATGATAACCTGAGTTGACTGATGAGTGTGGGATCAGCATGTAATGCACCTTTGGGGATCATTTGTCTTTTATTGTGTCTATATTCATATGATTTGAAAAGAATATGTGGTGATGTGGAGGTTGTGTACTATTTTTATAAAGATGTTACATATGAAGCAGAGAAATGTGAATGACGCCACATGTGTGTGTTTACATTTTTAAAAAAATCAGATATATTAAGCTTTAATTGAGGTTGAAGTTTATATCTGGGCTAAAGATAATTTCTAGTTAAATAAATTATTAGTGATGATTATTATTGCATTTATCCAGAGTGGTTGGTGTCAAAATTGGGGTTGGAGTAAGTTTGACAACGGGTTTTTCAAAATGTAAGAAAAATCTAGTTTATTATAATAGTCGTTAGGACTATATAAAAGAAACGAATACTTCATACAATGATTTACAAAAGTAGATTAATATTTTATAAAATTAAATTGTAGTGAATTTAATTACGACCACTTCAATATAAACCACGATAAAGTCATTTAAAATTTTAAAACATTTCAAATATATTATATGGTCCCCTAAATGCCTATTAACTATTTAGTTACGAAAAAGACTGACTCATTTAAATTTCTATTACAAAAATATTGACATTTTTCTCTTAACACATAAAAATTAATGAAAGAAACATGTTAATCATATATTTTTGTTTTTATAAATTAATCTTTTTATTTAAACTTGACTTTAATTGACCATTAATTACATTTAGTGGAGATTAAATCACAATAAAAAAAGTTTTCTTTAAACAATAAAACTGGCATATATGTAGTATAGATTAAGTTGTATACTTACAGAAAAAAATGTATGCAGGTTTGTGGTAATAGTATTTTACTTATAGCTATATGTTGGACTCTTTTCATCATCTAATTGAAATTGGTTAAAAAGTAAATCTTGATATAGTCAGCATATAGGTTATTATAAAACATAACGAGTCAAGTGGTTTTATTCTTCATCTTCAGATGTTGTTGGCCTGACCAATGAGAGCTTGCAAAAGAATTGGACCTATGACCTTTAAAGTCATAGATGCTAAGTTTGAGGTGAGGCTCTAGTCATATAGAATATTTTATCATTGTTTTACTGACTAACTTACATGTATTTTAAAAGGCATAATATGAATTTTTCTATAAACATTTAACACTTTCAATTAGATGGTAGAAATAGTCCAACATATAGTACACACATATATAAAATATGCACTAGTGTATGGGACTATATAATAACCATACATTAATGTCCATTAAATATTATATAAATATAGTGTTATTTGCTCACAAGCAGTCAAAAAGACTAAATAGATAAACAATTTTTATTTAAGGTTATAGCAATATTTCTGTAAATTGTCAATAGGTACATTTTTCTAAAACATCAGCAATTTTACAGCTTGAGCTATTTCAGTATTGTTTTATACGTATGTAATCATTAGAATCAGTGTCTTTTATCTCCATTATTATTACCCCATTCTATGTAAAAACATGTTAATTATTCCCATAACAGATTATTTAATATTTTATCTTTCAGAAAACTAATGTATATCGGTGATACCAGCCATCCCATCGAAAAGTGCTTGCAAGAACGCAAACTGATGATTAAAAGAGAGAAAACAAATATGTTTAAGGTAGCAGACCATGTATGTACCAATGAACATTTGTTAAATTGGGAAAATACAAAAATATTGGATAGAGAAGAAAAGGTGTAAATAAGAAAATTTAAAAAAACTGCTCACATGACCATGGCAAATAATCCCATAAGTCAACATAGAGTGACTTTACATAATGTATAAAAACTACTAATCAACTTTGCTCTTAGAAAAAATTGAAGAAACCAGGAGGAACCTCATAGATAAGTAAATAAAATTTCTACTGACTGTTGCCTTTGACAGGATGGCTCAGTTGGTTAGAGCATTACTATAACATCTAATACTCAATAATCTAAGAGTCCAGGTTCAATTCTCATGCTAGTACTGTCACTTGTCAGACCAAGAACACCTAAAGAATAGGGGAGAATAATACCAATTGAAATATTGTACATATACTAACCTGTGTGCTACTACTAACAGTTGAATGTATTTGGAATATTTAATACTTATAATATGTTTTAAATGTATATAGGTGAAATTAATAAAATTTCACAAATAACAATGTTTAGCTTAGTGCTTTTGGAGTATATTTATTCGATAAGCATAGCCATTATTATGTGTTAAATGTAAAGTATGCAAATTTATGCAAATCATTATCCTGTTCATTTAAATAGAATTATTTTTTTCTAAAAACATTCAATACTCAGATGATGGAAATATTCAGCATATAAATACAACTATCACAAACCTTCAGGAAAATACTATATTTTAATAATCTTTATAGTATCTTATTTAAATAAATACTTTATTAAAAATTATAATAGTTTGATCAATGAAATGTAATCAGTTAAAGACAATACAAGTACAATTAATCATACAGAGAGTATCTTAGAAAATACAATAAAATTATTTAATATTTTCTTTATGTAAAAAAACATTATTAATCAGTTTCTTCATCTTAGTAAGAAATCTTAAAGAAAGAAATCAAGATATGTTGGAATTCACTTACTTCTACAACCACCTATTGAGATACTTTGCTAATTTTATTTTTTTAAAACTGTGAAATTCATGCATATTTTATTTGATATTGTAACCCCCCCCCCCACCATTCTAAAGATGTCTGGATAATTAAAAATGTAGTCAATTCAAAATATTTAACCACTCATTGCTCTTCACCATAAAACTAATAATAGTGATAGTAATAATATAAATAGTTATTAAACATTCAACTAATTAATTTAATATATGTTTCTCATAAGATATGAGGGCAAAGGAAAATACATATTGTACTTTATATAATATTTATCTTTGCCTGACTCTCAGACATTCTGCATATTCAGTTTTAACAAATATAAAGGCTGTTTTACCCATTACATAAGTCTAAGATAGTGTATTATATATCAATCTAAAGAACTCTTAATAATTGTTGAAACAAAGTATTTACCTGGATATATATATATATATAATAACTGAAATACAGGCTTATTATATATCTGTATCAATATATGTAATATATAGGGTATATGAACACAGACTTTCATACAAATAATCACCAATATACATATTTCAAGCTAATTAAGCAATCATCAGTTGGTCCAAATTATCAGCTCTACACCTATATGCAGATATATATGAAGATAGTCAATCTTCATACTTTAATGGACAGGTTTCAATCCACTCCACACTCCAACTCTTCAACAATCCATCCAATTGAAAATCTGATGATGAAACACTCAAAGGTTACCCTGAGGCTGAGATTCTCATCATATAATAAACCTTATACTCTTTCTTATCAATCCTTGGTAGCAAAAACTGTCAAATATATTCCATAACAAAATATATAAAAAGTACTAAAGAAGTAAGCATATAATATAAAATGACAATTATTGAATAAAAAGAACAAAATTTAAATTTATAAAGACATATTCTTAGTCATTAAAGTATTTTACCTGTAAACTTAAGCAAAGGGAATTAACCGTTCTTCCTATAGTAGGAATTAATTCCTTCAGAAAGACGTTCTTTTGTTTTCTTCTTGGCTGGAAGATATACCAGGCTTGTTCTAAAAAATTCAAAAGAAAGCATGCACATGAAATTTCAAATTTGGGAGCTTTCTTGCATATTTTCCATAGATGCAATTAATTTTTTTTAAAAAAAAACATGTATTGACAAAGCCAGGAGAAGATTATAAATAGAAAAATAGTTCCATTATAAGTTTCTTGCATTATTCAGTAAATATTCAAACATGAAAGAAATTTGAAGCATCTTTGCCTTCATTGAGTCGCAAAATGAACCAACTGATCAACAAGCAATTTACTTATAGATGCTAAATTAATAATAATAAGAGGATAATGTATTTTATGGACATCAATTGAAATATAATAAATATTAAGAAAGTCTTTTTAAATATTTTTCCAAGACTAAACTTTAATATCTTTTTCCTTCATGAAATTAATAGGAAGCATTTTGAAAATATCACATTCTGTGTCATTTTCAAAATTATTTGAAATTGACAAATAATTCATTTTTATCTTCTTATTTTAAAAGTTAGAGTTAATGAAGATATTATCAAGAAATTGATTACTTGTTACCACTAATGACAGTTTCAAGACTCTTCAAGACAAATATTAGACTCAAGAAATAATAATCAAAAGTTTGAATTAACTAATAGATATTATAATAAGGCAAAATTCATATTTACCTAATGTTTTATCAGTTTCCAGTAATTTTCAGTTTCCAGAATTTTTGTTTTATCATTCCTTTTTAATAGTGTGAAAATATCATTTCTTCATTATTATTATTTCCTGCATGATCTAGCATATACTGTATGAAAAGTATAATTCAAGAATAACTATTAGCCTTCCACCTCTGCATTCAGATAATTTAACTTGAAAAATGAAAATGAAAATTAAAGTAAACACTAATTACTTTTTTCTTCCTTTTTTAATTTTAATACTCCATTTATTTTTGTTTTAATTTCAACAGCAACTTTATTTTTAAGACTACTTTTTATATGCATGTGGGTATTTTTTGCCATATTATTCTTACCTGATAGACCATTGTTCAATCCATTTAAAAATAATAGAGGCAGAACATTCACACTAGCTAAAACTGACATTTTAATTACTTGAACTTTGACCCTTCTAATTTGACCCTTCTTAAATCATGAGTTTTGTCTAGACTTGTTACATAAATATCTTTAAAAAAGTTATTTAAATTAATAAAACAATACATTTATTTTAAAACACATGCTTTATTAATTAAATATCTTTTTATTTAAAATATTTATTTTTGTTATTTTATTAAAAGTTTTTTCTTACTATAATTATTATAATTATTGTTATGTAATATTTTTATAAAACATTATTTTCATTCTTAAAAACAATTAATATTTTTATTAATTTCCAGTCTTACTCTATATACATGCACTTAACCACGTGCACTCATTGAATCTCAGAAATAATAACCTATTTTAAATAATAATTCAATAAAATTAAATTAAATTAGCTAACAAATGTATCAAATCCAAAATTCTATTTTCACTCAAGGATTATCTAAATAATCAACATTTTATTAAATAATATTTGAAAGGCATTTTACTATCAAATAAACTACAGATAAAAGTTTAACATATTTAATAAGCTATAACTGACAAATATATAAATTTATTTAGAATGACTACTTTAAAATAGTAGACTTTAAGCTAACATTTTCTTCAGTTTAGACTGTTAAATTAAAATTCTATGCATCTACCAATCTACTATATAATATTTTTTAAATGACATAAAGCATATTTCACCAACTATTTTATTTACAATTGGAACATTTAATTAATACATATATAACTTAATTAGGACAAGGTTAACTAAGAACAAGTTTAGTTTTTATTTGGTAAAAAATAATTATTATTATTAATTATTTTTAACTCTTAGGGGGCTTAAATACATGGTTACAATATATATGTTGTGTCTTTGTACCTATAAGACACACCCAAATTAATATATTAAATATTAAACTGATATATATATAAATCTATATAATTATTTTGAAATTGGTGATTTTATTGGGCATGCAGATTAATATACAACTCATTTTTTATACCACCTAAGACACATTTTAGTAATCAATAAAAGTCCTATTAAAGTGCTTAATAAGTTCCTTTTCATTATTGTCATTTTAAATATCCCTAGATCAATTTCTAGTTTTTGTTTACTATTGGTGGATTTTTTGAAGCATCCATTTTTTATTTTTTTGCTTTAATATCAAACTACAAGGCTAAATTAATAAACATATACAACTTTTAATCTAAGCCAGCATGCTTAAATAGTTACAAGGATCAAACCAGTTCTTATCTACATATTGTGACACTTCAATTGACTGGACAAGATTAGTATAAAAACAATACATTTAAACTCATAAATGGAATAAGTGTGGTGAGAAAAACAATTGCAGTTCAACAGCATTATGTAAGTTGTAGTCATGTGATATTTAATTGGTTTTATATCATTGACATCATAAAAATTTGTGCTAGTATTGTGATAGCAAAGGAAAGAAGTAAAAAATGGATCTAGAGAAAAAGTGCAATAAATTAAAAAGTTTTAGATGCAGTTCTTCAAGATCCAAAATTTTTCCCCAATGAAAGCCAAAACTATAAACTAGCCTAGGGATATTAGATAGAGAAAGACTGAATAGGGACGTATTAAGCACTACAATCTGACATCTATTGTTATGAGAACTTATACTAAGTGGCAAAAATTTAGTGAGAATAAAATTTTCTGGTGGATAGCATTATGTAATTTGATATCATATAATATTTAGCTAGTTTAAAAATATATTATTTAAAGGAAGTTGCTTTGACAACAGTTTGAAAACTGTTATTGATATTGGAATTGTCTAAGTGTTGACTGGTTTTTAATACTATATATATATATATATATATGCATTTGTGTATATTCAAATAAATAAAATTATAAATAAAAACCTTAAGTTCACACCAACTCAGGATTTGACTAATCTCATGTGTAATCTTCTCTGTTATTGCTTTTCTGTAAAAGTTTGTCCAGCATTAACATTTTAAAATATGATTGACCATTTTAAACATATATATATATATACGTATATATATATATGTGCGTGTGTGTATTTTTATCTATTAAGCATTTAAAAAAGTGATCCATTAAATACTACTTAATCTTAGAAAAGTCTTATATATAGATTTTGAAAGTGATAAAATTAATTGATATAAATATACAATCATATAAATATGTACTTGTGAATATATATATATATATTTGTGAGAGGAATGCATAATACAGAAAAAGTCAAAATAAAATATTTTGAGAATCATTATCGACTCCAACAAATTCCTTTTTTATTGGAAAACCTTTATCTACTTTTTGACAGAAATACTTTTAAATCACAAAAGAATTACCATCGATATTTTGCACTTTAAATCGAAAGAAAGGAGAATTATATATATATATAAGTAGATTAAGTTTACAGAACAATATATGTATATACCAATAAATACAGTTTTCAAAACAAAAATTAATTTGGTTTGTATTCCAAGACATGAGTAAATATATTATCCACATGTAAATAAGTTACTATTAATTTTTTTTTTACTTTGAATTTTTTCAATTTTGTATTTTGGAAATGTTAAACATTTTCGTTTTTTATTGATACAACTATTGAATGATTTAAATTTGACAAATAGACTGTGTAATTATTCATTGTTTTATAAGTGTATAAACAAAGGAATATTATTATATGATCCAAAAGCAGTCTTATTCAGCCTACTTCAGAGTCATCTACTGTAAGTTTAAGAAATTAATGAAGCCTTTTTTTGTTTTTTGGTATTTTATTACATCATTGCAAAACATCTTTTATTTCTTATTCTTTTTTTTAAAATCATTTATCAGTTTCTGTTATCTCATTATTTTCTCATCTACACTCTTTTGAAAATACTTCAGATAGAGTGGTTAGCACAATTGTATTTCATGCAAACAATCCAATGTTTGAATCCAGAATCCAGGCCAATCTTTAATCCATGTAACAAGTATATCAATTCTACTTTTATAAAACTTAATTTTTCATATATATTGCTTTCAATTTGAATATATTAGAAAAATAAAATTATTTTTGAACATTTTTTTTAAATTAATTTTATACATAATTAAAAGGATGAAAAAATGACAACAGTTATAAATTTATTTAAGAAAATAAAAACAATCAAAACTTATTTCAACATCAGCTAGAGTAATGTTACTTTTGTTTTTCTTTTCCCTATTTTAAGCTTATATTTTTCTAAAAACATTATTTAATTATAAAATAAAATATTTCATATTTATTAAGTATAAACATTTTTAAAGTTATTGAAAACAACCTGAAAATAAAAAAGTTATCTTTGCATCTATTTCTACTTGATAGATAAAAAATCAAATGTTGCCATTTTGTGCAACTTGAGTTCTGCAATTTAATCTTTTTATTAGAAAGCTTTATATTTTATTGATGATTTCATCCATCTACAAATAAAAGTAAAAACTATAATATGTAATCTTTACTAATCATTTGGATCTATTTATCTCAAGATTGCAATACTATTATTTACATATAAATCAATCAAATGCTCAGTAATATCAAGATGGTTTCATATATGCCATTTTTAAAGTAAAATAATTTTCCAAGAAAGTGTTAAATCTTTTTAAGATATAAAAATATATCATTTTTTTAGAAAGATGAGCCTCAGATATTCCATTTAGTTATCAAATAATAGATTGTAAATGAGTATCTAGCTATTTGTAACTAAAGTGTAAAATAATTTGAGTTGTGAAGTGAGTGTATGTTTTGACTATACAACTATAAATAATAATGTGATTTTTATAAATAATAAAGAAATGTCATATTTCTATGAGTTCTAATTGCATTTTATTTTTAACTTTATTTTCAATCATAATATATCCTTCAAAATTCCTACCTAAGTTTTCTTCTTCTTTATGCTTTTATTTTAAAATAAATAAAAGCCTAATAAGCTTATTCTTTTTTATTCCCTCCCACTCAAAAAAATAATACTGCCACCTCTTTCACATTATTATGATCATTTTTAGAACATAAATGAAATTTGTTTTGGAAAATCCTTTCTCAAATTTTTCATAAAGTCTATTACTTTTATTTGCTTCCCATAGTGTCATTTATTAATATTAAAAAATCAAACTAGAATTTACTTAATTTTTTTTTTGTTAGTATGTTTATTTTTTTGTGATACAGTTCTTGTATATTGTATATGTCACATCTTTAAAAAGACTGTTGGACAATCAAAACCATAAACTATGTTTGGAAGTATGGAATAAAATAAAATAATGTATTTGCATCATCAAAGTGCATAGAAGAAGGTATTATTATTGTTTGTTTATATCATCAAGATTACTTTTAATTATGATATGTTTGAACTTTATTCTAAATCAGCATCTATAAAGCATCTCTGTAATTACATTTTACTTTTCCATGTTTTTGCATTATTTCAGGCTACACTCCCTATAAAGCATTTAATAAATTAGTCTAATTTTAGACAGAAACAAACTAATCTCTTAATCTTATCAAAACTATATTTAACCATTGTATTTTTTTTTTTATTATTACTCCAATTCTAACATTTATTTATTGCTTTTTCAGAATTCAAATTGCTTCTCAGATTTAAAAAAAAGCAAAAACTTATTAATGTTAGGGCAATGATATTATGATATTTTTGATATATTAAAATACGTTGATTTTTTTTAACAATATTAATCATTATTTTATATTACTAAAAAAACAATTTTTAATATATTTTTAGTATATACTTATTAAAATATTAAAAAAAATGATTGTTTTAAGTACTATTAAAAAGAGAAAAATGTGATGGTAATATAGTATAATGGTATAAAAAAACAGGGTAAACCTGGGGTGATGGAGAATCTGTGATTACAAAAAACTGCAATTGGGAAGCTATTTGTATCCAACACAACATATTAGAGCTGAATTAAGAAGAGATGATAAACCACCAACATCCCAGCATATAATAATCAAAAGAAATACATATGAAAAAAAGAAATATAATGAGCATGAGAGATCAGAAAAGAATTAATTATAAGTTCACCAGCATTACAGATGAATAATAATAATTATATATCTTTATGAATGATCAAAAAATAAAATCAATAATCAGTCTTGTGACTGGATTTGAAATGGGCCACCATATCCAAGGCTAATTTTTAGTTCTTGCCAAACTTGGGGTAAATTATATAAACAATAATTTGGATGTACAAACTTAAGTGCTAATCCATCAGAGTATAATAATTAAAAAATATGGCTGGGATGCAGAAACATGCTGATCACTATCAATGCCCTGGACATTAGTAAAAACTAAATAAAATGTAGTGTGTGGACTTTAAATGATATCCCTTTTCCCCAATCAGGATTATCTTCATCTGGATATCCATGGCACAAAAGATATATCCCAACGTAGATAACTAATTATTAGGCATGAAGCCAGCACAGTGAGTAAGACCTCCATAACTGTTACTATGAGCAAGAAGCAATACCAACATATAATAATTTATATTTCCAATCTACTTTAGGATTGAATTAATTCATTGAAAGAACTTAATGAAATATAAATTTATTAATTATAAACAACAATAATAAAATGAACTTAAGGTCTGCTAAATATGCTATAAATATAAATTTGGCATTCTGATTTTGATTCAAATAATACAAAAAATGCTATTATATTATAATTTACTTATATGTAAGTAGGTTTACATAAATACACCTATATATAAGCACTCAGGTGTACTGTGTTATTATTTAAATGAACATCATTGAATTGTCATAAACCAACAATAAGAAAATATTTTTATATTATATAATAATTAATTTTAACATATATGTGGTTGATAATTAATTTTAATATATATGGGTCTACATGACATTCATTGAAATGTGTGTGCACACTGATATTTTATTAGTCAAAAAATAAACTTATTAAACCTTATTATCTTTTCACAATATATATTTTGATGTTATATATAGGGTATATGAGCACAGACTTTCACATGACCCACCACTCTCCACTCTATCTAATAACACTGATACACCCAAACACATATATGTCAAAAAGTTAAACAATCACCAATATATGTATTTCATGCTAAACCAGCAATCATCATTTGGTCCAGATTATCATCTCCACACATATATACTATAAGTGCTCAAATATATATTAAGATAGACAATCTTCATACTTTAATGGACAGGCTTCAATCTACTCCACACTCCAACTTTTCAACCATCCATCCAATTGAAAATCTGATGATGGAATGCTCAAAGGCCATCCTGAGGCCGAGATTCTTGTCACACCTACCCTATATATTACATATATAAACACATGTATATAATAAGCCTGTGTTTCAGTTATTATATTTTGATGTTGAAAAATACCCATAACATTTATGTGTATGTGCATATTATTATTCCTCTACAAATTGAAGTTATTAATTAATTCATTATTTCTAATGATAAGTAAAAGTTTTATTTTTAAATATACACACACACATATATATATATATTACTTTTTTGACTGACTTTTTAAATTGTTTTGTCTTTTTTTTCAGATTATTATTAATTATTATCATCTTAAAAAATATGCTACAAGTTCTTTTGTTCTCCAAAAATTTTGGGATTTTTTTTTAATAAAATAAAGCTGGAACTGTATTTGAGTTTTAATGGAATAATTTAGACAAACATTATTTACTTTTAAATCTTATAATTTAAAGATTTTAACAGCAAAGTATTTAAAATAATCTCATTCTCAATATATAACACATTCTGCTGATGAACTGTACACAATTTATATTTGATCAGCAGTAATTATACATTTGTAAATCTTTGCATATTGATTAATCAGGATAGTGTAAAGTCATAGCAGAGTAATCCAAACTTTACTGTCATGACACTAGCAGAAGTAGGTGATTTGTTCTCTGAACCTTTAGGTATAACTTTATAATGATAATTAATGCTGTATAACTGTTGTGTCTTGAATGGTTAAATCCACCTTTTTATACTGTATTGTAGAATTTTTTTAAAAAAAACAGTAACTGAAAGTAAATTTTCTTTATCTTGATATAAAAAAAAGTTAATGATTTTTTTTTAAAATTCATCTTAATTAAATATAAAATTCTTATCTAAAAGTATTTCTTAATACTTTCAATATCTTTGTAGAATTTTATCAAAATATGTTATACAAGCTTTAATTTTAAAAAAATATTAATCTAATTAAAAATAGATGTTGGAATTTTATAATTACCAGTATATCTATTGTAACATAAAAATATTCTTGTTTTAATTATCAAAATCAGAATAAAACATTTAGTTTATAATAACTTTTTAAATTCAAAATTATTATTTAATTATTAACTGTTATTCCAGTGTAATATAAAAAATCTACAAAATTTTGTTTGTGTTTATTTCTGCTTTTTTTTTTTGATTTTATATATATGCACACATCTCAATAGATTTTGTAAACATATAATAAAGAATTGACATTCTAACAAAGAAATGTTTTATTACATGCATAAATTCTATGTGCAGAGAATTTATATTAATATTATAAAACATGAAAAGTTTGCAAAACAATTTATACAGAGTTGTATACAAAATTAAACTCAATAACATTCATGTAGGAATCTATTTTTTACACACGTCTTAGTACCATATTTTCTTATCAAAAATTTTAAATCATCCAACAATTAGAACAATGTTAATATATTTTTTATGAAATTTAAAAATTATTGTCAATAAGTACTTTCAATAATTTTTCTACACAGACCAATTTTGCAGTCTTCACAAAGTATATTTATTTCTGGTGGAGTTTTTTGAAACTGGTATCAGTATATGATTAAAAAAAATTAAATGAATTGAATTTTGATGCAATGCTAAAATAGCAGAGTTTGAAACTTAAAAATTTATGGATTTTTTCATATCTGTATCATTTCTAATGCTTAAATGTCTTATGAAACTCTAAGTATATTTTTTATATAATTCCAATGTTTTTAAGTACACAAAATAAAGGAATTTCAAAATTTTGTGGTATTCTTTTATTGATTTCTAATAATCGAGTTTTTGACCCCAGTAGTATCCTCTACAGAGTATTGTTGTAATGCACACATTGCAATGAGTCTTATTATATTCCTTTTCATTTTTATCTTCAAAAATCTTTGGATGAAATCATAAATGGTGCTCTAAGGCTATAATTTTTCTATTTAAAAAATCAGAACATAATCTATTTTTTAACTTATTGTTTCTGAATTCTTCTAGAAGACCTTTTTTATTATAAATATATATTGTAGTCTTACCAACCAATGTAAAAGGTTCTGAATGCAGAGGTCACACAGGCATGCACCATAATACCTATGGATTTCATTCCAGAGAGCGATGTGTCCTTTTATAGACAACATAATCTAACAACATAACTTAACTAATATAAAAATATCAGGTTCTTATTCCAACTTAAATTTTATCTCATGTTCAAGCTTTATTTAAATTTAGGTTCTTCTTAAAATATTTTTAAATTTTATCTCAGGTTCACAAACATCTATCTCAGAATTCAAGAAAAAAATGTACTTATGCACAAAAAAATAATAATAGTAATAAATACTTTGAAATTCTTAAAATATAATAACTATTTATATTACACATTAAACACTCTATTTTCTTCTTATTACTTCATCATTAGATATATTATGTCTTAGGTAAGCAGAATTGCAAATGTGCAATAATAAATTATCTAACCATTTTAAATAAAACATGGCTACCACATAAAAAATCTCAAAAATATTTTTAAAGTTTTTCAATTACATTTATGAAGGCTATGAATATGAGGCATGGATCCTTGAAAACGTTAAGCCAATAAACTTTAATACTAATTAATATCTTCTCTAATTAACAATTATATATTACAAATACTATATTTAAAATTGGGATTATTTATTAGGTACATAGGAGATATGTAAATACTTTTAGAGAAAGGCTTTAACTTATATCATATGTGCCTTGAATGTTTATAATAGCCTAACAATGTTTTTTTGACTATAGAGAGATCTCTGAGCCTTGACTAAAGATAGCAATGTTATAAGAATAAGAATGGTCATCTTACCTTTTAACCTAAATTCCCATTTGTATAGGCTACTTCGAAGTATCTTGATTTTGGAGTGTAAGCCTGATAGTCTTTTCACTTTTTAAGTCCACTATTTTCTTTATTTTACAAAATTTTGCAATTTACAACAAGTTAATATTAGGATCTTTATATGGCTGTTCTTATCTCTATAAAATCACAATCTTGTGTTGTGGTTGAAGCGGTCCCTTTATAGTAAAAAAACATCATTTTACTATTATAAATGTTCAAGATCCATTTGATAAAGATTAACGCCTTTCTATAAAAGTATTTACATAATTCCTATGCACTTCATAAATAATGACAACTCTACATTAGTTTATATATTTCCAGTATAAAGATCATAATATTGATTCATTGTAAATGACAAGATTTTGTGAAGGTTAATTTGTAAAGGAAATAGTGGACTTGAACAGTGTAGAGACTAACAGCTTCATGCTTCCAAATCAAGATGCTTCAGAGTGAGAATTTAAGTTAAAATATATGATGACCATTCTTATCTTTATAAAGTTGCTATCTTGTATAAAAATTTGAGGGGTCTCTCTAAAATAAAAAAAAAAAAGATAGTTTGACTATTATAAATGTTCAAAGCATATATGATAAAGGTTAAAGTCCTTCTCTGGAAGTAAATACTTTATTTATACACCTATAAGTATATCTAATTTGTATATCTTTGGGCATGAATTGACCCAAATACTTAATAAAAATAATGTAACAGGTAGGAAGAATATATTTTATGCTTCTAACCACATTATATAAAAAAATGAATAGTGAAAGTAAAGACAGAGAAACACAGTGTTGGTCTTATGCAGATGAAATCAATAATAAAGCAAATAGATAAAAAAAAATGTAACCATTAAGATGTACTCTTAAAATAATACTAAATAATAGAGTTTTGTTAAATTATATTTTCTGGAAAGGTAAGTGTAATGATAATGACAACAAAACAGAAACATATTTAATAAATAGCAAAAATATTTATTTATGTGATAAAATTATATTTAACACAATATTTTATTTACAATAATATTACTTTTAATTTAATACATATATAAATAAAGATATTGGTAGACTTTACAATCATCATCAACAACCATTATCAATTCACTGCAGGATGAAAGTCTCTCCAAGTTCAATCCATCTTTCCCTATCTTTAGCTTCTCTTCTCCACATCACCCCTGCACACTTTCTTATTTCATCCATCCATCTCACATATGGTCTCTTTCTGGGTCTTTTACAATCTCTTGGAATCCAGTTTAAAATTTCAATTGTCCATCTATTATCATCTCTTCTAGCAATATATATTTCTTTCTTAAGCCTTCTTACAGGAATTATGATAAAAGCATTTACCATTTTCCAAATGTTCTCACATTCTTTCTAATAATACCTCTTTCCAGATTAGGTAAACAGCAAACTAACATGCCTATATGCCTATACACAGGCACAAGTATACGACTAAATAATTTACAAAGAAAAATGATTTTTAAAAATCAGTGTGGAATTACACTGATTTTGGATTTTGATAGCAAAATATTATGCAAAATAATTATACTAGTATAATACTATGTGGGGGAAAAATATATATGCTCAATACAAACAATATGATTTTAAATTTAAATTACAATAGAGTGAATAATATAGCTATAAAGATAAACATGCTTAAATTATTTTAAGATACCAAAATATATGTTAATATTGAGGTGGAAAAAAGTGAAAGACAGAAAATATGAATAGGCATACAGAAATGATAAAATATACATGTAAAATTGCTAAATTGATAGCTGATTTCAAGCAGCATATCAATTAATAATCATATGAGGCATGACTTTAATAATAAGGATAAATAAATGAACAATCATCTTGCACATACAATCATAAGCATGATAACTGTTTCATTCAGCCTAACACTATGTGTGTACTGACACACCATAACTGCATAATGATATTCAACATTAAATTTTATATGCTATCTAAATTCACACACCAATACCATAACACTTTCATTTATAATCATTTATGTCACATATAAAAAGGCTGGTTAGATCCTGAATACGATAATTAATTTTTATTGTGCTGGAACAATAAAGACAAGAGCTTCAATTAATAACAAAATAACTTATAAAATAAGCCATTTACCTAATATTTCTTACCCAAATTCTTTTCACATAAAGCTTGGCACTAATGTGGGCTTTGAATATTCCCTCATCAGATTTTCAATGAAATGGATGGCTGAAGAGTTGTAGGTTGGAGTAGTTTGAAGCATGTCTATTAATGTATAACGATTGGCTACCTTAATATAAAGCTGAGCACTGATTGTATATATGTGTGAGGATAGTAATCTAGACCAACTGATGACTGACTGCTGGTTTAGCATAAAATACATATATTGGTGATTATTTATCTTTTCAACATGTGTATGATCAGGTGGGTCAGCAATATGAGATGGCATGGAGAGTTGAGGGTTGTGTGAAAGTCTGAGTTCGAATCCCTTATATTATATATGTGCAGGTGTGTGTAAACCTGTACAGTGCATTAATTTAAATATCATAAATAAGAATAACACTTAAATATAGGTCATGAATTATGATTACATGATTTCAATAACAATTTTTAAACATATAAAATATATACCCTACATTTGTTTTATCCATCTCCAACTTACGAATTAAAGTCCTTTTATATACATTGAAATCAGTTCCTCTTAGTTGAATCCTTTTATTTTTTTCCTTAAGGAAATATCAGGGCATAGTCTTTCATTCCAGAAAATAATAAATAAGTAAACAACAGTTCAAAGTAGAGATTCCTTTATAGCAATATTCATAATGAAAATATAAAAATTCAAAGAGGACATGAGTTTAAAGCAAATATTTTAGATGATAAACAGTACCTTTGTAAAGTTCACATATTATTTGAAAGTCTTGAAACATGAAGTAAATTTGAATTCCTTTCTTGTTTAGCAAGGCAATAAAATATATCCTACTATCGCATTTTACACGCATATTATCGAGGTTATAGCCTCAGTAAATATTACTTACGTAATCAATGTGCGTTTAATAAATTTCTAAACTAATATGTAGACAATTTCTTGATGAATAATTATCATAACAATATACTATCTTAATTTCATTAGCAATAAAATAAGTGTATAAAATTTTCCATACTATGAATAACATAGATTTGGAAAACATTTTCTGCTATTAAAATTTTAGAAAGCAGTTTATAATTACCATATTTTTTTTTATCTTTAAGGCTGACCGTAATTTTACTACAATTATTTATTGCCATTCTCTTGGTTTAATAGAAAAGAAGAATACACAGCTTTTTAACTTATTTTATAAATAGTGATTGGCTTCATTAGTTAATTATCCACATATATTGTAAAAATAATAACTTTATCAGGATATATAAAGTAATATTGCTAAATATTAGCATTCTTATCAATAAGGAATTTAAATTTTATATAATATAATTTTTAAAAGCAATTATTAATAGCCAAAGTAATATTTACTGAGGCTATAACCTCGATAATATGCGTATAAAATGCGATAGTAGGGACCTCTACAGGTGTTTTAACCACAAGCTTACGCTATGGAAGAAAAGAGGCGAACCAGTACAAATTAACTAAAGTTTATAATACAGCAAAATAACATAGGTATATCCGATGAATCAACAGGTTCAAGATACTTTTCCATGTAAAGATACTTTAGAGCTTTTTTTAAAAAATCAATATAATTTCACCTTGCAGTGATTATTATTATTTAATAGATAGTTGAACACCCACTGTAATGTAGCATGCAAGGATAATTTTAAACTTTTCCATTCGGTCATTTAAACTGATAAAAACAAACAACAATAAAAAATCAACTTAAAAACTTTTAAACGGATTAAAAAATGAAATAGCAAATTAATTCAATAAACGTTCAGGAATAGTTCGAGAATAATTAAGTTTTACTTTCCAGTTTTTTTTTTTTTTACAAACACCTTTGCATGTGCATTTTACTGGCACTGTTCACCCAATACAATTGGAATATGGAGATGGACTCTTTTAAACACTAGTGTGTATTTTCAACCTTTTAATTAATCTGATCTTGAACTTTGAATGGAAACTATCTACTCATATAATATCTAGACTAATAATAATTACACATAATTAATTTTAATATATAGAGTATATGAGCACAGACTTTCACACAATCCACCACTTGCCACTCTATCTCATATCGCCGATACACTTGAACACATAACATATATGTCGAAAAGATAAATAATCACCAATTTAAGTATTTCATGCTAAACCAGCAATCATCAGTTGGTCCAGATTATCATTTCTACACATATGTACAATAAGTGCTCAGATATATATATATATATATATATATATTAAGATAGCCAATCTTCATACTTTAATGGACAGGCTTCAATTCACTCTACACTCCAACCATCCATCCAATTGAAAATCTGATGTTGGTACACTCAAAGGCCACCCTGAGGCCAAAATTCTTATCATACCCATGTTGACCCAAAGTTAATCTGACTCCTCATGTACAGGACATAATCATTTAATACATATACAAGGGATGGGCAGACAAGGGTGGCCTTTGAGCGTTCCAACATCAGATTTTCAATTGGATAGATGGTTGAAGAGTTGGAGTGTGGAGTGGATAGAAGCCTGTCCATTAAAGTAGGAAGATTGGCTATCTTAATATATATCTGAACACTTATTGCATATATGTGTAGAAATGATAATCTGGACCAACAGATGATTGCTGGTTTAGCATGAAATACTTATATTGATGATTATTTATATTTTCGACATATATGTATTCAAGTGTATCGGTGATATGAGATAGAGTGGCAAGTGGTAGGTTGTGTGAAAGTCTATGCTCATACACCCTATATATTACATATATTGATACAGGTATATAATAAGCCTGTATTTCAGTTATAATTAATTTTATTTAATTATTAAATAAATTATTCATTTGACTTTAATAAAAAAAAAAAAACAACTTTTAAATTTAATCCTTTTTTTTTCTTCAAAATATACTCCTTTTACCTTATTTAAAAGCTTTTAATATTGTCATTCTTTAAAATTCCCTTTTTTAGAAATTATTATTAATAATTTCTTTCAAACTTCGAATCTTTCACGTGTATGCATAAAAAACTACACACACACACACACACACACACACATGTACACAAGATATAACCAACAATGAAGCTAAATGAATTACAAAAATTTATTTAGGTTAAAAAGTCATCTCAATTGGTTACTTTTAAGTTTAATTTCTCAAAATTTAATGTCAGACAGATATTATACTAAATAATCCTTCATGAATTACTATTTTAAAGCTGTTTAATTTTTTAAAAAAACTAATGAATAAAGTCTTTAACACAAAATAAATAACAATATTTAATAAATAATAAGAACAATTTTATTTACAGAATATGTTTAAAACACATGTTTCAAATTAATACTTATCTATATTTAAACTATCAACTTTGAACTTTTAAGTAAACATCAAGTAAACTAACTGACATTATTTTCTCAAATTATTATTGAAACCTATTTAATAGATTGCTTTATGACTAAACTAGAACATTTAATTAAGCCATTATGTAGTTTAAACACTAATTTATTTTCTTCAATTTTAAGCTAAAAAAAATTAAAAGATCACAGAATTACAAAAAATATATTTAACCCATAGTGCTAAATATATGGATACAATACATATATATGTAATGGTAAATAATATTTTAATATTCAATAAATATAATGTTATGTGAAATTTACCAAAAGGGGTAGTCAATACCAACAAAATGGAATGTTATCTACTTATACACCAACCTGCTA
Source organism: Epiperipatus broadwayi (assembly GCA_028023455.1). NCBI lineage: Eukaryota > Metazoa > Onychophora > Udeonychophora > Euonychophora > Peripatidae > Epiperipatus > Epiperipatus broadwayi. Next base: position 2,569,575 of record JAQFVV010012479.1, on the reverse strand, counting down.
GTGCAGAGATGGCTCTGCATACATCTACCAGACCTAGGACTTCCACACTATCAAATCAGTCTTGATGGAAAAGCCAATGCCAGCAATGGATGAGCCAACATTAACAAAGTGTATATATTATTCATCTGTATAATTTTATTATGTCAATAAATATATATTTTAAAATTAAATAATAGTTAAGCTGCCCTCTATCTACCATGTTCAACTATTATTTAAAATAGAATTGATAAATTTTGCATGACATTATATTTATTCAATATATCTATCTATCAGATAAATCACACTTTTAGTGCTGACAGACAAATTGGCATACTTTTTAGTGTTTACTAATATTTTTTCAGTATGTAAAATAAAATTACATATATAGATCTACTTTCTGATTCACAAAATATAGAAAATCTCAACCTAAAATGGTCTATTCCATTTTCTACCATTTGTAGAATATAAAACATTCATTCATTGTTCTGATACTTATGGAATATAATTATTATTTTAAAAAAAACTCTATATTGTTAGGTCTAGTAGCGTATTCAATGTCTGCAGACTGTAGCTTATCTCTGTCACTTTTATTGCAAAAACTTTTTATAAACTATCAAACAATGAACTGTTTAATTGATTTTATTATTATTTAAAAGCAATAAAGTTTAAAAAATTAAATTATATATATAATAAAAATAAATATTTTTTCCAGTATACATTTAGAGAGTAAACCTAAGTTCTAGAATAATATGGATTAGTTAGATAAGTAATGTGTACTGATTATAAAAATTATAAAAAACATAATTGTAATATGAATTAATTTTGATATTACTTGAAATATGTCAATATGACCACAGGTGCAGATCCCATGATTCACTGAGAAAACAATTGTCAATGTTGAATTATACAATCATAGTGCAAAATGCAAATGAGACTTATCTCCTCAGACACTCAAACAATTTTTGTCTCTCTCTTCTTGCCACCCTCAAAAATGTTTTCTATTTTGTCAATATTTTGTTATTGAATTCATTGAATATATGTATAAGTTATCCTATTACATTTTTTCTGCTATTTACTATGGCTAATAATGAAAAAGTTGCAAGCCAACAGTGATGAATCATCAAACAGCTGTGATACACCTACAGTTTCAAGACCATCCATCAACAAAGTCTCATCAGACAACAAAAAGTCACAAGCCAATAATAATGAATTATCAGCCAGCTGTGATGAATCTATAGTTCCAAAATCCATAGATGATGACATTGGATCTTCTGATGAAGATATCAAGCCTAATGAAATTACAAAGCAAAGTAGTCACCTACCAAAGCACCTGCATATTCTTTAGAGCTAATTTTTTTCTAAGGGAGAGAATGTCATATTCCACTTATCTTCAAATAATGAATTAGTCTAGATTCTATATTATCTAGATCATATTGAGCATTCATCACTATGAACCTATGTGAATACAGATAGATAATTCATAACCAGTATTAAGAAAGAAACAATAGATGATGAAATGTCTCCAGTAAAGATGGGGATCTGGCAAAAAATAGGCTTTTTGAAGGTAAGGTCAGAAAAGTAATGTCACAGACCTGAAAGACAGAATCTCCAATTCTCCACATAATAGCTATTAAACTAAATGGTTGATGCAGTGAGGCAAGTTCTTATTCAGGACTGGAAGCTGTTAAAACCATTTACTATTGGCATGAGGCAAGCTATCATAGTACAGCCGGAGGTGTCATCGGACTTACTCACAAGGCAAACTGCCCAAATACAGCTATAAATGGTAGGAAATGTATAAGGGCAATTGCAGCCCCTTAGGAGCTATACCTTGCCAGCAGTAGCGAGCAGAGTAGCCACTGTAAACTATATTAGAAATAAGAGCATATATTTGTTTTCGTTAATAAATATAATATTAGAAATGTATTTACACGTGTTTGTATTTACATGAATCTGTGATTATTAAATCACGTATATAATCCAGACTAAATATACTTCCAATAAAATTAATGTAAAAAAAATAAAAAGTATGTATGCAAAAGTAGATAACGTAGTTATAAAAAAAATAATGTATTTATGAAGAATAATAAATAAAACCACACATACTTAATTATAATGATTTTAAAAAATTCTATAAATGTTAGCTTCAAAGTTAATTATTATTTACGTATAATTAAAAAATAAAATTAACATTTGACAATTTCTGAACTATTCTGCCAGATGTTAATTAATTGCTCTCTACGGTTTATAGCATAATAGATACAGCGTCTTAATGTGCACAATTTTAATAATATATACCAAACATTAAAAAACTGTAGTTAAGCATTCAAATCAATGAGGTCATGACCGTATTTTAAATTATAATACAAAGTGAAAAATTAATTAAAGTTTATATTATAAAAACTCTAAATGTAATACTTTCTATAAAAAAGAGAAACACCTTTTAAAAAATGAAATTGTTTATTATATATGCAACTTTTTATTCCTCGAATACAGAATTTAAATGTTAACGTCAGCGTTATAAAAAAAGTTTATCTGCATTATATTTTATCACGAAACGGGTTTCGTGTTTAGATATTAAGGTTGTACTATAAGTGATATTATTTCGTCGTTGGTGTTATATAAGATAACATATTTGAATAAAGTTATAAAATATAAACTGACTTAAGATTTATATATACGGAAATACAAAAATTGCTTAGTTAAAACTAACACCATAAACCCACAGACCCAACAGTTTCGCCATTTCACCAACAAATTAAAAAATAAATATTTAAGACAAAATAAATATAATATAATGCCTAAAGTATAATTTTTTCCAACCAGCAACTTCTTTCTTAAAATGCAGTTCCAATTCAACTTGTTTGTGATAGTACTTTCAAACAAAGATCACAACTAAGGACTCCCTGTCTATTAAATCTGTATCCATAATTGCTTTCTTAATTCTTGTGGGTGTGCATTTGATGATGGAAATGTGGTTACACTTATATTCAATTCCATTGTTACAGTTATTATAAGGAGATGTCTGATGGCATAAGGGGCATGTGATAATCAGGTACAGCACTAATTTCCAAGATAGATATCAGTAAACAAAGGGAAACAGAAAAGATTATTGTATTGTAAACAAAGGGAAACAGAAAAGATTATTGTATTAAAAACAGTACCTAATCTTAGAGAAGCCAACATCCTATACATTAAAAGTGTAGATAATCAAATATCAGATATTGTAAAATATCAATATTTTTTAATGATTCAATAGTAAGAATAAATCAAGTTTTACAAAGAAAATATATTTGAAGGTGACTAGTTATTCAATGATATTATTATATACAAATTGTATATACATATGTAAATTAAATAGTAAATGGGATGACCGTTATATATATATGAAGTTAAATCTACAGACAAGGTGTAATGATGTGAATCAACTAGTTAATTTTCAACCATATTAACCATTAAAATATTAAAATTAAATATATATATATTGTAGCCCTTGGGTTTATCCAAGGCTCCATTAAATTTAGAGTTAGCTATGTAAGACAGTGTTTAATGAAAAATTTCCTCATAGCTTGTATTTTTTTTTTCAATAGACAAACTTTCTAGCCAATGCTAGGTTTGAACCCTTATTCTTAGGGATTGTGCAAATTAAACATTTTGTTATAAAAGATTTCTAAGTGAAAAATTATTTTATTTAGTATTGATGCATAGGACAATTTAATAGCCAAAGATATAATTTATAAATTAGCAATGTTTATACATCACTTTAATAGTTGGAGATTGGAAAGAAGGGAGAGGGATTGTGCAATTTATAAAACATGCTTTAGAGAGTGAAAATAGATAATCATAGTTTTACAATGACATGTTAGAATTCAATAGTTCATAAAATTAAATTGTAAAAAAAAAAAAGGAAAAATCAAGAATTAATCAGAAGTCTTGAGCAATCAGTTTAATTAGAATTGTATGTGTGAAGGATGTGTGTATGTATTTGATTTGGTTGTGGATTTTAATTGTAAAGTTCATGATTAAATAATAATTATTCCATGTCATCTTGTGGGGAACTCTTTTAAAGAAGAAGTAATTTGTTTTAATAGTTTATTCATAGCAACCAAAATTTTGGTCAAGATTCTGAGTTTGAAGTTGGATTCTATACATTTTTTTTTATTACTATTAATGAAAAAGGGGGAAAAATAGTTTTCTCTCATTTATTCTGAGAGGAGAGTTTTCTTTCATTTGTTCTTTGGGGAGATTTCCACAAGCAGAAAATCACTAAAGTAAATCAGAGTGTGATATCTGACACAGGAATTTAAGTTTAAAAATAATGGGTGGTCATCCATTGGAATGCAGACATGAATTTGGCAGGTGGTCATTCAGGAGGGCATAAGTTTAAAATAACAAAAAAGGAAAAGGAAACAATAGGCAATTAATCAAGGAAAACACTGACCAGACATAAATGTTTTGGAAGGGTTTTGGAAGGTCGGGGATGGGGAATGAAGGAACCCAGTCAATATAAGAGCTTGGTCAATTTGTTGGAGGTGGTTGTTGCTTGGTTATCTCTCTCTTTTCAGGCTCTCTCATCATTGGTTATAGAGAAGCCTTGTTGTAGAGTTAAAGGAAAATTATTTTTAAAAAAAAAAGAAAGAAAAGAAATCATTTATTATTAATATTTTGTCTCCTGAACAATAAACTTAGCCAAATTTAATGATATAAGCAGAAAAATGACTCTTGAGTAAGTTTTTATTAGGTGCACATCATTCTCTCCTGAAATTAATCAACTTCATGATTTTGATTTCACATATGAAGCATCAAACCTGAACACTGCCATCTTATACGAATCATCAAATTTGAACATTATAATCTCATATAAAGCATCAAATCAGTCATAAGTGAACTGAGAAATACATCAAGAAGTGGTATCATATATTTAAAAATTAAAAGCAAGTTCTTTTCAGCTAATCCCCATATTCCAAAATGGAGAAAATCTTATCATCGGCATGAAAACTTTGTACATTTTGGCATAGGAATTGAACTCATATAACAGTGACTCTCTCACATAAAGCCATGTGGGCACAAGAACAAACCAAAGAAGGAAAAAAGGGAAAAATGGAAATCAGAAATCGGAAGGACAATCCCAGAGAACTGTTTAAGTATAATTTTATTATTTGTTATTCATTTCGAACATTTAATCTAAAAAAAAAAAGAAAGAAAAAGAATAGTTTTTTTTTAATCATATATATATATATATATATATATATATATATATTAAATATAAATATATATATATATATATATATCCATTTAAAGTTAATCCATGTTAAAATTATTATTATTTTGGGGGTAGATAAGTTAATATCAAATCGTTTTGTATGTGTCTGTTTTAAATGCTTTTATTATTATTATTATTTTGGGGATAGATAAGTTAATATCAAATCATTTTGTATGTGCCTGTTTTAAATGCTTTTACATTTTTTTTAATGAAGAGAGTGAGAGATTTTGTTAAGTAAAAGGTTTTTGGATCGGATCAGATATTATTATCAAATGCTTAGAATTATTGATATGTTTTATAAAGGTTGTGTGACTGGCAGGCTAAAACATCATCATTATCCTATAAAAGTGCAGAGAAATAGTTTTAAAAATTTAATATGCATTTCTTATTGCTGTTACTATTATCGTAAAGTTAAAGTTAGATATAAGCTAGTTAAGGCTTGGAAAAAATTGTTGGCTCATGTTCTGGTGTACTATTTCACAAGAGTAATGTAGATGTGAAAGTTTTTACTCTGTACAAATTGATGTTCGACGTGTATATATGTGGGTGGTCAAAGAGTCCCCACCAAGCTAGTGGAGTCATAGTTTAGCTCACTCACTAAGATATTTATTCCATATTTATAAAGTATTTAAACATAGTGGAAGAGTTTTCCCATTTGGTTATTTTCTACACCATAAGATGATTTCTTTATTGATGGCCAGAGGTTAATAGGTATACCCAAGTCTCTCTGTATGACTAGCGATAAAATACTAGCATACCTCAACCTTAGTGAAAAGGTTTTCTCTTATTTGGGTCACTGCCTGCTTCATGTTAATGTTGATATTCCTTATGGGTGGATGAATTACAGCTATTGATAAGTGTTACTTATAAATGTTGGTTAAAGGGTCACATACTCAATTTGATGTCAGGATGAGTGCAGATAGTGTGTTTGCAATTAGTGTACTTGAACATTGTTTTGTTGATAGATTTTAATTGATCAATAAGAGCCAAGAATAATAACGTAAATAAATATTAAACTTAAGGGTTAAATAAAACCTGAGAACATCGTAAGCAATGTGTACATAAAATTATCTAGAAAATATATCCACATCCAGTGAGGAACTTAGCTGGAATGGTAAGATTACTGAAATATTATTATTGTCACAAGAACATGAATATAGAGTGTATGCACGTGTGATAATGATTAAGCTAAATACTGATTTGTTGACATTTGAAAAGTAACTAAAATTAACTTAGTCCCACCATATATAAAATATCTCCATTGGAATGCATAGGGCTGAAGGCATATTAGAATAAAATAATTAATGGAAATTATATTAAATTTTATTATTGGGAGAGTTGTCCTTAGAAACAAATCAGTAATTGAAAGCATTCAACACAGGGGAGGGGAGGAATTTAGTACTATATCTTAGTTAAAAGTACAAAATATATATGATGGTAACTATTATCATTATCTGTCTGCTATTAGCATTACTCCATGGCAATCATGATTCCCTAATAATTAAGACTGTTTATATTTTAAAACCTCTTAAAATTATCTGTCGATCTAGGGATTTTTTCTTAGTCATACAGTTGTAGAACAGGGGAAAGCATGTAAACCATAGCATTAATGTACATATTATTTTATTAAGTTATAATTTGTTAATAAAATTTGTTATTATTTTTAAATAAAAATTTGCGTACGTCTCAATGTTTTGTGGGTTATTACAATCTAGAAATCTCAAATCCAATTATACATCAATACATTATGATTTATATTTGAAACATCATTTTCGTAAATAATATCCCGTAAAATTTATTTAAATGGTTAATTTTCTGAGCTTATGCAGCATGGCCATACTCAAGATGACCAATACTCTGGAAATAATTCAATATAGTTGAAATATAAATTATGAATAGGGATGGTTATTGGGTGATAGTGGATGCAGTGGGTGGGCATAAAATCATTTCCCCACCTGTTGTATTCAAACACCTCCCTAGATGCTCTTTAATTTTACTTTAATTATGAAAGTGTTTATAATAAGTTATTTCTAAAGTTTTAATGTAAGCTTAAATTATTTAAGCTTTAATCTAAATGGACATTGGCTACATTAAAGACAGCTAAGATCAACCTTGGAAGTGATCATGAGGGGGGTGTTTATCACCAATAATCCATAGCAGCTTGGTCGACTTCTACACCTTATTGTTCTAAAACCCTGAGAAGAGATTATAATAGGAGAAATGATCTAGCACAATGGAAAATTTAATAGTAAAAGAGATAGTAGTGCAATAGATCTATAAATATGAGGATGATGGAGGGATGGATCAGGAGGGTGAAGATGAATATAAAACTGTAATCTGAAACCAAATTTTAATTGTGACTTTAATGTTAGTGAATGGGGAGTGTGCTGAGAATATAAATTGTAATGGGAGTTGAGTTTAAAGTTTCCAAGAGTATTAATATTATTATTTTAATGCATTCTTAGTGTTCTCTTAATTTATTGATTATTTATTAACCCATTCATTAAATATTATTGTTGAAATTTATTAATAAGTTATTGAAATAAGGTTTAGCCTCAATATTTTCATTGAAGTTGCAATTTGGTGCCCTGGCAAATATGATTATGGATGTTCTATTCCAACATCATCGATCCCAATAGGCTTTAGAAATAATGATGGCTGGGAGCGGTGAAACATCCATCAATACATCCAACTAGAAGGCTTATAAGTGGCATGCAATGTAGCCACAAGTGTCTAAGTGCCAGATAAAAAGTTTGCAATTGACCCACAAAGTATCTGGTCGCCCAAATGGTTACAATTGGTGCATAATGTGGTTGTACGACTGAAGGAAATGTCACAATTGGTGCTGCAACAAAAAGAGCCTGATGATGATCTGTGCATGAGGAAGCCATAAAGAGTAAGAGAGAATTAGTTTAAGGTTATATAGATTTAAGCAAGCCATAGAGCTTTGAAAGTGCTAAGCTTTAAATAAATTTAATAATATATATAACTTCTTTAACAAGCATTATAAGTACATAATTATTGATATATATATATATATATATATGTTATACCAATAAGTTGATAGTTTGTATTAACATAAAAAAGAAATGTTTAATCTAAAGAAAATAGGGATGATTATAAATATAAATTTGTAGAAACAGCTTATTGTAAAGTCATTATAAATTAGAGATTATATCCATTTGGAGAGTTGTATATGAGCATAATAACTTAAGTCAATTTTAATTTTAGACAAAGTCTCAATATTTGTTTTATTCCCACTAAAATAAAATCTAAAAACATTAACATTTTATTAATTTAAACACTTGTTTTTTTTTTTTTTTGACATATACATGAGGGGACTAAGAATTGTTCTCTAGTCAGAGTGCCTGTTGTACATGCTTCTGATTTTACACACCTCTTGTGTGGACTGCCAAATTACATTACCATGTGAAATCATGGTAGCATGTACCACATTTTTTGTAAAGTGCACTTTGTGTATTTGCCGATGTTTTGTAATGGTGAAAAAGTTGCAATAATATAAAATTCTGTTTTTTTATAGGAAAAATAGCAGTGAAACCAGTTGCAATATTTGAAAAAGACTACAAGAAAGGTGTTCTCAGGAAAACACAAGTTTATGAATAAATTAATAAAAATCAAATTCACAAAGTCTTTTCAAAAAAGCTTGGTGAATAAACTCCAATGTTAAGTGAATGCTGATATTTTTTTATTGACAAAAATGATGTTTTTTTTTTTATCAAAATTAGTTTCTTAATAGTCAGGCATTTTATTAACAAGTTTTGAAATGTTTGTGTGCTGCAGTAAAATATAAACAACTTTTGTGGCAAAGGAAGGAGTGGAAACTTCACCATAACAATTCGTTTGCAAGCAGTCTTGAATGTAAAATAATTTTAATTAAATTCAACATAATCCAGCTTATCTAAGAGTCATATTTGCTTGACCTCAAACCATGAAACTTCTTATACGAATAAAAAAAATTCTTCTTCTTCTTCTTCTTCTTCTTCTTCTTCTTCTTCTTCTTCTTCTTCTTCTTCTTCTTCTTCTTCTTCTTCTTCTTCTTCTTCTTCTTCTTCTTCTTCTTCTTCTTCTTCTTCTTCTTCTTCTTCTTCTTCTTCTTCTTCTTCTTCTTCTTCTTCTTCTTCTTCTTCTTCTTCTTCTTCTTCTTCTTCTTCTTCTTCTTCTTCTTCTTCTTCTTCTTCTTCTTCTTCTTCTTCTTCTTCTTCTTCTTCTTCTTCTTCTTCTTCTTCTTCTTCTTCTTCTTCTTCTTCTTCTTCTTCTTCTTCTTCTTCTTCTTCTTCTTCTTCTTCTTCTTCTTCTTCTTCTTCTTCTTCTTCTTCTTCTTCTTCTTCTTCTTCTTCTTCTTCTTCTTCTTCTTCTTCTTCTTCTTCTTCTTCTTCTTCTTCTTCTTCTTCTTCTTCTTCTTCTTCTTCTTCTTCTTCTTCTTATTATTATTATTTTATTCTTATTATTATTATTATTATTATTATTATTATTATTATTATTATTATTATTATTATTATCATTATCATCATCATCAGATGTTACAGTCTATTATAGACTTTTTAATATATAAAGATTACTTTATGAGCCACATATTCAAATAAAAGTTAATTTTTAAATTATATCATCTTTTTAAATGATAAATATTATATAATTTATTGATGTAGTTATGATAATTTAAATGTTAGTTGAATCTTCATTTTCAATTTTATTTGACTTGATAAGATAGTATAATTCTAAATACAAATTTAGTTAGACAATTAAAATTTAAGTAGTTTCTATAGTTAAAGTATTATTTTTCTAGTTTTATTCTTTAGCATTCAATGGCATTTATACATAAGCAGATTATAATAATAACATAGCTTAAATCACGGCATATGCGCTTTACAGATGGAACACTATTTATAATAAATATTCTTCTTTCCAAACACAAGATAAAGTCTTTTTAAAAAATAGAATGGATCACTCTATCTTTTTTCACCCAAGCTATATATATATATATATATATATATTCTTGCTATTAAAAAGGTGTGAAGGTTGCCTTGACAGCAGTTAGAAATATTGGTTGCTATATTTACTGTGAATGTTTAGGTTATAGATATGGCTATATATATGGTTGGAAACTAATTATATATATATAAGCCAATCTAAAGCATTTGGAACTGAGAGGTGAAGATTTAATTAATCACTTTAAATTACTTATTATATGATGTTTATTTACATATGTTTAAGTTTTCATCTAATAATGACATATTGTAAATTGTAAAAATTTCACAAGTGTCATTAACAAAAATCATATGATAAGTAATTTAAAGTGATTAATTAAATGTTCATGTTCTCAGTTTCAAACGCTTCAGATTGGCCTATGCATATAGCTTGGGTGAAAAAATAGAGCGATCCATTCTATCTTTCAAAAATATATACCTTGTGTTTGGAAAAGAGAGTATTCATTATAAATAGTATTCCATCTGTAAATCGCACACGCCATGGTATAAGCTATGTTATTATTATAATTTATAAATACATTGTGTTATATAAATAAAAATATTTACATAAGCCGATTGAAATTGGAATGTCACATTATCAATAAAAAATTATTAATAAGCCAAATAGAGAGAGAGAGAGAGAGATGCATTTTAAATTTTTGCAACTGTTTCAAAATTATTTTATGTTATTTTAATTAAATGATAATTGAAGAAGTTTATTTTGTCAAAAGAATTAATTTATATAAATAATAATTAGTTAAATTTTTTGTTATTCTGTGATGGTAATGTTATGCATGGAATGAATCTTTTGTAAAAAGCTAGTTTAAAATTAAAACTGAGAAATCCTGTTTTATCAGAGTAATATTTCATTATTGTAGTTTCTTAGGGTTTATTATGGCAAATGAAATTTGTAAAATAATAATAATTCGATGGTTTAAAAGTTTGAAGATCATAAAAAGTTTGAGCACTGGAAATAACAAAACTAGGCTAGTGATCCATAATCTTATATTAAAAAATGTATAGTTGAATAAAAAAAATAAAAATGTCAATGATTTTGTTTGGAAGATCTACTGTATAATAGTATTATTACTACTATATACTATCGGAATAACCTTAATCCCTAGTGATAGTACAAATGACTTAATGCCATCAAAATTTTTACTATTGTATATAGGATAGTTTATAATTGCTTTCTGTCACTCAGTGAGAAATTATATTATTGCTTTTAAAATGGCTGTGACTAACTATAATTGTTATCATATTATTACTATTTGATTTAAAAGTGTCAAACATTCTGGATTCATAACTTTGACATCATCCAATTCAGACCAACACATTAATGATTCTCACTAATTATTTATTAGGCTAGAGATTATTCCATAAATAAACTTTTATTTATTAGGCTAGAGATTGTCATATCATTCTTAGCCAATATCCAAACTTTAATCTCAGTTAAATATTGATATATCTGTTTTTTAATTAAACATAAACACATGAAATCTTCAATTTCATCCCTCTTTTTCCAAGTGTAGAAATTTTTTAGATATACTTAGACATCCATTTAACCACATTTCCTTGAAACATATGAAAGAAGATATTTAAAAAAGAATGAATAACTTCAAGAATATATTTCACACATAACCTGCATTCTTCATTCTGCCTATGTCACAACCTTTTACACATGTCTCCATAAATTTGATCAGTATTTATCAATACCAAACTGTGAGTGTGGAACATATTACATTGATAAATCAAATTGTGATAGTTTGATATTGATAAATACTGAATACATAGTAAATACATGTGTGAGATATTGTGCTTTGAGCTAATTAGAAAGTTCTGATCTCACATGAAGTACATCTAGGAAGGTTATTCATCTTTATTCATATGTTTCAAAAATATGCATTTGGATTAAAATTTTAAAATATATCAATATCATGCCATATTTCTGCTGCCAATATATAGCTATTATTAAAAAAATATGTAAAAAATTATTAACAAAAATAAATAGAAGACAATTAAAATAAGAATAGAAATAAAAAAAATATTTCTTATGATTATTACTAAAAAAGTAAATGTTAATGCAGATTTGACTATAAAATAAGAAATGAAATCATTAGGCAAAAAAGGTTGTACCTAACAAGGATACCTCAAATTTGGTAAAAGAGAATTCACAAACCTCTTTTCTTAGAAATAAAGCATTTAATCAAAGTGACTTAGCTATCAAAACTCAAGATTTCAAAACATGGAAGTGAAATTTGAAAATTAAATAAAAAGTATGAATAGACAAAAAATTATAAATAGAAATATAAAATAAGAGAAACAAAATAGTAGCAACTTTCTCCATACCATGGTGTCACCCATTACAAGCCACAGTAACCAATCGATTCTAGAAGGTTTGTGTGCTAAAATCATTGTCTAGTACTTACTCATCCAATATTTCCAATTAGTTTCTAATGTATGGTTTTTATCAGTGAGGAGTCTTGGATCTAGGAGCAGTGCTTCTAGATTTCTCAAATTCAAGGCTCCTCACTGATGAAAACCATGAACTTGAAATTAATATGGAATATTGGATGAGTAAGTGCTGGATAGGGATTTTGATGCACAAACCTGATAGCATCCATTGATTACAATTGTTTGCACTGTGTGGTATTACTATATGAAAACAGTTGCTAGTGTTTTAACAAATTATGTAAGCATAAGAAATGGTAGTCATGAGATGTTGTTTTAGTTATTTAAAATAAAAGAAAAAGACAAATACATGGATTCAAACCTAGTTTACTATTAATGATAATATAGCATTGAGAAAAAGAGAGAAAAAGCAATGTCTGCATATATTCTAACCTAAATTACTATGAGCAAAAATTATATATATATTTAAAAAAAGATTATACAATATAAATTAAACCAAACATCGAGAAATATTTTAGGAAGATACCTACTTTGAAAAAATGGTAAAAATAAAATGTTTGGAGCATTATTAAGAGGCATAGAAACCAGAAATTTTTGAAAAAATATTGGGAAAGATTCTTTCTTACATTGAATAATTAACAGCAGATAATATATATAGACGGGTGATTTCTGTAATATCAAATAAATTTTATTATTTTGCGATTTATATTATTTTAAAAATAGCATTAACATATTTTAGTTTAATAAACGCAAATATTTAATTTCACTTTTTAAATGTAAAGTTTTGAATATTATAAGATTACACGAGAAAATGAGCACAGAAAAAACTTAGAAAAGAATATATATTATGATGTGATTTTCCTCAGGTTTATTTTTTTTTTTTCAACATCTGAAACTTTTTGAAAAGAAACCAGTGAAAAGTAAAATAAGTTCAAAGTAAGAGACCGATCAAATTCTAATAACAATAAGATCTATAGCACAAAGCACTCCAAACTTTAATGGATGACCATTGTACTCGCACTAAAGAGTTCGATATACATTCAAAGAACTTGGTTTTCATATTAAGCTGAATATCATTACACGAAACACCACTCAAACGGTTTGTACAATTCACTGCTGAATTTTAAAACCATTTAAAACCGTCTACTTTTCTAACTTGATTTTCTAAAATAAAAGTTTTTACAAACAAACTGAATAATATCCTTTTTATAATAATGTTTCAAGCACAAGTCTCTACTGAGAGAATTTAAATTATCTGTTTGATAATTTTATAACTGTATTCAAAGTTATATATATAAAACTAGTTCCGATTATCACTCAGCTACAATTTGTGAGCTACCAATCAGGTTTTTTATAAATAATCATTACTATTAACAGATATAGGATAGCTGTCAAGCGTTGGTGGTCGAGTGGTCAGCACAGCCGCCTTACAAGAAGTTGTCCCGGGTTTGCGGGTTCGCTTCCCGATGCGTTGACACATGAAAAGATATAGGATAGCTTTTGAATAATTATAATAGATTCTTTGTTTTTATAATTTAAGACAGGATCAGATTGATAGACTTAAGAGCCAAATGTCTTTGAATAAAAGCTCATTTCCAGTATTCAATCGACTTTGACTTTTCAAATAATTAATCATTTGATTCTTTTATATCCAAAACTTTTTTTCCAACTTTAACGTAATTTTTCTTTGACTTACAGAGTTATACTTTATACATTAAGAAGTTTATAAGAGATTTAGGTACATGATAATGAAAAAAATTGAATATAAAACTTTTTATATGTAATGCGAAATACTGAGTAAAAAAATCGGTGAAGATAAGCTATACGTGAGATAATGTAACTTCCTAGTGTTCCAAGTATTGTTTACCTTTGTAAACATAATCAAATGTTACAACATATATTAATGACTAAAAGAATATATCCCCACCCCAATCACCCCCACGTAGAATATTGTCAAATGATCGTGGTTATTGAAAATGAAACCAAACTCCAGGTTACCACACAAATATCTTCTAAAGATGGGTTTGATATTTCATTTTAGAAAAAAGTGCTTTAGATTTATGAATTATAGGATTATAAATCAGGTAACATCTTATAAATTAAATCATGAAAAATAAAATAAAAGTGATAATTCAACAAGGCTTTTGCTAAATTATCCATGAGTCTAATTAGCATTTGTTCATGGGAGCAAGTAATATCTATGCTAAAAGTCATTATGCTTAAAGATGGATGGTATGCAATATAAAATTGTTGATTAGTTTTTCATCTATATGACACAACAATAAAAGTAATAAAAACTCCAATAAAAGAGCTCTTATAGGTTAATGAATAAACTTTCTTAGCCTCAAAGATTGTCTATTAGTAGCAACACCAAAAAAAAAAAAAAAAAACTAAAAACATTATATCTGTTTATTACGGATATAATTTCATTTCTATTCTTGATTATAAAAACAATCCAAGGAATTATTTAATTCACCATATATATAATTATTAAAATCAGTCAACACTTAGATAATTCCAATATCAATAACAATCACTAATATCAACCTGTTGTCAAGGTTACCCCCATTTAACATTAAAGTTTAGAATCCTACCTTTATTTATGGTCCAAATATTTATATAGTCATTAAAGATGGCAACTTGACCACAGAAAGTAAAATTATTGATACAAAAAAGTTTAAATAAACCTCCTTAAACAGATAAATATAACCTGTTCTGAATGCATACTAATAAATAATCAATTATAACATTATAAACTGCAATTATAATTTTCCAATTGTACCCAAATCAGTCAACACTTAGACTATCCCAATATCAATAACAATCAACAATCTCAACCTGTTGTCAAGGAAACCTCATTTTTTCTAACTTAAGGAAAGTTACAAAAAGAAAGACAAAAATAAAAATATAAAAAATAACTTTTGATATGATTATGCAAATCAGTCCATGAAACAAAATATGCTCATTTATACTATAATTTATTAGTTTAACATTTTCCAATATGGTTTTTAATTTCAGCTGAAGCACTTTTATTTCTGAATGATTTGAATATGTTTCCTAAATGTAGCACTTTGTTGCATTTTATCCTTAGCTGCAGTGTCTCAATGCAAGATATCATCATTACACTTTTTGAGTCAATCTTTACAATAATGCAATCTGTCTCTTACATTAAAACCACACTGAAGTTCATGGCAAAATGTTTTTTTAGAAAGTCCATCACTATTTTAAATTGTTAACTGATATAAAATTTTCATGTTACATCTAGAGAAATTTTAAAGTTCTGAGAGTCACCTATTGATAAAAATATTGACCACATCAGCAAGATACATTTTGATGTCTACATAAAAACGACATAGACATGTCAATGGGGTGTCATTCATTTTTAGTAAATATGGTGAGAGAAACACTAAGATTAGTTTATTTTTTCATCAATAGATAATGTTTAGAAATATAAAAAAATTCTCTAAATGCCATATTATTTCTTATAATTACATATTAAAAATTGTCAATATTTTTTTTATTTACATAAAATAATCAATATTTTTTTTTACTGATTTTTAATTTTTCTTTACTTATATAACCAATGTCATTTATTTTTATTCAGTTGTAATATATATTGTTTTTGTTATACAATCAAATCCTTTTAATATATGTGCTTTGATTTTGGCTTCTCTATCATTTATTTTTATTAGCATCCACTTAAAATTCTGAATTTTATATAAATTAGAATGCTTAAATCTGAGGAAGTCTTAAGTATTGCTGAAATAGATTTTAAATCGACTGCACCAGGCCAAAAGTCTTGTCTTCAAAACTTTGTAGAAGAAAATGGAGAAGACAATACCCATCAGGATTTTCAGCAACTAGGGGTGATGATTTGTCACTATTTTCAACCGTTTGTATATTGATATATAGTTGAGAGTAGCTAAATACCTATTAATTGACCAATATTGGATGATTAATTGGATTGGATATAGGCTGGCTATGTGAAAGAGTAATTTTCAGCCTGATAAGAAGTTCAAAATTTTTCAAGTTTATCTTGGTCCAGATTTGAACTCAGATTATAAAAATCACAAACAAATGGATTAACCAAAAAGTCCTTCATTCCTAAAAATTAATAAGATGCAATATTGGGATTATACAAGATTAAGAATTTTACTAAATAGAAGTAAAAATATATAAATACAAAAGGTACATGTGATAAATGGCTTTTGCTGCATATAAATAACAATAAAGTAACGTTATAATAATATAATTTTTGTCTGGAATTTGATATAAAAACAATAGTAAACTTTCATTTATAATGATCAATATAAATATATTAAATTTATTAAGATCAAATGGGTGACAGTAATAATGTGAAAGGTTAAAACCCTGTGGCAGATGCGCTTTAAAAAATACTTATGTGACAGTCAATCAGATGTAACAATGACTGCACATAGAACTCTTAAGTCTAAAACACAAGCCAGAAGTATCAGAAAAAGATGGGACCCACCTTCTTCTATGCTTAAATTTATATATAAATAAGCCAGACTCAAGTATCTTGAACTAAGAGCATGAAGCTTAAAACATCTTCACATTTAATTCACTAAATATTATATATAAATAAACAATGCGAAATCTTTCAATTTATTATGAAGCAATTTTTAAATCTAATAAAATTATAGTACCAAATGTAAATATATTAAATTTATTAAGTGCAAATGGTTGACAGTAATAATGTGAAAGGATAAAAACCTTCGGCAGATGCATTTTAAAAAATGCTTATGTGACAGCCAATCAGATATAACAATGACTGCATGTGGAACTCTTAATTCTAAAACACAAGACAGAACTATCAGAAAAAGATGGAGCTCATCTTCTTCTATGCTTAAATAAGCATTTTTTTAAAGCGCATCTGCCAAAGGTTTTTAGCTTTTCATATTATTACTGTCAACCATTTTGCACTTAATAAATTTAATATATTTACATTTGGTATTATCATTTTATTAGATTTGAAAATTACTTCATAGTAAATTGAAAGATTTCACATTGTTTATTTATATATAATATTTAGTGAATTAAATGTGAAGGTGTTTTAAGCTTCATGCTCTTAGTTCGAGATACTTGAGTCTGGCTTATTTATATATAAATTTAAGCATAGAAGAAGGTGGGTCCCATCTTTTTCTGATAGTTTTGGCTTGTGTTTTAGAATTAAGAGTTGCAAGTGCAGTCATTGTTACATCTGATTGGCTGTCACATAAGCATTTTTTAAAGTGCATCTGCTGAAAGTTTTTAGCCTTTCTTGTTATTAATGATCAATAGATTTTTTAATTATTTATAACACCCTCTTTTATGCATTTTATGCAATACAATACAATATTTTAATATTCCATGCATACAAAAATATCTACTTGTTTTGACTGTCCAACATATTTCTTCTGAACTATATAATACATAATATATATAAATACACTATCATAACAAGTTAAGCAAAGCAAAATTTTATACATATTATTTGATTCACCAATTACTTGACTTACAATATTATTATTAATAATATTTGATAAATTTTACAAGCTCTATGTTTTAGATTGTAATAAACTATAGAAAGTAATCATCATTTACTCACAAGTGCCGTTAAACAGAGGTGATCAACATGCATTATTATTAATCGGTGTAAAAAAAAAAAGACTGGTGGTTAAGATGCTAGATACTCTCTCACTTAAATTACCTATACAAAGGTGACCATGAGCTCAGAGCTCATTCCATTATCACATTTTCCCCAACGACGGTAAAGATGACAGCATATCACAATTATACATTTGATTTTGCAATTAGTGCATAAATGCACTCTTGACCAAATCAATTTAATTTGAGTCCTTCATCTTCTAAATAAAAATAAATAATTTACACAACAATAAACTATCTAGTTTAACTATGAGCTATCTGCATAAAAAACCCCTAAGTTTGTTTGCAATTCTAAAAAAAAAAATGAATGTCGCCTTGAGTTGATTCAAATTCCAGATCATGGAGATCGAAAATGGATGTGTGAACAATTATACCATAAGGTCCGTCAAATTTTATGAGTTGCTAAGATGGTACAAAAACGTAATCTTATTTAAATATATATATACTTTTTTATTAAATAAGAATTTGTCTTATTTTTTTTAAAGAAAAAAAAACTATTTATCCTTTTCCAAAGCTTTATATAATTATAGTTTTGAAACAAAATTTCTCTCTCTTTCCATAAAGAATTAAAGTTATTTAGTCAAAATTTATTTAGCAAGCGCAGATTTATAAAATGTAAATTAACACGTTATAATATAATTAGAGAAAAAACTCAGTTCGAGGTAAAAACAAAATTAAAGAAGAATAATAAGGATTTAAATATAGATTTTATGCAAGCTTTAATATTATTAGCTACCAAAATAAAATAAAAAAAGTTGAAAAGAATACAATTATTGAATGTTGCTGCAAAAAGAAGTTTGCTATTAACTAAAAGAAGATCCTTTGATTTCTTTTTGAGACTTTTTAAAGAAACCGAGAGAAGTAAATTCCTAATATCCATTCCTTACGTTCATGTCATTGCAGCTGTTATTAAGATGTGATTATTCATATACTAAATAAACGTGATTCCTAACAAACAGAGGACAGAATAGTGAATTTATTGATTTTTTATTTTTGAGTTTAAGATCCAAAAACGTTGGAGTCTTTCTTTACAGTTGACTGATAGTTTTTAATTGAAATTGTTTTATTGAAGCCAGGATAAATGTATGTGTGAATGATATTTTCTTTTTTTTAATAGTTGTTTATAATTATTACAGGTAAATCGAAATTATGGCCTTAAATCGCAGAAGGGTGTAAAGTCAACAGTCAAACTGAGATAGACATATTCCTAGAAGAGATGATAGTAGATAAATGGATTCCAAGAGAATGTAAAAAAACGTAGTTTACATTTTAAAATATTTTAATTATAAATTTATAAAGTTAAATTAAATAGTACTACATGTGTGACAATATTTGGAAAAATAGCGTTTCAACTTTTAAATGCTGATTACATAATCAATATGCAAAAAATTACTATCCCAAAATGCCAAGCATTATTGTGCAGGTTATATAAGTAGATATTTCCACTACTTGATATTTCTGTGAATTAATGCTTTAATCTTTAAAATATTACGTTTTACCACCTGCATCGAAGTTTGATATTTTAAGCGTTTACTTGATTTTGTCAAATACCTATAATCAATTTTGAATTATTTTATCTGTGTAGATAATGCAAAAGTCGATAATGTTATTAAAGTTAAATCTGATATTAACATCAGTATTTGTTTTACCTATGCAGATTTACTGACAATGTTTTATAAATGCACACACATTTTAATTAAAAACAGATGCCATTCTTTTAAGGAGTTAGGATTCCATATTTAATATAAAATTTGAATATTCCCACTTGAAACGTTGTGTTAAATACTAACCTGTGTGTTATAACTACAGTTGAATGTATTTAGAAAGTTTAAATAAAGTTTTTTTTTTAAAAAAAAAGACATTCAGTATTTAATATTAGATGATGGAAATGATCCAACGAATAATTAATACTGAAATGCCATCAAGACAAACCATCTGACAAATGCCATTTGATGTTATTATATATAAGGAACTTATTTTTAAATATTTTTTATACTCATAAGTCTCTCCTTTTAGTTATAGATTTATTTGAAGAAAAATATTTGAAGGAATTATATCACTTATTTATAACTACTTTTTAAATATCATCTCATTATTTTCTATTTTTTATGTATTTTAAAATATATAAATTTATTTCCGACATAAAGTAAATTACTGAAAAACTTCTTCGAATTATATTAAACTATAAACCACTAAACACCACATGATCATGATTCTTTATGCTTACACAACCTATTTACACAGAAGTAAAACTCTCCATACAGTAGTGCATATTGGATGAGTAGTCACTAGATAGGAGTTTTATGCACAAATCTTCCTGCATCCATTGATTATTCTGGCTTGCACTAAGTGGCACTACTGTATAGAGAGTTTTGCCTCTGTGTGAACTATAAATTTATTTTAATAAATTTAAAATACTTTTTTTAAAATATATGTCTAAAATTATCATCATCATCATCATCATTATTAATTGATTGAGAAAATCAAAACTTTATACACAACCTATTCCAAGCTTTTCTGTTCAATACTTTAATCTTTATATACCCACCCTACTTCATTCCATTAGATTTTCAACCTTCATCTTTTAATTTCTAATGCTCTTTTGTTATCTTTCATAAATTTTTCAAAACATTTTTATAATTTTTCTGCTTATTAAAAGTATATACTCTTATTCTTCTCCTTTACTTTCTTTGCATTTCTTCATATATTCATATATATATATTGCTTATAATAACTTTTCTCATATACCCTTTAATGCAAAAAACAAAAAACTTTTTAATAAAACTGTTTAAATTTTCTGACAGTTTCGACTGTCCAGCAGCCTTCATCAGAGCTTCTCAAATTTCAAATTTTAAAACTGTCAGGAAAATAAAGAAGTGTTATTAAAACATTTTTTTTGCATTAAAGTGTATATGAGATAAGTTATTATAAGCAATATAATTTTTTGCCTCTAAGTCTAATACTATTTTATTCTGCTATCTAATTTTCTTAAAATAACATTTTTTTTATTTATTCCTTTAAACATTTCAACATTTCAAATACTATTTTTCTAAGTTATTTTTATCATTTTCCTCATAATCCACAATCAATAAGTCTTCAATTAGACTCTTTTCCAAATATCCAAGATTTATACTTTACATAAAGACACTCCATACAATACTTCAATATTTT
The DNA here is from genome assembly GCA_028023455.1 of Epiperipatus broadwayi. Lineage (NCBI taxonomy): Eukaryota > Metazoa > Onychophora > Udeonychophora > Euonychophora > Peripatidae > Epiperipatus > Epiperipatus broadwayi. The sequence continues at coordinate 2,548,098 of JAQFVV010012479.1, read as the reverse complement.
TTTTTCACGTATTTAGTCTGCAACAGTCTTTTTTATTTTGTTTTCTATATTCATTATCATTCAGAAAAGTTTTAAAATATTTAAAAGTACTAATCTTGTTCATCCCCAACTATAATCACTATTTTCAACTTATAGTATTGAGTTCCATTTAAACATTCTCTAATTAACTCTTTTGCTTATTCTCAATGTCTGCAAGCATTGCCATATAATCAGCAAATAAAAGAAATCAAAGTATTTTCCAATTTCCTGAGTTAATTCTATTCTTATCAAAATCCCTTACATTAAAAATAGTCAGACTGTCTTAAATCTTTTTTGTTCTATATAATCTATATGAAGATGGTTCACTTTTAGAAATAGTTTTATAACCATTTTTTATTGGTTGTGTATTCTTTTAGCTACACATTTCTATTTAAAATATCCATCAAAAAGTTTATTTTGGTTTATCAAAAACCTTTTCAACCTCCATGGAAACATATTATGAATTAGTGATCCACATATTTATAAATCCTTAATTTGACACTTTTATAAATTATTCTACTCTATCAAATTAAACAATCACTTTGCTAATACTGACTCTAGTCAGGCCAGAAAAATCTTAAAAAGAGATAAAAATACCACCTGAATTGTTATGTTTTATAGTAATATATGTATTATTTATGAACAGTTAAAAATATTTGACAAGTTTATAAAAAGTTTGAATTTAAAAAAATAAAAGTAAAAGAAATTATAAAACATAGACCCAGGTTTTATGTTAGATAAAAAGAAAGCCAAATGAAAAAAATGTTGATTAATGCTTTAAAAAAAAAAAAGAAACATGGTGTAAAAAATGTGAACAAAAACAAAAAAGTGTTTGAGAAATGTTTCATTTCTTATACAAAACATGGTTTTGACAGATAACAAATATTAATGACTAATCACATATTACATAATTTTATCACTGCACAGAAGCATGTATTAATGCAAATAGTTTTGTCTCTTGCTATATTGGTAAAATGTCATGATTGTTCATTTCTTTATAATTCAAATGATAATCTATAAAATGAATATCCAGATTTTAGTGTGACATAAAGAATTTGGTTTGGTAAATAACCCACAAGACACTGAAGTCATTACCAGCCCGCGATAGAAAAAAGCCTTCAGCAAGTTGTAGCTTAAATGATTAACAACTCGAATGTGTGAGATAATTTAATATTTTGATAGCTTTTGAAGTAGGTAGGTGGAGGCCCAGCATGGCTTTCAATGAAATGTTACTGCTTTTAACAAATAAAAGGATAAGATATTACATTGTAAAGATCCAACTATTGTAACTAAAAGAATTGCATATAGTACTGTTATTTTAGTTTCTTTTATGGAAATGAAACTTAAAACTAATATCAATATAAAACAAAAGCATTAAAACATTTACTTAAAGGGTATCACTTTCAACAATTATCTGTCCACTGCAGGATGAAGGTCTCTCCAAGTTTAATTCAATTTACTTGATCTTTAGCCTCTCAACTCTACATCATCTTTACAAATGTCTTTATTTCATTCATCTATCTCATATATGGTCTTTTTCAAGGTCCTTCATAATATTTTAAAGTTCTACTCAAGATTTTAACTGTCCACATATTACCATCTCTTTGGGAAATATGACAGACCACATGATGTCAAAATTATAAACAAATCAATATATTCATCAACATATTGAATTGAATATTATACTACAGAATCACATCTTTGTTGCAGCAAACATGTTTAAGTGAATGAATATTTCAAAATGTTATTTAAAATATTCCATGGTGAACTTGAACATTGCTTTCATCAAAAAAATGAGTTGGATCCATGAGATTAAATTATAAAGATTATCTCGTAAATAACGTAAAAAAAAGTACAATACTGTTGCTTTCTTTGTGAAAAATATAACTTGGGATTGTTTTCAAAACAATGAAGTAAAACTATACATGCAGTTGAAACTTTTCACAAAGAAAAAGACTGCCATAGAATATCAAATAAATATAAAAGTAGACTAACCTGTTGTATGTGTGGATATATTTATGATCCACAGTTTGGTTTGTTTCGGGATTACAAAACGATGCATGAAATACAAAACAATGCAAGCGTTTGTGGCCGAGTGGTCAGCACAGCTGCCTACAAGCAGTTGTCGCGGGTTCGCTTTCCGGCCGATGCTTTGACACATAGAAAAAAAATACGTAGATCGGTGATTATTTATCTTTTCTACATGTGTGTGGTCATGTGTATCAGTGGAATGAGATGGTGTGGATAGTTGATTGGTACTTGAAAGTCTGAGTTCAAATCCCCTATATTTTATCATTCTATATATTTTTTTCAGTGTTAAAATCGTTATCCTCATTTGCGAGTGGCTACTACTTATGATGGAAATGAACATGGTAAGAGTTTCAATTAATTTATGCAATCTCTGCGCTTGTATATCATAAATCATATATATATGAACATTCTGCGTAAGGCATACATACATTAATATATATGTGTATGTATTAATATGTACATATCTGACATATATATGTGCACACACAAATACAAATAAATACTTCCACAAACACATCTGCGTAAGACATTAAAATAATCCATCAATTTATCGGAGTTGTTTATATAAAAAAATTTCAACATTATAATAAAGCAAACATTTTTCACGTCTTTATGAATGCTATAAATTACCATTTCTTTAATAAGGTGAGCTACTAATTTTTGATGTCCCTAATTTAAGAAGCAACTATGTGGTTTTTGTTGATTTGACTAATTACAAGTACACGAAGGTCTCTAAACTTCTGCAGTTATTATTTTGTGTCAAATATGATGTAGTAATTAGTTGTTCTAGAATCATTTGACATTAAAGTCATATTTATCTGCTATACGATACTTGAGGCCGATGTGGAATAATGTAAGACATTTTCATAATGATATTCTTCTAAAAGTTATTATTTAAATTGAATTGCAAAAAGATTGTCACATCTGAGAATAAAGCCACCAATAAAAAATTATAATTTCAAATCCATTCTAATATGTATATTTATTTACTCGTTAACGTGCTGATATACTCATTTGAATAAATCAGACATAATTAAATAGACCATTGTTACTAAGGTTAAACGTATTTGATAAATTAGTTAAAAAGAAATATTATGTTTATATTATTTTAAATACAAATATTATTTTTATAAAACGCATTATTTTTAAAAATATCAAGTTTGAATGTTAAACGGTTTTATAGATTTTCTAGTAAGTGTATAATTTATTATTTAATATACCAAATAGTAGCTAATATATGTCAACTGCAGTCTTAAAACGAATTCTACGAGATTGTGAAAGACCTAGAAAATTACATGTAAAATGGATGAAAGAAATAAGACCGTCTGTTCGTGGAATACTATGGATCAGAAAAAACTGGAATTAATATAGAGACTTAATCCTTCAATGAATTGATAATGGTTGAAGATGATGATGATTTACAAAAATTATCATATTATAATTAGTAGTAGGTGAATTAAAAGTTGCTTGCCCTGACACTTCCGGTTGTAAACTAATAACGGCTTCGCTTAATCTTGTTACAAATATAGAAAGTCACTGATCTGCATAATATTTTTTTTATTTCAAAAAATAATCACACTTATTATTAAATCAGTCATATTCATCTAGAATAAAAAATAAAAGAACAGAATTGGACTCAACTAATGATTAATACATGGCATTATAGCTGAGTGGTTAGCATGTTGATCTGCAGTGCACATCATCCAAATCCATATGAAATTTGAAGGTCTTTGTAAATAACTGAACATTTTACAAATCGTCTAAGGATTTATTCTAATAATTAGTCCATATCAATCATGTTATTCATTCCAACACTGGTCAACAATGGGGTAATTCTATTATATTTTATGGTTATGTTTAATTGACTATTATCAACATTATAGGAAGCAATTTGAGCAATGAATGAAAATCAAGTGATACAATGCTATAAAATACCTCATCTTTAGGTTGAGCAGTTTTTAGTTTTTGTTTTCATTCATAAAAACTATGATTTAAAGATGGAACTAGTGTTCATATGCATCGCCAGTAATCTTGTACTTCTTTATACTATTTGAAATAATAATATGAAAATTTAAAAAGTCTTAAGTTTTAAACCCAGACTAATTCACTTATATATATATATATATATATATATATATATATGACATCAGGACCAGCTTCTATATATTTTTAAAACTTGTATTTCTATAACAATTACAAGCTATTCTATCCTTTGGCTGGAAAACCTAATATGAGCATCAAAATCACATGACCTCTCATATGCTTTCAAAAGTAGTTGATGATTTAGGAATAGGGTGAAAATAATTACACTTGAAGTCATATTGAATTAGTATTTGAGAAGTCATGTAATGTTATTATTGGCATTGTCAATACTGCAAAAACCATCCAATTAAGTATGTATTTTCAATTTTTTTTGACAACATAAAGATAATCTTAATATATCATGTTCCCAGTATAATTTGTAGAAAATCATATGAATTCAAATTATTGACTTCACTTTTCAAAACTCTCCCATCACAAGATATTGAAACAATTGTTTCATTACTCTCCAGCATCATAGTCTTATTAATAATAATTTATAAATTACATGAAGACTATTAAACAAAAAGCTGGGATTAAAATCGAAGTAATGCTTCTAGATATTTTCAGGCTGTAGAAGATTTTGCAAGGAAATTCAAAGTTTTTAGGATAGTCAGTTCATGCTAATGTGAATAATTAAGAGATGCTACTTAATATAGGCATTTAAAGTTTTTAATTGGAGTAGAAAAATATTGTTATTGATTGGAGTTGAAAAAATGAATGTTATTAATGTAGCCAATGATTATAATTTGGTCGAATCTTCATTAATATCATACATAGACACTATGTCTGTGTTTTACCTTCTAATTAATAAAATAAATATTAAAATAGAAGAAATTCTAATCTAATAACTTGGTCATACACACAATATATATATTTATATCTTAAAATATTTTTATATCATTTTATTGATTTTATTTCTTCATTTGTGTTTAGTATTAAGAGAATATAAATATATTGTTTAAATACTGTGTCCAATTTCACACTTATTGTTCATCCAAATTTTTACTGATGTCTTTTTTTTTTTTATTATTTCAATTCAATTTGTTAGCAGGCTCTTTAATATTAAAGTGGCCATATACTTCTTCCATGATTTTTTTCCATGGCAAAGGGGTGAACTCAAAGTTAAAGATCTCTGGACCACATCTATTCTTTTCATTTTTTATTCATAAATATCTTATGACTCTAAAATGATATACCATTTAATTATTTCTTATTTAACGTTTAATGATAATATATTATTTTACAAGTTTTATAACATACAATTTTCAAATATAAATAATATAATAGTTAATTTATACAATTTTATATTAATCAATTATAATATATGCTTGAATACAAGTATAATTTATATACTTGGAGTTTTAGGTGTAATTATTTAAAGAACTTGAACACAAACTTACAAGCTCCTTTTATCTATCCATTTTATCTTATTCAATCAATACACATGATGACATAGATGTGAAAAAAATAAATGATTTTGAATATACATATTTGATGCTGAACCAGCATTCATCAGTTGTTTCAGATAACTATCTCCGTCACACGTATATATAATCAGTGTTCAGTTTTATATTAAAATATCAAATCTTCAAACTTTAATTGACAGACTTCAATCTACCCACCCTCCTATCCTCCAGTCATCCCATTGAAAATCTGATGATAGAATGTCCAAATCCCTTATTGATGCCAATATTAAAGTCATTCTGACTCCTCAGATATAGGAGCTTATCCATTTAAATACACAGAAAAGCGATGGTCAGGATATAGGCTGAATATGTAATATTTGCTTGAATATAACTATAATTTATATATTTGAAGTTTTTGATGTCATATGTGTGGAAGATGATTATGTGAGTCAACTAATGAGTGCTAGTTCAGCCCTGGAATTGATGATGAGGATGGTTTTCCATCACCTCAGTTTTACCCCCGAGTCCATACCATTACAATATGTAATCAATCGACATAAACCATAATCTTATATAAAGACCACGAATCTCTTCAATATAATGTCAATACAATCTTCATAAATAAAAAAACAGAGCTCTCGAAAATAAATAATGGACCCCAACTTTCACCCTTGTCTAAAATACTGCCTTGACAACGATTGGAGATTCATGGTTTTGATAAGCTTATGTATACTATCATGTGATTATATTTGTAAAGTTTTTTAGTTTTCAGCAAAATTATCTATATTATATAGTAGCACTATTATTTATATCCTAAGATGTATAAAAAATGTACAAACAACCATCAAATAATGTGTAAAATAATTTGACATTCGAATATAAATTTACATTTTAAAATACATAAAATAAGAGTAGGTTAAAAACAGTAAAATAAATTATAATTTAGTACGCAGGAATACAGTCCCCTATTTTTAGGAAAAATAGTCTTTTTTTTTAAAGATAGAAAATGTATATTTAGTTTTGATATCTTTTTTTTTTTAAAAAAAAATTACTCCCAAGTTAATTTTATTTTAAATTCATTGCAAAAATAAAAAATATTTTGTTTTTCCCAGAGATAAAATTTATTATATACTATACATATATATATATATATGGTTAAAAATAACATTATTAACCTAAAAAAAAAAAAAAACAGGAACGAATATAAAATATTAATAACTTTTTTTAATTAATAAATTTCTTACTGTTACAGTAATTTCTATTCATACAAATAAATACATATTTAAATGATTTTATTGCCCAAGAATTCATAAGAAGTTAGAACACCGAAAGTGTTAGTACTAGAATCGAATCCTATGACTTCACACTTGGTTCTGACTTCTACCACTGCACTAAACTATTCAGGAAATGTCTACTCATTACATAACATAATTATAGGATATATATTTAATTATACTAATATTTTTACATCAAAAACATTAGATATAGAACATTGTTTTAAAGGTGAATGTTTTACTAAAAAAAACAAAGAAAAGAAAAGGCACTAAAAATACAATCTCCTTATAAGGAATATTTATATAATTGCATATAGATTGTATGAAAAAACTAGGGTATACAGTTTTATTATTTGGGTGTTCATAAGACGTTCGAGTGCTTATCCTGGGAGCTCCCAATCTCAGGTCAGTCATTCTACCACCTACTCTGAACTTCACAGGGTATATACATTGTTATATTCCATTGATGGATTTTTCTTAATTTATAACAATTGTATGTTCATAGGATATATGATTTTGTTATGGTTAATCAAAAAGTTATTGATTTTGTGCTATTAGTATACTTGAATCTCAAACACTTTTTTCTGGAGAACATTAAATGAATACTAAGCTTCCCTGTACTTGGCTAACATTACCACAGTCAAGCCAATAGCATCTTAAAGAAGACTGAAAAAGAATTCAGAATATTGTGTTCTATTATTACCTGAACAACATTACTAATGTTGAATATATTAATATTTAATAATTGCAAATGAATGATGGAAGTAATCCAACATATATATTGTAGCTAATCCAACCCATTCTATATAAACTTATATGCCTTAAACTTTGTACGTTTTTCATTTTTATATAAAGCTGCAGTATATTCTAAATAAACTCTTTAATAATCTTCTTCATCAGATTGAACTTAGCAGCTTATCTTTATTACATAATCAATGCAATTCTTGTATTTGTATCTTTGATGCATTTGATAATATCTGGTAAAAGCAATAAATTTACTGCACAACCTTCTGCTTAACAATGTGTTTTTTCTATTTCTGTAAATCTTTAATGATTTAATTTTAATTGCTTTTATTGTTATTCCAAACCAAGATTGAAAAACCAAAGACACCTGACAATACAATTACTGAATTAGGTTCAGGTCTAATGACTATACAAGAAAATGTCCATGGATTTTATAGTTAACTAAATTGGTAAAGGGTGGCTGCTGGAGGGTTGCATTACACCCTCACATTTAGGTACATTGCTCTCAGATCCAACAGTCATCATTAATGAAAGCTACAAACTAGAAAATATTCTGGGGCTATTGAATGAGTAGACACAAGATCAGCTTTTTATACACCAATTTTCTCACATCCATTAATTACTAAAGCTTACACTAGATGGTACTACTGTATAAAGAGTTTGCTATTGTTATAACAGCTTGTATATAAATAGGAAATGGTGATAATATGAAAATTTTAGCTATAATATATTATTATAGTATTCCCATAACCATAACAGAAATTATGGAATATTGTTGTTTGTATTATCTAAGAGTCTTCTATTGAAACTTGAGTAATCATGACAGTAGATATAACAGTGCTATAATATTCTCATACCCATGAGAAAAAGCCATGTGATATTGTTGGCATAAACTTCAAATGCCTGAGAGCAGTTTTCATCATCTATTCTAGAGGCATCTACTGTAAGCATGAGTATTGATGGACACTAAATAGTGTAGTGTTATAATCACGAGAGAAAATCATGTAATAATGTTGATAGTATCTTCTTCAAATTCCCAAAGGGCAATAAGTACTATAATATCATGTTACCCATATGAAAATGTCACATATGTTTGATGGTATTATATTTAAATTTTTAACAGGTAAGAATAATCAATGAACATCAGACTATATACCCCTACCTATAAGAGTAAATTATATGATATTGTTCTTGGTATTATTTTAAAACTTAAATGACAGAAACAATTAATTGACATCATATAGCATTGTTCTATAATATTTCTCTAAATGTTAATATTACCTTTAAATATTTAGAAGATGTTCTAATTATCTACTGTAGAATGACTTATTGGAAGCAGGAATAATCAATGGTTATATAGTATAGTAATATAATATCTACATACTTATGCATAAATATAATATAATAATGAGGTATGTATTGTAACTCCAAGAGTAGTTATTGTCATCTATGGTGAACAATCTACTGTAAGCTTCTATAAATAATAAAGGCCATACAATGTAGGGCTATAATATATCCACATTCAAATGAAAGTCTTGCATCATATTATTGTTGGTATTCAAATTTTATTAAATTATTCACACATTTAATATACATATTGGATAAAATATTGTGACTTTGAATGTATGCCACTAATGTCTAGAAATGATTCTCATTTATGCAAACAATATGTCATAAGCAACTAGCAATCAACTTTTATACATGATATTCTGTCATATTAAATCAACATTGTTTTATTGAATATAAAGACACTCTTAAACCAAGCCACATGATAGATTTTAAAATATAAGAACAGCCATATTATTTTTACTCCTAAATGTAATTTAATAGGCCAATCATATGTATCTTAAATACTGTTTAGAATTACAATTTGAAACTGCACTAATAAATATCTTAGTCAATTAAGTAATATGTTCTATAGATATTTTCATTGAGTTTTCAACAAATTTAAAAGAAATCATAAAATCTTTATTGACATGTTACATTAAAACACAGTGCTTCCTTTTGAATGATAGCATTCATAGGACACATTTCTGGATTTAAAATATTTTTTAAAAGTTCATTTGTATTATTTTATTTATATATTTTAAATTTATTAAACAAATTTATTTCTTATCCTACTAATTCTTAATTTATACTTTTATTTACAAAAGTTATCATAATCAGTTCAAATAACTATATATTTTTTTACATTTTAAATATAATATGAAATAAGCTCATGATAATGAAAAACTCAAAGTAATTATATTATCAGTAATATATCAATTATATTAAATAAAAATATTGACTACATCAAATTATACTGCTGTAAAATATTGATTTTTAGATGTACTTAATATTTTTACAGTTATAAAACTATTATACTATGTGTTTGATTATTTCCATAATCTAATTTTAAGTATTGAATGTCTTCAGAAAAATTTAACTTTTTTTAAATTTTCTAATTACATTCAACTGTTAGTAATAGCACACAGATTAGTATATGCACAATGTTTTGAGAGATATTACTCTTTTCTCTTCTTCAATGGTTGCTGGCCTGACAAGTGACAGTACTAGCATGGGAATTGAATCTAGACCCTTAGATTCTTGAATATTGAATTTTAAGGTAACACTCTATCTATTTTCCCAAACTGAATCCATAAGTTGAAGTTATAACAATAAAGGAGTGCCAGTTCTAAATTTAATTTTGAAAACCTTTTTGATATGAGTTTTCAAACATAAAAATGTGTTTGCAGTATTTTTTCCTGGCCTAAATATAGACTGTCCAACATGTAGATGATTTTCATTTATTGGAAAAATTGTTTTAATATGATTTTTTTCAAAAGCTTGCATAGAAACACAGCAGTGTTAATAGATTATTATTTTTTTAGATCATTTTTCGATTCATTTGCTATTAAGACTGCTAGATGTTAATTCTAAGCCATATTTTTGGAATACCTATTGTATGAATAATATTACTCAATACGTTTGTGAGCTATGCTTTAACTTTAGATTCTAAACTATGTAGAAATTCTGTACATATAATCTCTGTTTCTTTGACCTTTCTTGGTTTAGAATAATCAAAGAAAGTTTGTGTTTATAAATATCTAGATATATTGTTACAATTAATATTAATGGAACATTGTAAAAGAGAAGGTTGCAATTCTGCTCCGTTGATGTTCTATTGTACCCTATCAATTTGGGTTTACAAATCTGGCATATAAGATTGGTAATCTCATTAGAATCAACAGTGATATCTCTTTTAAAATATTTTTATATCAGTAAGCTTTTACAAATGTATACAAGCCTTATGAATAGATCTTGTAAAGTTAATTTCTTTATGATATCTCTCCACTTTACTTTTCTGCCATCATCTTGTGGTTTTTAAAGTTCATCAGAAATTTTGGGCAGACAAAAATTGGCTACAAGTGTTACTGCAGGATTTTGTTTCAAGCAAAAATGAATTATGATCAATATTCTTGAGAGATGGACTTTCTTGAAGTTGTTATTATGAGATTATTAATGCTATCATAAGAACAAAGAAATGGAGAAATTCTATTATATATCTGGAATAATCATATACTGCTAATTTAAAAAGATGTTCTCATCAACAACACTCATGAAAACATCATTGTAATGTTAATATTATGTTTCCAAGATATTTTTTTTATTATCATTCCAAGATATCTAATATATTTACCTGCTTTACTTTTACATTGCATATCAAATTATTGTTATATATAGAATGTAAATCACGTGATTTTTATTAGTGCATTTCTGATTTCACTTCCATTATATAAAAAACATACTCCAGTGCAGAAATGCAGACTCTATTCTCTCTCTGTGCATGCATGTTGCATCTTCAAGCTTCCATTGAGTTAGAAGCTTCAAACATCTCATACTTCACACTCATATTGATAATTCAATAACTTTCAATATATCAGTATGATGGAAGGTATAAATTGGTTTCTATTTCCTTAAAGTACTTTGTGAAAGGAAGAACAATGATTGCACTATAAATATTTGGTGCAATAAAAGTTGTCAAAGTGTAAACAGACATGATATTAGGTAGTTGATACATTATTTTACATGATGCTTGTTAAGTGCATGCGGAGGAGAAGAGAGTGTCCCCACATTATTTAGTAATGAATAGTTAAACTTTAGTAAAGTCGCCACGAGGGATGAACTGATAAAAAATAAAAACTTATAAAATTATTTGAATCATGATACTTATTCTGTTTAGGAGTTTTAAAAATAAATCTAGGTTTTCCTAATTTTTTAGACATTATCAAAAAGTAACTTGGACCAGGATTGATTCTCTAATAATTTTAAGATTTTATTTCATTTCTGTCATGATATGTATAAATTTAGCATATATTATGTGTATAACTTTTAGAAAAGATTATTAAATTCTACGTCCAAAGCTTCTAACTATACATTAATCATGTGTGCCACATAATAGCATATTAATGAGACCCTTATATCATTTAAAAACATCAAATGTAAAATATGTGAGGAAATACATAAAGCCTGACTTCTTATACCACTGTTTTTTTTGTTGTTTTGAGCATCTAGGAAAAAATATTGATTTCTTATGTAAAACAATGTTTTGAGTTAATGGTAAATATATCTAACTAACAAAATTTAAAGATTAAATGATTGCAATTAATAAGTTTAGTTCATTTCTAAAAGTTTATTCTATATAAACTGTTAAGTTTTTACTTTCTGCCAAAAAAATAATACTAAGTGATCTCATTAAATACAAGCAATACCCACAGCTATAAACAGAAGAGAAGTTTGCTTTTGCATTTTCAAAAAAAATGATGCTATAGTCAATTTGCTCAGATGATTAATTAAGATTATTAATTACTACACTATATAGATTCATTACATGTGCCTAAAGCACAATTATAGAGTTTTAACATCAATGTAAATTAATTAAAATGTATTTTAACCACTAAAAATAATATTAAATTCTAAATATTAGGAATACTAAATAAAAAAAGCTTCAGTATAGATACATCTTAAATTTTGAGCTAAATGCTTTTGATAACTTAGTTATCCATAGCAATGGATAGTGGGGGAAATGGTGGTGGTGGTGGGGGGTATAAATAGAATATAAATTTATGTAAATGTATCCATATGAATTAGATAAACCAGTTTTAGAGATGGTGAAGCAGGATAATTTTATATTTATGAAGTTCAAGTTATTGGCAATGTACCATGCCTCCTTTTTTATTTTTGGAGTTGTTTTATTCCACTCACACAACACTGGATGATGTAAGCTCAAATGTGAGACTGAATGTGTTTTGATCCTTCAGAAATATGGATTTGTGTTTTGGATTGCTTTGACTTTTTTAGTAGAGATATTGATGTTGGGACAATCTTGTTGCAAGACTGACATATGATTCTCAATAGTAGAATGCATTACAATCAGCTTGATGGATGGTGTGAGGGATCTTCTATTTATACCATCTATCTTTCTTTTCATTACTAATTGCTATGAATATGTTATCATAATCAATATATCGAAAGTGCTTAGCTCAAACATTAAGATACATCTATACTGAAGCTTATATTTAATATTCCTACTGCTTAGAATTTAATTGCAATTCATTTAGAATCTGAGCCCATTAAACATTATGACATGGACTTTAAGAAAACTTGGAATACATTACATAGTGAAACAAAGTCACTAATTTACTCATCCACAACCCATCTTTCTCATTTAAATTCACAATAGAATTAAAACAAAATCAATAATTAGCATTCCTAGATGTTTTGTGACAAGATTACCTTATAGTAAAATCAAAATTAGTTTCTATACCCTCCTACTCACAAGCAAATAATTAACATATCCATCCAATCCTTGCAGATTCACAAAAAAATGGGACCTTCTAAATCAGAATAATGTTTGATCAGAGACCAATGAGATGGGGGGGAGGGAGGCTAATATAAAGCAAATTTTCATGAAGCATGTTATTTATTCCAACATTTTATTTGTTATCTGGTGCATTGGATGTACATTTATTATGACCAATACTCACAAACATATATTTACATTTCTTTAAATTAAATTAAACAGTATTTTTTAATTTTATGTACAAGATTTTAAACTGCTGTAGCTTTAACTTTTAATTACTTGAAATTCAACTACTTTTAACGTTTGTAAGTTAAATTCATTCCCCCTTCCAATTACTCTTTAATACGTAAAAATATAATATAAAAAAGAAAAAAGGGAAAATATGAAATTTGATTTGAAATTACTTTAATTAAATTCCAAAGATAATCAATCATTTGCAATAATTAAACCTAATTTTTTTTTTTCATATGTCAAATGCGTTGACCGGGAAGCTATTTTAACCGCTAGGCCACCAAACACAATCATTAATAAGCCTAGGTTAATAAGCAATTGTGAGCAAAAAATTTGTTTTCATTAGATTATATAATCTTGTTTATATAGAATAAGACAATAAATGGGTGCCTCTTTTCCACACAGTGGAATAATGCATTGTTTTTTCTACACACATACTTGTGTAGAATTTTTCAAAGTATTATGATTACATTCACTGAATATATTACAGGGGATATGAACACAGAATTTCAAACTCCCTTCAGGTGTCCATTCTATCAATTAAAAGTCTGTGTTCAAATCATCTATAATTACAATTAAACTCCAGGTATATGAAGTATGCCTGTTTTTATAATATTACTGAATATATGTACATTTGTTCTGTCATATTTTTTCTGCTACATAAAATTACTGTTAAAATACAAAGATAAAATAATCTGGAATACAAATTAATAATATCCAAAACAATTTCCATTCTTTATTAATATGCAATTAGCTATGTAACTATGGACTTAAGATTTTTTTACCCCAGAGGTCAATACATTATCATAATGCAAATGTTTCAGTTAATATGTTGATAGTCATATGACAAATGCAAATTTATCTAGGATCTTATTTCTGGCTAATAATAGATAGTTATCTGTTTACTAATTGATAATTAAATGACTATCAGAACTGCTTAATGGTCAGTTATCTGAAATAAATTTGATGCATGTTTATGATCTGATTTTTTTTAAAATTTTTTTCTTAATCATAGATATAACAATCAGATGTGCTGAGCACTATATTTAGAGAACCTTTAGACATATGGGTGTAAGTATTAAATTAAAAGCAAAAACTGGTTTAATTGCATCAGTTATAGAAAAACATTTACATACAATTATTTTTAAGTTTGTATTTGATAAATGTGCTGCCGCACAAATATAAGATATATTCAGATACACACACAGACATGTATATCAAATATACGTTCACTTGATTCTTTAGTTTCTACAATATAACCAGAGCAGTTGTGTACATTAGCATCATCTATAGTAAGTTTGAGTTTCAGATTTAAATGCAAAAATCAGAAGTTGCGTAGAATGAAGATTTGATTGCACTACTGTCTGGGATTCTATGACTCTTAATCTTACCAACTAGTGTTAGAATAGAGAGCTGATGTTATTATAATTCATTTACGTATTCACACATACATATTCAAATCACACATCACTACAAACATTAATTCTTAGATTATCAATCGCTAAGTATTATACCAATTTATACAATGATTATGTTGTATAAATCCTTAAAGGCTTCTAATGCTTGCTTAAATATTGTAGCGCATATATATGCGTGTGTGTGACTAGTTTTTATTTACTTAAATAAAAACAACTTCCAGATTTAAATTGTGATAACTATATTTCAACTCTGAATCAGACTATTTTTTAACGATTTTTTAAGTCTCACATCATTCTTTCATTTATCAAACGTGTCTTCAAATGTCAAACTATGCAGAGTGTAGATTTCTCCAACTCCCTCTGAAACATCTTACTTTATAATAACAAAAGCGTTTTAAAAAAAGTCAGAAATGCGTGACATATGAGAAATCCTTTCGATTTGACAACCATCTTCCTTCCATGCATCTTCGGGTTGGGAAGTCAACAATCTTTCATTTTATTTTGGAATCAATAGTAAAAACGTCAAGTTTTAATTATTAGTGTGAATAGCAAGCCCATGCCAATTTAAAGCCAGGAATTGAAGAAATTAAATATTCAGTATGGTTTATCAAAATGGACTTTTATTTTGCAAACGTTTGTAGAAACTAAATAAAAAAGAAACGATAAAATTTTCTAATATAAGCTACTAACTCGAAATATAGTATATACTATTAAAAGTTTACTTACTTAATAAAAAAAACACATTTTCAAAGGTAACAATATATTGCTGAATTTAGAATTATAAGGGAACTTTTTAAGATCCTACTTAAAACCTCCACACCATCACATATTCTCAAAATATATGAATGTAGACAATTTGGAAAAGACAAATGTTTCCCAAGACGCATTTCAGCTAATCCAGCACTATTTGGTTGCTCGAACCCAATTCTTTTTACTCATGTATTTATCATTTGATCAGTATTTATTAATATTAAATCATTATATTTTGATTTATAAGCATCAAAGTTTGTGCATTCACAACATTGACATCAACCACTTTAGATAAACATATTGATGATTATAACTAATCATTCCTTAAACTATAAATTATCTCTAGACCAAATATAAACTTTAAATCTCAGTGAAAGATTAATATATATGTTTTTAAACAAACTTAGAACACATTTAATAAATACAATTTTATCTCACTTTTTTTACGTGTACTTCAGCCACACATTCTTGAATTATGTAAATAAATTTATCTGAAAAAGCATAATGATCTTCAAGGTATATTTCAAACTGAATCAGCAATTCATCATATTAAAACAGGCAAAACACTCCATACAGTAGTGCCATTCAGTGCAAGCCAGAGTAATCAATGGATGCCAGAAGGCTTGTGCATAAAATCCTATCTATTGCCTACTCTGGGTTGCACTGAATGGCACTACTGTATGGAGAGTTTTTCTGTTTTGACAACAGTTATGAGCAAGCATAAGAAATGGTGATCATGAGATATTTAGTGGTTCAATTTCTGATATCAACCTTTTTTTTGCATGTTTCAATATTTGATCAGTATTTATCATTATTAAAATTATTAGAAAGTTTTAAGAATATCTAAAAAAGTTAATCATGTGGACAAAGAGAGATAAATTAATTATTCCATGAGTTTATATTAAATTTTTTAAAAAATCATACATATTAATCTTTAACTGGGTTTAAGTCTAAATGAAAAATAGTAATATTTTATTTAATATATGATTAGTAGCAACATTTTTTCATCACCTCTATGTCAGTTACTGTAAGCATCTATTATTTACTAAAGTAAGTAGCATAGAGATGGTGAAAAAAAAAATCATGGCTAATATAACAATATGTAAGCTATTTCCAACTTTCTTATACACTTTAACAATACTATTTTTTTTATATCAAAACTTTATTCTTACAGTTTTGACTGCCATGCAGATATCATAAGAGAATTAAATTTTGATATTAAAAATAGTATTGTTGAAGTATATAAAAAAGTTGGAAATGTATGATATGAAAATATAGAAATCTTTATATAAGAAAAGGAAGAAGAAAATTGTAATATGTATGCTGAATTTGCATGATCTAGTCATGTGATAATTTATTGTGTTAATAATAATCACTAATGTATTTAACTGAAGTGGGTTATGTCAATGTTGTGAGTGTCAAAAGATTGACACTTGTAGATCTAATTGCAATGATTGTCAATGTATATATTACCTGGCTCTGCCGTTTAAGGCAGATTGCCTTTTTTCCAATTTCCATTTAAGTAACTGAGATTTGGATACTCTAAAAATCAGATACTATCAAAACATGCTTTTAATTTCATATACAGCTCTCAGAAATAATAATATTTCTAGAAAAATATAAGACAAAAAAAGAGCTGTACAATAGTGCATTTTATTCAAGTAGTGATATAGAAAAGTTTATTGGTGAAGAAGTTAAAGATAAATGTTGCACAAGAAATTTTAAATGTGAGGAACAGTATGTTAATATTAACCATGAACTGTCAAAAATCTTGCATATAAACCAAAACCATAAATTTCAGAGAACAACTTATCAGTATTACAACCTTTTGAGGTTTATAAGTTGAAATTATTTTGTTATCTATAAAGAAATTAGTTACTGCTGTTTTTGGAATTATGTTATTAATATTTCATTAAAATATTATAAAAACAAAGACTTGGTTGAATATAGAAGCAATTTGATTTTAAACTCTTGATCATCATAATTTAAAAAAAAAAGATTAAACTGTCATATGTGATTTTTTTCCTCATCATTAGAAATTACTTGTAAATAATTATGACTATTCTTATTTTATAAAATAAAAGATCGAAAATTAAAGATGAGTTGTCCAGACAGAGCTACTCAAATAACAGTAAAAAATATTAAAGTGTTAATTGCTTAAAAGATCACATGACATTTCAGCATCAGAGAAACAAGTTGACTTCAATCTAGAAATATTTATGTCCATTCCTAAGCTAAATATTCAACAGATAACTGTGAAGTGCAATTTTATTTTTATATATCATTTGCTGGTGCTTTAACCTGTTTGTTTGATGTCTTGTAAAATTGTATTTGCCTTTTGCTGCAATAAATATTTCTTTATGAGATATCTCAGTAATTTGTCTAATTGAAGCTTTTGTTGCAATGTGACCCTCTTAATATAAACAATATTTATATATTATGCATCTTTTTTTGAAATAATCTTTATACTTTAAACAGGATTTCACTCAGTCAAGAATGTCATAATCACTTTTACTATAATTGTTTCTTTTTTAGAAAGCTAATTGTTATTCATTTGTTTAACATACTCTGACAATGAAAACACAGGTCCATAATATTAGATTTATACAAGAACATCCAGAATGTCAATGAATATTTTCTCACAAATATATACTTATATTATATATATATTTAAATACATGTATATTGTTTATACTAAAATTAATGTAAATAGAAAGGACTTGGACTCAGAATTTCAAATACCCTGCAACTATACATTCTATCTTATACAACCAATACGCATGACCACATATAGGTAAAAAAAATAAATGATCACCAATATATTATTTCATGCTAAATTAGCATTCATCATTTGCTTCAGATTGCCATGTCCTACACATATGGACAATCAGTGCTCAGTTTATATTAGAATAGCAAATTTTCAAAGTTCGATGGTCACGCTTCAATATTCTCCATTCTCCTACTCTTAAGCCATCCATATCATTGAAAATCTAAGGATGAAATAAATGCTCCCAGTTTTTGTTGATACATTACATCCTTAGATTTTCAATGATATGAATGGCTGAAGAATTGGAGGATGAAGAATATTGGAGCATGGCTATCAAAGTATGAAGATTTTCTATTTTAATACAAACTGAGCACTGATTGTACATATGTGTAGGAGATGTCAATCTGGACCAAATGATGAGTGCTAATTTAGCATGAAATAATATATTGGTGATCATTTATCTTTTTTACATATATGTGGTCATGTGTATTGATTGCATAAGATAGAATGTATAGTTGTAGGGAACTTTAAAGTATGAGTCCAAGTCTTTTCTATTTGCATTAAGTTTAGTATAAACAATATATATATATAATATGGATATATTCAAATTTGAAAACAAAAAGTAAAAAAAATGGTTACGAAATGATAGAAAACGTTGTTTTAAACAACTTAGTAATTTTATTATTAAAATTTTACAAAATAAAAATTAGATAAATAAATCATATTTAACCAATATGTTTTCCTTTGGGGGGGGAGGAGGCAGTTTACTACTGTGTAAAGTCAAAGTGTTTTTTTTTTTTAAATTTTATAATAAATAAAACTTTATTTTTGTTTTACATTTACTAAAAAAAAAAAATGCTTTAATTATTTTGGACTGAAGTAATGTTGAATCACATTTTTTATATGTTTAATATTTTTTGTTCTCATTTTAACTTTGTGGGCAATCAGAAAGGAAAATTTGATGTTTTTATGAACTGTTTTTTTTTACTGTTATTTTATTTAATCCCCTTCTTAATTTATTAGTTTTAATAAAGAAAAGAATGTAATAATTTTTCGGTGGAAAAAATGAATTCTGAAACATATTCAAGCATCAATAATCACTTTTCAATTTCTAGGCTGTTGTATTCTGAGGATAATTTTTCTAATATCTACTCTGCTGGATCTTTTGTCAGAATGTATCGGTAAATGATAAAACAAATATTTTCATCCCTAAAGATGAAGAAATGATAACTTTCGATCATTAAATATCAATGAAGAGTAGACATATGTAAGTAACTTTATTAAGTCTCAAGTTTTCCATCACTCGAGAGTAGTAATTTTTTTTTTCATTTATTATTTGATAAACTGTTTTTAGAAAATTGCTGAGATGTATTTGTGTATTATCAAAGAAAAAATGTAGTTGCACAAATTGATAACTATTTGCACTTTTGGGGGAATGATTATATAAATTTTAAGTAAGGCATGTGTTGTTTAGTTGGTAACTATTTGGGGTTTAATAACATGTGACAGGATTTAGCATTTACTGTGTGGTCTGCATTTTAATGATAAACATATTTTGACAAAACATATAAAATTAGATCTACTATAGAGCAAAGCAACATAAATTTTAGAGCTGTATATTAGACACATACGGAGATAGCAATTGAAGGGTTTTCAATAAATTAACTGTTATAATGCACTGTAACAATATGATACTTCAAAATCCATAAAGTAAAGTTTAAGTAGCTCATGTATGTAGATATCCATAGTGAATACATGTTCCAGTACTGGTTGATTAGACATGCATGATGCTTAATGGTGTTGTTTATGTGCTAAAACATATAAAAATGCTATTGACTGGCCCAACTTTTCATTGTGAAAAAACATATTACATTTTTAAATTACATTATACATTTCAGCATAAATTGACATTTTTCAAACTAGTTTTAAACAATTTACTAACCAATTTCTAAAATTAAATACAGTTTTAAATTACATTGTAAATGCCAGTGCATAGTGCTAGAATGTGTGAGGCTGGGGATCAATGGTTTTGCCAATACGAAGGATTATCCAAAAGATGCAGTACTCTGATCAAACCAACATTACAATTATCCAAAACAATGTGCAATTTTACTTGTCTTGTAGATGCTCTTTATCTAAAAACGACACTATTATAAACATTATGGGCTGATATTCTGCAAAGTAGTTGTAAACAATTTACGAACCAACATTATTTTATAAAACATAAGCATTAAATTTTTCTGAAATCGAATAATTACATTTGTAAATTACATTATAAATGTCAGAATGTAGCACTGGAATGTGCAGGGCCAAGGAACAAAACCAAGCTTCTGATTTCCAAAACAGTGTGCAACCTCAGCCATTTAATTTGTCTCATAGCTGTTTTCATGCAAATGGGCCTTTTCATGTAAATTCTGTGAAATTGTGCTTGTCCCTACACTTTTGCAATTTCTTTCACCTGCCAAGCTGTGTGGGGAAATGTGGTGATGGGCTTACAATTATTAGTATGTAATACTATGTCAGGTAAAGTATAAGATCATTACTTTGAACACAGATTAAAAGAGTTATGGTCACTTCCATACAACCTCACATGATACGGTAGAAATCTGTGAAATGTGTGCATTTGCATAGTATGGGGAAACACATCAGTGGGCTGTAATATTTCTGTGCAATGCAATATAGGCCTGCAATGGCTAATATGAACATCACTGTTTTATAGCAGTAAACTTCAGGTCATGTAAACAGCATTTTATGTGTTTTTAGCACATAAACAATGCCATCAAGCAGATGCATGTCTAATCAACCAGTACCCATGTTCCATATAGAATTGTACATGAGAAAAAATATAAATATAGATGAATGCCTGCATATGGGTACTTTAGTTGTAGTATCTATAGTTTTGACCCATCTTATGAAATAGTATCACATTTTTGTGATATGTTGTTGTTATTCAAGTGTGCAGTTAAAGAACTACAAGAAAACAGCTATATCTTTGTAGTACATTAAATATAGATAAAAAATATTAGACATCATCTAATTAAAAATATAAGAAAAAGTAGAAGTTTCATAATTTAATGGATAAAGATAGTAAATTTCAACTTCAGATTTGAGAAGATAAAAAAGCTACTTGTTATTATTAATAATGTTTACCCATCTGTGAAAGAAGATGATGTTAGTAGAAGAAAGATGGATCATGACAGTCATATTCATGCCTACTTGCAGTGATGTGTGAATTTTCTATATGGCTGGGGTTGATTTGGGGAAGCAAAAATGATCTTATTATTATTGGAATAACAAATGTAAGTGATATCCCTGGGAATATTCTGGTACTCTTTTATTCAGCTGCTTCAAATGCTTATATAAACTTAAAATAATCAATATAATTAGAAGGGATTTGAACAATAATCCTTAAGATCCTTTTGACTATCCATTCCATATTATATAACAATAGTGGCATCAACAAGATCTTTGAGTATTTCATCATCAGATTTTCAACAATATTGTTGGCTGAAGAGTTGGAGAGTGGAAAAGATTTAAGCCTGCCAATTAAAGTTTGAAGATTTTCTGTCTTAATATAAACTGAGCATTGATTATACATAAGTACAGGAGATGATGATCTGGACCAACTGATGAATGCTGGTTCAGCATGAAATATATATATATATATATATATATATATATATATATATATCATATATATATATATATATATATATATTGGAGATTATTTATCTTTATTATATGTATGTGCTTATGCATATTGGTTATATAAAATGGAGTGTATAGTTGAAAAGACATTGAATGTCTATGTTCAAATCCTCTCTAATCACTTCTAAAGTTCTATACACATTATACTTGTATTCAAATGTAATAATAAATAGTATTAAGATTTTTTCCCTGTAATACAATGATTTTGCTGCATTCTCTAAAAACAATATGGATAATAAGATGTGAACTGATTTTTAATAATAAAAAATATAATTGGTTAAAATAAACTTGTGACTAATTGGAATAAGTTGTTTAATAACTGCAACAGATACCTTCCAAAAAAAAAAAAATAACGAGAAAAAAATTGGTCAATTACTAGTCGGTCTTTATGTGAGTTATGAAAATAAATTGAAAATTAAAATAAGTATTATTTAATTAAAAAAGGAATTTTTTAAAATTATAAATAAACATAAAGATCTATAATTTAAAAATTATATGCAAATTACTATTTTAAAAACGCATATAATTATTGTTTTTTGTTAATAAAAATTTTACTTAAAAATAAATAAATATTTTATATTCTGTTTATAAAGCATTAAAATATTTGAAAGTTATGTTTTATATGTTAATCAACGATTGACTATTCTTTATGGAGAAAATGTGTGATATCCATGTTTTCCCATAACACCGATCATATGAATACCTTGTATTAGTAGATCGTCATTGTCTTAGTATTCTAACGAGTGAGTATTGTATTGTAAGACAAAAAATAATCATGAAATTTACTATGGCTGTTAGAACATAAATTGGTATCTCTTGGCAATAAATTTTAGACAAGGTATTTTAAATTTTATCATAGTAAATTTTTTGACTAAGGCAGTGTCAGAAGTCACCTTGCTCAATTTCCTCAAATGAAACTTATTAGCAGTATAAATTAACATGTTACCTCCAAAACCAACAAATACAGGTAACTGAACTCTAACTCAGGTGAGAATTTGAATTTAAAATAATTCTAATAAGTTATCTCTACATTTTTACATGTTATTCTCTTGGAGTAGAATTAATAACTTTTTACATAGATTTTGGATTTATTCTAACAAGATATAATTTTTAATGTAAAAGGCAATGAAGTTTGAAAAGAAGGATTATTTCTATTCAGTATTATAGTAAGTTACATTTTTTTATTTTAAATACACCATCAATAAAAACTACACCTTGGCATTTTTTATATATTATTTACTACCTTTTGTTTTATTCTAAGTTTATTTTTATTTTATTTTTACTAACTTTATTTTTTGTAACATTATTTTACATTTAACTGCATGATGACCTTTCTTAAAGAGATGCTATCAGCTTCACTTCTGATTGCCTTTACCTGTTGTTAAATAGCATAATTGTAATAGTATTTACTTTGCTTATCTTAACGTATTGTAATATTTATAAGCTTGTTATAAAAGAGTGTTAAGGAAATGTAAAATGATTTAAGTTTAAAATTTATATTGTGCTAGGGATGCTTTCAGAAGAACATTGCCAGAATCTTAGTGATGTCTTATTTTGCAGTTAACAAGTTGATTCTTAAATAAAGGTACTTTATTATGTAAATAAGTCATTTAAATATTCCATTTTTTTTTACAATGGAACACATGATTCATTTTTATTAATTGTTTATAGTTCTTTTGCAATTGCCCATTCTTTCTTGTATGTTTGTTTTTTATCATATCTTTTGTTGCAAATCATCTCTCACATTAGTTGTATTAAAAGCATGATGTGTTGTGTGTTCATATTCAAGGAATAATGAATTATTTTTTTTGCCCTGTTATATAAATATATGTGCTGGGAAATCTTGTTTGATCTATTAGCCCATGACTCACCAAAATAGTCAGCTTTGCATAAGGAGGCATTGCACATAATTTTATAAGTCACATGAGGGGCATGCTCTGGTGGTATTCCATCTTTAGCATTATTCAACAATTTATTCAATGACAGAAAGGATCTAAAGTTACAATTATATATGTTTTCATATATTATTTTTAGTTTATTTGTTATCCTATGATTGCATTGAGAATGTACCCATGGTTTAGGTTCATTTTGAAGATTATTATGTTTGTTTATGTTTTTGTAAAAATTTTCAATGATTCTTATTAACATATTTTGATTATATCCAATATTTGCAAAGTTGTGGGTGTAAGTCTCTATATTTTTCCCTGATTGGCTTTATATTTGCATAAGTTCACATTTCTTTATAATAAACTTTTCAAACCTGCTTGTTTGTGTTCTTCAGGATTTCTTGATTTTGGCTAAATAACAACTTTTTTCAAGAGGTTTAATTTCATTTTTTAGCCAAGATTTTGATTGTTTTCTGTATATATAGGTCAAGAAAATTAATTCTACATTCATTATCTTCTGCTTCTATTATCCATGGTAAAAGTGATATATATTCAAGTTGCTGATGTACATTATTAATGTGTGAAACTGATACATATATAAATACACCAGGAGCCAATTTTGTGAATAATAGTAATCTCAAATTTTGATATTATACCACTTAGTGGTAGACCCATAGGTTATCCATTCTCCATTTTATAAAATTTCTGTTTGATGAATGCTATTATAAAATGAGCTCTTTATATAAAATTGAGAACTCCCATAGAAAACAAAGCAGGTTTGAGCAATTTCTTATACAGAAATATAAAATTATGCAAATAAAAAACTGATTAAAAATATGTAGAGCCTTATATCCACAATCTTTACAAATTTGGGATTTAATCAAAATGTGTTAAAAAGAACCTTTAGCAAATTCTACAATAATATAAACAAACATAATGATTTACAAAATGATCTAAAACCTGGATAAACCTTCAATGTATTCCTAGGATAGTACATAAACTAGGAATCATATGTGCTAACACATATAATGTTAGCTTTGGATCTCACCCATTATTGAATAATGCAAAAGATAGAATGCCCCCAGAGTATACTCCTCCCAAATGATTTATAAAATTACATGCAATGCTCTCTCATGCAAAGCTATCTGTTATGGTGAATTGTGAGTTAATAGATCAATAAGAACTACTAAGCATATATAATTAAATACAGAGCAAAAAAAAAAGAATTTAATTTATGTTTTCTATGAACATGAGCACACAATATGTAATGTTTTTAACCCAAATAATGTAAAAAAGGTTTGTGCTGAAACAAATAATAAAAAACAAAAATACAAGGAAGCATGGGCATTTGCAAAAGACTGATATATAATTAATGAAAAAGAATCATGTGTTTAATGAAGTATATTTATTTAAAGACACAACATGTAACTGCAAACTAAGTGTTATGACTTTGGCAACATTCTGTTGAAACCATGCTTAATGCAATATAAATTTTAAATGTCAAGTGTTGGAGGCCTAATGGTTACCATAACTGTCTTCTAAGCAACTGGCCTGGGTTCACTTCCCGGTGGATGCTTTGACATATGAAAAAAAAAAAATTAAATGTAAATTATTTTGACTTTTTTAACACTTTTTTATAATGAGTTTATAAATATTATAAATAGAATAATATGTAATATAGGGACCACACCAATAACTCAAACAAGCTCTTATTTAATAAGTGCAGTAAGAGAAAATATTTAAAATCTCTATCTAGAATAGTCTTATCCCCAGACCAATTGGTTTTGAGCTTATGGCTTATCTGAGTGAGAAGCTAGAACATTCAGACATTAGATCTAACATATCAAATCAAGACCCAGCACTTATTTAATACAAAGATATTGACAAAAAAAATCTAAAATTTTCAGACACAAAAATGTCTTTAAATCTGGATATCTAACTCAAATAGCTATATGGGATTGAACCAAATTCAGATCTATCATATATTAATAGCCTTAGCAAGACCAAAGCCTTATGGTAAAATTGTAATAATCAATAAAGCAAGTCATATATAACATGACATGGCTTTTAAAAGTTTGTATTTACAAATATATAATATAGGGAGCATACCAATAGTTTAAAGAAGCTCTTATTTAATAAGTGTGGTAAGATAAAATATTTAAAATCTCCATCTGGGGATAAGAATATTTTAATAGATATTTTAAATATTTTCTCATACCATACTTATTAAATAAGAGCTTGTTTGAGCTATTGGTACGCTCCCTATATTACATATTTGTAAATACAACCTTATAAAAGTAATGTCACATTATATTTGACTTGCTTTATTGATTATTATAGAATAATATATATATATTCAGTAGTATATAATATAATACACACACATATATAAACAAAAATCCTGGAATAAAGTACAATATTCAAAATATCAATATATTATTTCTATATATTGGTATTTTGAAGATTATAAAGTTTATCTCAGACGTTTTTGTTTATTTATTTGTTTATCTGCATATATAATTTCCAGATTTTCTACTAGTTAAGTATTAGGTAAGTACTACACTTGAGTTGGTATTTTAGATCTAATGTCTGAATATCCTAGTGCGCACTGAGGAGAGTCATCAGCTTAAAATTAGTTTGGGATAGAGATAATTCTAGATAGACACTTTAAATGCTTTCTCTTCTAGCATTTATTGGAAAAGCTTGTTTAGGCTATTAACATACTCATTATATTACATTTGTAGTACAAGCTTAATAAGCTAAGTCACATGATGTAAAACTTGATTTTCTTACTATTATAGTTTTGCTTTTTAGGATTTGACAGTGTTATATTGCTTAATGCTATTAATATTTGGTGGACCTGAATTTAGTTCAGTCCCATATGGATATTTAAGTTAGATAGCTGGATTTGAAGACATATAGATATCTGAAAAGTTCAGATTTTCTACTTAATAGTTAAGTATTAGACAAATTCTATGCTGAGTTGGTATTTTAGATCTGATATCTGAATATTCTAGTGCCTCACTGAGGATAGTCAGTAGCTTGAAACTGGTTTGGAGATAAGAATAATTCTAAATAGAGATTTTAAATGCTTTCTCTACCAACATTTATTGGAAAAGCTTGTTTAGAGCTATTAGCATTCTCATTATATTATATATACATATATTTATTTATCCATCTATTTGTCTGCCTGTTTGTTTGTCTGTCTATCTATTGATCCATATTGTAACAGTATGAACTCATCCAATGATGGGCATTTAAAATGACAAAAAACTCAATAATATTTAAAATAATTAAAAAAATGCATTATTAGGTAGTTAAAATAATAAAAACTAAATACAATCAGTGAGAATGTAAAATTAAACAAAACATATCCTACTGATAATGATTCTAAATTTTAGTATTTGAGACAAATGTATTGATTTCAAAATAGTATTCGTGAAAATAAAAATTACAAGTAAAATAATAAATACACTGATTGTTTTATGTAAAAATGCATAATATATATAGATTGTTATATTTCTTATCCTGGGCAGTCCTGTATCAAATCCCTTTTTCAATTATTTAATATTGGTATGTATGTTTTAGTCAACTGAGATCCTGGATACAATAACACTGTATATATCACATCTAATACATAAATCAAGAATTTATAAATAAATATATAAATAATAGTATGTATTTTATTTTAATAGAATTGGAAAATATTTTATAAAAAAATCATTATACTTATTGTTAATTAAAAAAAAACTGTCATTAAAAAAAAAAAAAAAATAATTATGCTTAATTAATGTTTTATAAGTAAGGGATTATCTAATAATAAAAAAAATGCTAATGGTTTTTTGCTCAGATGTTCATAAGCAATTCAAGTGCCAGAACTATGGGTGGTGTAATTAATCATGTGACCTCATGATCCCAAGTTGGACACTCTACCAACTGTACCGAACCATGCAGAGTACATATGGCTTTATTGCTCAAGAGTTGATAAGAAGTTTGAGCATGAAACCTGTGAGAAGCAGAATTAATTCTGTTACCTCACAATCCCAATTCAGACACTATACCAACTGTACCAACCTGCACAATGTAATGAGAAAAGAAAGGCATGTGGTTTTATTATATTACTCATGAGTATATAAAAAGTTTGAGTCCCAGACTTGTGAGCACCAGAATTGATGATGGGATCTCCCTATCCCCAAGTCAGATGCTCTGCCAACTGGGCCGAACTGTAATTAATATTAAATTAAAAACTGCGATCAGCATTAAAAACATTAGAAGATAAGACAGGCAAAACTCACTATATATATTGCCACACACAGCAAGCTAAAGTGATCAATGGATGCCAGAAGGCTTGTGCATAAAATTCCCATCTAGTGCCTACTCATCCAATATCCCCACACTAGTTTCTGGCTTATGGCCTTTGTCAGTGAGGAGCCTTGGATCTGAGAGCACTGCATCTAGATCTTACAATCTAATGCAACCCTCCAGCATCCACCTTTTATCTCCATTTAACTACAAAACTATGAGACTTAAACCGAAAACACCTTAATGTTTTCAATCCAAGCCCATTAGAGGGCTGCATTATATCCTTAAGATCTAGATGCAGTGCTCTCAGATCCAAGGCTCATCACTGATGAAGGCCATAAGCCAGAAACTAGTCTGGGGATATTGGATGAGTAGGCACTAGGTGGGGATTTTATGCACAAGCCTTCTGGCATCCATTGATTACTCTAGCTTGCTGTGTGTGGCAATATATATATATATATATATATATATATATACACACAACAAGCAAAACTCATATATATATATATATATATATATATATATATATATATATAATGAGTTTTGCTTGTTTTAACAACAGTTATACACAAGCATAAGAGGAGATAGTCATGTGATGTTTATTAGAAGATAAGGTTATAGACAAGTAAACATATTTTGTTAAAGGTATTAGGAAGGTTTTTCATTCAGATTTACTCAATGTTCCTGTATTTATTGTCTGAATATAAGGAGAATTAAAGAAGAAGAACAGGTATAATTATATAAACTTCTGAAATTTCATAAGTATCTACCTAAAAATGTCTTACAACTGGAAAATAATTTTAATACAGATTTTTTGGGGGCTGTGATGAATAACTTTATTATGAAGATAGCTTTTGGCAGCATATTCTAAAAGCATACAGAGATCTGCCATATGTAGCTTTCAAAACATAACTTCTCTTAAGGGAAATTTTTCCATGCCATGTGTCAGTTAATAGTTTGAAGGTAATGATGTTCTAAAAGCCAATTGGTTTTGGCTATCCTAATGTAGAAATAGAAGTTTGTCTTTATTGATCATGATTTTTTTTTTAGCTTACTGAAGTGAAAATATATACCACTCAAATAATTTAGATAACATTTAAAATTGTAAATCGGTTTTAAATATGACTGAAAAGAAATCAAAAAATAAACATGAAGAAATATTAAATGCCTACTAGGCAAATGATAAACCTATTATATTGGAAATTTATCTGGATATTAAGTTTATAATTTATTAAATTTATCATAAGTCTTTTGATATATATATATATATATATATATATATATATATATCAAAATATATATATATATATATATATATATATATATATATGAAAAGAAAGTTACTGTTAACACTAACTGAGATAATTATAGAAAATATACAAACCATTATACAATTACAGATATCCAGTAATGCCCTTTGTTTAAAGATCTATATCTCAATAATAGCAAACCTTAAAATGATACCACTTTAAGGTTGTATGCTAAATGATGTTAAATATTGAAATACAGACCTACTCAAACACAGAGCATGAAATTTTTAAATAAGCAAATGATCTTAAATTTTTGCTAATAAACTAACAAGTTTACAAAGTTATTAAAGACAAACTAAACATTAGATTTTAATCTTTAAACTCCTCCCAAACTATAAATGAAAAGAAAGTTACTGTTAACACTAACTGAGATAATTATAGAAAATATACAAACCATTATACAATTACAGATATCCAGTAATGCCCTTTGTTTAAAGATCTATATCTCAATAATAGCAAACCTTAAAATGATACCACTTTAAGGTTGTATGCTAAATGATGTTAAATATTGAAATACAGACCTACTCAAACACAGAGCATGAAATTTTTAAATAAGCAAATGATCTTAAATTTTTGCTAATAAACTAACAAGTTTACAAAGTTATTAAAGTGGTATCATTTTAAGGTTTGCTATTATTGAGATATAGATCTTTAAACAAAGGGCATTACTGGATATCTGTAATTGTATAATGGTTTGTATATTTTCTATAATTATCTCAGTTAGTGTTAACAGTAACTTTCTTTTCATTTATAGTTTGGGAGGAGTTTAAAGATTAAAATCTAATGTTTAGTTTGTCTTTAATAACTTTGTAAACTTGTTAGTTTATTAGCAAAAATTTAAGATCATTTGCTTATTTAAAAATTTCATGCTCTGTGTTTGAGTAGGTCTGTATTTCAATATTTAACATCATTTAGCATACAACCTTAAAGTGGTATCATTTTAAGGTTTGCTATTATTGAGATATAGATCTTTAAACAAAGGGCATTACTGGATATCTGTAATTGTATAATGGTTTGTATATTTTCTATAATTATCTCAGTTAGTGTTAACAGTAACTTTCTTTTCATTTATAGTTTGGGAGGAGTTTAAAGATTAAAATCTAATGTTTAGTTTGTCTTTAATAACTTTGTAAACTTGTTAGTTTATTAGCAAAAATTTAAGATCATTTGCTTATTTAAAAATTTCATGCTCTGTGTTTGAGTAGGTCTGTATTTCAATATTTAACATCATTTAGCATACAACCTTAAAGTGGTATCATTTTAAGGTTTGCTATTATTGAGATATAGATCTTTAAACAAGGGGCATTACTGGATATCTGTAATTGTATAATGGTTTGTATATATATATATATATATATATATATATATAAATATATATATTTATTAAATTTATCATATATCTTTTTATATATATATATATATATATATATATATATATATATATATATATATATATATAATTGTAAATGTATATAAGTCTGACTACATTCATTTGTTTTTTTAAATTGTGAAACACTTTTTAAAATTTATTTTTATATGTTGATTTTACCAACTGTAATTTATATTTAAGTTTTTATTTTGTTTTTTATCATAATTCAAACATTATAGTTGCATTTGAACATTAGGTATCTTTGAATTGTTTAATACTTTACAGTGCTAAATATTTAGATGAAATGTTTTTGAGAATAACTCACTGCAGTTATTTATTTTAAATATAATTGAATAGCTTAACTTTCAGCTTCAACAGCTCAAAATGGTACTACTTTATTTTGTCCTCCTTCATATATTAGCCTTCTAACAAAAGCATTGTAGACAATCCCCTGATATATGAAAACAAACACAGTTAGAGTAGTACCATTTTGTATTTAAAGTGCATTGTCATTTGCTAAAACTGGAAGGTGATTTAATTATATTTAAAACAAAGAGTGCTATGAATTAATCTCAAATATATATATATATATATATATGTGTGTGTGTGTGTTGGTTATGTTAATAAATAAAAATATGTATACTAGCAAAATATAAAAGATCAAATTGATTATTGATAGCTTGGTAATGCAGCATCTTATATATATTTTCTCTTTAGTAATATCTATCTGATGTTCAAAGTCAAGATTATATTACAACTTTGTGTGCATATAATGTAGAATATTTAATTACTCAAACTGTTTTAATAAATTATTTGTTTTTGTTATTTAAAAGTAAATTATTTATGTCTTGCCTTATTTTTGTAGTGTATATAAATACTTCACTTTACTGAATGTTTTTATGTTATAGGTTGGGAATATGTTGGAATGTTAATAAAGAATAAAGTAGTATGATATAATCTATTACTTTATTATATGTAGTCTTCTATTATGGATCTTATTACATTGCGATTTGTAAATGAACTAGTATATAATGCAATTCTTAATCTGACCTTCATATAGATAATATTAAATTGCAAATGAATATGAAATATAAATCACATTTTTTTCATATGTCATAGCATCGGCTGGGAGGCGAACCCGCACAACCATCTGCAACCAACTGCTTGTTTGCTCGCAAGGCGGCTGCGCTGACCTCTCGGCTAACAACGAGTTCTTCCATCGGATCATTCAAAAATAGAAAATTGTGGCTTGCTGATCACCATACTAATCATTAACTTGGAAATGAGTTCAGAAACTCTATGTGACATAAAATATTTAATAATTTTTTTTTTTACTGAAACATAAATAACTATACCAATGTATGGTAATTATAATATATATATATATAAATCTACGTTTATATATCATTATATAAATGATGACAATATTGTGAAATAGATACATGTCTCACATTTATTAAAGATACATTAATATACTACCTATAATTGGAATACACACATTTATGTTTTTTATCTAAATTACATATATAATAATAGTAGTTTTTTAAATTAATGGACATTTTATTTGGATATATATATAACTTTTCAAAATGTTGTATTATTTAATTAGTATATCTATATAAACTAATGTGGTTCATTATTACAAGTCATTAAAAATGAGATGATTTTTCCCCCGGACTTTTAATTTGAATCTTTACAAGTAATAAGCTGATTGAAAAAAATCTGACTGTTAAAATAAGATAGCATTTTATTTCCAATGGTGTCAATGAATGTTGGTTTACTTAAAACTAGGCTTTAACAATGGATGACCATCTGTTCTTTTAAAATATTTATTGACATTGAGATTTATCTCTTCACATTGGATATGGGAAAGACAACTGTCTTACTTATAATATATATATATCGGTAAAAAATGCCCAGAGATAAAAATAAAATTTGAATATATATATTAGATATTGAATTATATAGACAGGTAAGTCATCTGCAAAACTTATACAATATAAAAGAGGTGAAATATAAACACAATTATTTTCATTTTATAAATAATTGGTTTAGAAACATTGAATGTTTTAGAAAAAGAATATATATATAAATTTATATTTTTATGTAAATTATCAAAAAAAAAAAAGATTTATTTATATTTTGTTTAGTGTTTCCCAAAATAAAGATATGTAAATGTTTTGCTGCCTATTAAAGTGATAAAATATTATGGATTGTAAATAATTTTTGAGTAATGAAAGAGAAATTTGACACTCAATTCTGTAATGTATCTTGTTTCCAAGTTATTCAGATTTCAGCAGCAGAATTTGCACAAAGCATACATTATATATGAATACATAAATACATAATTAAAGCATTATATCATTAAGATAGAGACTCAGAATATTGTCTTATTTTAAATAATATTTATCAAATAGCAACAACAATAATAAAATTATATAGTGATATGTAGATTAACATTGAGAAGGGTATACAACAGGGTGACTCCATATGTCCAAAACATTTTACAGCCATTTTGTAAGTTTGAGAAGGGTATACAACAGGGTGACTCCATATGTCCAAAACATTTTACAGCCATTTTGTAAGTAGTATTTTCTAGATTAAAATGAGAATCTAAAGGAGTAAGAGTAAGTTGGGATTATTTAAGTCATTTAGACAATATTACCCAAATCATCCTTTTCTTTATTTTGCTGCAATATTCTATAAATACAATTTATCCAAACCACTTTGAACACTTTTTGGAAAACCTCTTTATTTGTACATATATACATACACCTATGTTTAAAACATTTTTTAAGAGATTAAAGTGAATTGGCTCTGAAGAAGACTGCAGGGCAGTCGAAACATAGGTATACGTACAAATAATGAGTTTTGCTAAAAAGTGTTTGAAGTAGTTTGGATGAATTATATCATTTAGACAATGTGATAATTTTTGAAAATCATGTTTCAGAAATTCATGAAATGTTGCAAGAGTTATCAGATGAAAGAAAGAAAGAAATGGTGAAGATATATTTTAAAAAAAACTAAAGTAATGTTCGATGAGTTTTCTTAAAATGATAAAAGATTAATAATGAAAAATTAAAGGTTAACAATTATAAATACTAAGATATTATTAAAACATATGGAAACATAGTGGATTGAATTAATCATAGAATTAGTTGAATGGGATGTTTTTGGCAAAAATAAATATTGAAAAAAAATATTCATATGTGTTTGAAAAAAAGAATTTTTAATAAATATATGCTGCTAGTTTTTACTTATAGATCTGAAACTTGCACAATTAACAATAAAGCACTATAGCACTCAATAAAGTATGGAAAAATTTATATCAAGAATAACAATCAGGGAGCAGAAACAAAATAATACTTAGCCATGAAAACAAACAGATGATACCACTATCATTAAAAATAGTAAAAGACTGATATGGAACTGAGCTGGATATATTTTTAAAAACAATATGGTAGATGAACAGTTGACATCTTAAACTGGATTCTAAAAGGTTCAACAGGATCTAAAAATAGACCACATATGGGATAAATGGATGAAATAAGGTAGTTGTTGGGTAATATATAAAAAAGAGTCTAGAGATCAAGAAAACTGTATTAAACTTGGAGAAAGCTTCATTTGGCAATGGATTAATAATGATTTAAAATTATAATGATGAGATGATATAATTACAAATGTATAAACTACTATGTTGATCTTATTTGTAATTTATAAATTATATATCATTTAATTTATTTAAGGTATTGTAATAATAAATAATATCCATTCATATTTGTTTTATCCTCTACTTTTGTACAATGCAGTGCTGATTAAATTTCATTTATTTAGTTTAGGTAAAATATAATTTATTGAGTATATATTTTATAATATTTGTTTTAAATTAATTACTGTTTGATTAATATTAATTTTTATCTTTTTTATTAAAAAAGGAATAAAAAATATTTTCTTTATATATGACTAGATATAAAATTAAAATTAATCAACTTAAAATAAAATTGAAATAGATAACTGAATATAAAAAAAAAATAATTTAATACATGAATCCTGCTTTCATTCCATAATGGAACATTTCCAATATGTTTCTTTGTACACAATCACATGTGATGTGATGCACTGTAATTTCTTTTTATACGGAATCAGAAATCTCTCAGTCACTATGTCCACAGAAACCTGTTAGCCACTTTATCTTCTAGTTCCCACCCTAAGTCCCCCTCCCATTCTTCTCTATCCTGCACCACATCCTATTTCCATAACATACCTTTATATTTAAATCTTCCTTATCTTTTCCCAAACCCAGCATAAAAACCAATAACTCAATTTCTGTATAATCACTTTATTTGTATTTATTTTCCACAACTTCATTATTTATATCCTTTATGCTTTCAGGCATTTACATTCAATTAATAGATGAATAATATTTTCTATGTCTTTCTTACATAACTTGCAGACTAAATCAATCATCATTTCCCATTTATGTGTATTTTTTTGTGCTAAATATTGAGTTTGAGCTTTAAACGGCAAACTATTTTCTTTGCTATTATCATAAATTAACTAGCAACCAATATTCCATTTTCCTCTCTCTCTCTCGCTCTCTCTCTCTTTTGTAATGAACAGGTTAATTTATAAAACAGATATATAAAAATATATGTCGAGTTGCATTTTATACTACTCCTAATTTAAATAGATTAATAAATAATTCAAAAAATAGGTGTGGTATTTTAAATCAAAGTTGTGCAATATATAAATGGCTATGTTTTTGTGGAAAGGCATATATTGGGGAATCTCGATGTACATTGGAGAAAAGATCAAGGGAGCATTTGTTATTATATAAACGAGTGCAAAAATCAAGACAAGAGAATGTTAGAAATGATGATGTATCACCATCAGTATTTTTTGATCATAATGTAACATGTAATTATGGTTTTGATTTTGATTTTAATAAAGTTAAAATTCTGTGTATTGAAAGAAATAATAATAAACGCAAAATTAAAGAAGCTATGTTAATAAAAAGTGAAAAGCAACAGTTGATAAATAGACAGACAGCCAATATAAAACTTAATGAATTGTGGGAAAATTGATGTATGATGTATTGCTTTTGTTTACATTTGTAACGGTTTTTTCTAATACAATTTGAGTCTAGTTGACAACGACTACATAGATAGTTGAAAGTACTTCTATTAAATTGTTATATATTTGTTTAAAATATTGTTACTGTATTAATTATTGTATTGTTTTGAATAATTATATATATATATGCTCTTCCGATCTTTTTATATATATGTATTATATATATATATATATAAACACTACAAGCATAAAGCTAAACTAGTCAATATAAAATCAAAACTACCCCAAATCTAAAATTAAACCAGACCAGCATAAAAATAATATTAAAACACAACCTAAGGTTTCACTGCTACAAGCAGACTTCTCAAGTGTAAAGAACTACAAAAAAACCACACATTATATATACTATTAAAAACTACCCACAAATCCATTCACTTCCCATCCACCCTTAATATTAAAAGAACTCTTAAATAAGTTAATTGCTTCAGAATAATAAATTTTCAATAATAAAGACTCTTTAATTCTTCTTTTGATTTCATTTCTCTCAAAGAAGACAACCTTAGCTTCATCAAAATCAATAGTGTGGCCTGTATCTTTTTCATGGACATACAAAGCAGAACTAAGATATCTATTTTTAACTCTACTTTTATGAACCTTTATTCTTTCATTTAAACTCAAACTACTCTATATAGAGGTAATTTTTATAAGATTAAGGAAGGGTGGATAATAGGTTATATTATTTCTCCTTTAGTATGTTCAGTTTATATTAGTTTTATGGAAGAGGAAATTATTATTAAAAAGAATTGTTTATATGTAAAATTATTTGTCAGATATGTTGATGATTGTTTATTTGTAGTTGAGAATGATAAATTGAAGGAATTTGTAAATGAGTTTAATTGTTTTGATCCTTCTATAAAATTTGTGTTAGAAGGAGGGGGGTTAGATTTTGGTAAGTTAAAATTTTTAGATCTTTTGGTGATTAGAAATATAGAAACTAATTGTTTATTGTGCAGTCATTTAGTTAAAAGTAAAGAATTAAGATCTATAATTAAACCTGATAGCTATCAGTCTGTATCTCATAAAGTAGCTGCTTTAAGGAATTATTGTCATAGGAATATTAAATTAAATAATTCTAGTGGGGTAGCTTTGTTTCAGAAATATCAATTTTATAAAGATTATTTGAGTGTTGGATACTCTGATAAATTTGTTAAAAGTATTTTATTTAATAGTAATATTTGTAAGGATGTAAAGGTTAAAGAAAAATATGATTTTATTTCTTTGCCATTTAAATTGTCTTCTTATAAAATTGTGTGTAGAAATAGTAAATTGTTTGGAAATAAGAAAATTGCTTGGAAAAGGGGTGTTACATTGAATAATTTATTAAATAATACAAAAGAAGTTTTTGATAGAAAGACTATTCCTGGTGTGGTATATTTTATTCCTTGTTTATTTTGTAAGAAGGTTTACATAGGTCAGAGTAGTTTGAGTTTAAATGAAAGAATAAAGGTTCATAAAAGTAGAGTTAAAAATAGATATCTTAGTTCTGCTTTGTATGTCCATGAAAAAGATACAGGCCACACTATTGATTTTGATGAAGCTAAGGTTGTCTTCTTTGAGAGAAATGAAATCAAAAGAAGAATTAAAGAGTCTTTATTATTGAAAATTTATTATTCTGAAGCAATTAACTTATTTAAGAGTTCTTTTAATATTAAGGGTGGATGGGAAGTGAATGGATTTGTGGGTAGTTTTTAATAGTATATATAATGTGTGTTTTTTTTGTAGTTCTTTACACTTGAGAAGTCTGCTTGTAGCAGTGAAACCTTAGGTTGTGTTTTAATATTATTTTTATGCTGGTCTGGTTTAATTTTAGATTTGGGGTAGTTTTGATATATATATATATATATATATATATATATATACAAATATATATTTTTATATATAAAAAGATTTATATATATATATATATATATATATAAATCTTTTTCATTCTCCATATGATTTCTCAATGTCAATGTATCTATTTTTCTATCCCATTCCTTGCCACTATAACACTCAACAATTCTCCTAACACAATCACCCACCTTATGTATAAGTATACTGTTATAAATTCTTTATCCAAATCTTTTACATATTGTACTAACTTTCTCACCCATCTTGTTGCTGCCCTTTATGCATAACCCAATTAAATACTATTTTGGCCATTCTCTTATTATCCATAAACTGAAATCTACTGAACATTTTTATTTTTGCATCTCTCATATAA
Organism: Epiperipatus broadwayi; assembly: GCA_028023455.1. NCBI lineage: Eukaryota > Metazoa > Onychophora > Udeonychophora > Euonychophora > Peripatidae > Epiperipatus > Epiperipatus broadwayi. The sequence goes on along the minus strand of JAQFVV010012479.1, from coordinate 2,509,624 downwards.
AAACTTGAGCATCCCATTTCTCCTTGAACTGCCTCCATTACCATTCACAGATGTGCATCTAATAAATGTCTTCCTACTTCTTTTTGTACTTTTCCTATGAAATCTAACATCCCTTTACTAACACATAATGCATTGTTAACATATGTTAACCTGGCTACTGACATGCCCTTCCATATATTTCTAGCTACATCATATTTATTATATGAAAGCACTGTTAATTTTTTTTATCAGTTCTTTTCTTTTCTTTGCTTCAATTAATCAATTTTTCTTCCATTCATCCAATCAATTTCTTTGATTACTCAATATGATTTCTAAATAGTTATAACTATTCACCACACTTAACTTTATATCCCTCAATAAAAAATTTTTGTCTTCACTTTCCCCAGTATTAATGATCATTACTTTTGATTTTTCTTCTCTAAATTTATTCCCCATCTTTTTACCCACACTTGCAATTACCCTATGGCCATTCTCCCCAATGGACATTATTTATATTATATTACATTACAACAAATGTAATTATTAAAATACCTACATTAAATAATGTCAATTGGGGGAAGTTGCTGTAGGGTAATTGGTCATGTGATTGTGTAAGAAAACATCTTGAAAAGGTTCCATTAAGGAATGAAAGCTGAACTTATGTATTGATTTTATTATTATTATTATTATTATTATTATTATTATTATTATTATTATTATTATTATTATTATTATTATTATTATTATTATTTATAGTGAGCTGTCTATTTCAATTTTATTTTAAATTTATTTTTAATTTTATATATAGAAAGCAACATTATGGACAAATTTTAATATTGAAATTTGATCATTTAAAATATTTATGATTAGATATTTCTTTAAGCTATTAAGCTGCAAGTAAATGTTATTGTAGTAATAAATTATTTAATATAAGATATCTTATATATCCTCTAAATAAGAATTTTATGATGAATATAATGACCTTATCAATAAAAATTTAATTGTGCAAAATTAGCTATTATAATTTAGAAATTACACACAAACAGAAAACCTTAAAATTTTTAAGTTCCTTTTTTACTTGATTTTTTAATGTAATGACTATATTATCTTGCCTTTTTTTTTTCCTTGATATTATTCCTTATCTAAAAATCAAAATGACAACAATGGAGTCAATATGTTATTAAATAATTTAAATATTTTATTATTATTATTAAATTATCTAATAAAATATAGATAAATAAATAATGATTTTGCTAATATAATATAAATATTTATTTTTTTATTTTTGGGATAGTTTATTAACTGAATATGATTAAACTTTTTCTTAAAATGTTATAATAAATAAAATAAACATTTTTGAAAAGTGTCATCATGTGACTTTTAAGATGCATGCTTCTTATTAAATCAGTATTAGAAAATAACTACTATTTTACTAAAGTGTCAACATTAAATATGGTTTGAATTTTAGAAAGAACATTATAACAAATAGGTATTCAAATTTAGAAATTGAGGATCACTATAAAATTTTTTGATATAGTGTCCATATATGAAGTGGTGAGAGTATATATATATATTGTAAATGGTGAGAGTATATATATATTGTAATTTATCACATTCTGTTTTAAAAAGTATAATTCCCAATAGCATTAAGATTACTTTTTGTTTTAGTAATAATGATTTACGTCAATATAAAACATATTGTTTTTTTTAAGCCAGAGGATTAATTTTAGTTTGATAAAATCTTAAATTATAACAAAGCCATTTTTTTTTTGATTTCATGCAGGTTTGACAATTTTTAAAAAATATAAAATGACCTATCAAAAAAGATAAGAAATATAATTCTTTACGGATTTAAAAAAAAAAAGAAAGAGTGTCTAAAAGTTTCAATAAAGTCATGCATTTTTCATAAGTAGCTTTTATAAAAATTTACTCCAAAAGGCAAGCTTAATTAATATAAAGTTGCCAAAATGTAATTAAAATCAAGAATTAAAAAAAAATTGAAAATAAAAATGCTAAAAGTAAATATTTAAGTAAACAAGAAAGATTTATATTGTCGAGCGTTGGTGGCCTAGCGGTTAGCATAGCTGCCTTCCAAGCAGCTGGCCCGTATTCACTTCCCAGTCAACGCTTTGATATATAAAAAAAAAGAAAAGATTTTATTCCTTCAAACTATGTAAGTCTATTAGAATCAGTATTTTATTATGCATTTTCCTGAAGTTTTGTGATGAAGGTATTTTAGTTGTATTTATAAATTGGTTTATTTTCGTCATGCAATTTAAGTATTGAATGTTTTTAGAAAAATAACTTTATTTAAATATTCCAATTATATTAATTGTTAATAATAGCACACAGATTAGTATATGTCCAGTGTTTTGAGTGGCATTATTCTCCTCTTTTTTTTAGTTGTTCCTGGCCTGACAAGTGACAGTAATCTCAGGGTATCAAACATGGTCTCTTAGATTCTTGGATCTTGGCTTTTAAGGTAATGCGTATATCAACTGAGCTATCCTGTCAAAGATAATAGTCATTAGAAATTTCATATACTTAACTATGGGATTCCTCCTGATTTCTCCAATTTTTCCTATGAGCAAAGTTGATTAGTGGCTTCCATGCATTATGTATAGTCATATTAGGTTGATGTATGGGATTGTTTGCCATTGCCATGTGAACAGCTTCTTTCAATTTTCTTCTTTGTACCTTATTCTTCTCTATCTAATATTTATTTTTAACAATTGAATAGGTGTTTAATGGTACATACATGGTCTGTTACCATAGACACATCTGTTTTTCTCTCATCTAATCTGCAGTTTGTGTTTTTGCAATCACTTTTCAATAAAATGACTGGTCTCACTAATATACTTTCTTTACATTTGCATGGCATATTGTAGATGCAATTTTTTGTTCTTCAGCATTTCAAGTTTAAGTTTTGTAAATGTTAGAATTCTTCACCATGTGGTATGGCTTTAAAAAGCTGTTCTGATGTTATACTGATTGCAAATTTATGTTAATTTATCTGCTATTTTTGTTATGTATGGGTATACTACCATATCAATAATTTTTTTTTCTTTTGATGATTATTTTTGTTGTCTATTTAAGATTTTCTTAACAACAGCTGATGGATAAACATTTTTTTATAAGAGTTTGTTCTATATAGATCTTTCTTTTTTTTAAATTGTTGATTTAAATGAACAAACCTATTTTTGTTGTGTCCCATTGTAATAGTATAATTCCTTGTTTTGTGTTTCTAGTGTAATTGGATGTATATATTAAGTATATTCCTGCATATGTGTGTTTTCTATAAACTGTAGTTTTGATTTTTCCATGAGGGAGTCTTGTCACAAAAACATTGAAGATTGACAGTTTTTGTCCTTTTGTTCTATTTCTACTGTGAATTTAATTGAAGGGAATATGTTATTGATGCATTTCCAAAAAGTATGTAATAGTGATGCACCATGTGGCCATATAACAAATATATTATCAACATAGTGAAGCCAAACCTCAGGTGACTATAGAGTGGTTTTTATGGCTGTGATTTCAAGTTTTTCAATGTAAATATTGCTAATCAGAGGTGATACTGGCATGCCATTTCTTGATTTTGTTTGAAGAATTCTGTGTTGTATTGAAAGTAAGTTGCTGCAATTCAGAATGTTAATAGTTCTATTATACTATCAATAAGAATAGTTGTTCTGGATTGTGAGCTATCATCACCATTTAACCTTTTTCCTACAATAAACTATGCTTCTTCACATGTAACATTTATGAATAAACTTTCCACAGCAAAGCTTACTAATATGTTAGTTATTTCACTTTTCATACTCTTGATTAATTCTACAAAGTATCTGCAATCCCTGTCAAAAGACTGGATTTTGTATACCAAAAGATTATGAACTTTGAAAAGAAATCTTGCCAAATTTGTGCAAGGTAAATTTCTAGAAATAACATTAGGTTTTGGTGAAACATAATGCTTATGGATTTTAAGAAGACTACAAAAATAAGGAATTTTGCTGAAATAAGATGTTAATTTACTTATTTTTTGAATCATGGAAGTGCCTGCAATGCTTTCTGAGTAATACTTGTAACTTTGTTTCTGTACTCGGAATCAGATTTTCTGCCACTTTTCTGTATTGACTTGCTGCAAGGAGTTCTTGTATTTTGTTGTCATAATCAGTTGTATCCATTAGAACCATCACATTGCCTTTGTCAGCAATGAGAATAATTGTAGATTTATTTGCATTGAGAGATTTAATTGCTCTCCTCTCATTATAAGATATATTTGACTTCAATTTTTGTTGCTTGTCAAGTATTCTTTTTATTCTCCAGCATAATTCTACTGCTTCTTCTAAAGATAATTTTTGAGTGACTTTCTCAGTGGCTGCCATTATATCTAATAAAGGTATATTAGAAGGTGTTACTCTTTTTTAAGAACAGAACTTTCAGCTTCTGTTAGATGTTTAGAACTGAGATTTTTAACAGATGACAATGTTACACTGCTTGGTACGTTATGATTTTTGATATGTGCATGTAGGTTTGCATGTTTCTTCTTTTGGCATTATTTTATTTTCTCATGAAATATAAAATATGATTTTTTTTACTGCTTGAAAAACTCTTGTAATGTCTTCATCAATAAGTTTATTTTTAAAAAAACTTTCTATATTATTAATGGAGTGCAAGGTTGAAAAATCTTTCTCTTAACAGAGCAGTACTTTCTCTCTGAATAATATTCTCAGCTTTCTGGAAGTAAAATGGTTTCATAACCTAAAGGTTGATATAGTATTGGATTCATACTGAATACTTTTCTGAAGTTATGTGATGGCTGTATTTTTAATTATATTTGTATAAAGAACTATTTCCACCATCTACTATAAGTATTGAATATTTTTAGAAAAATTTAACTTCATTTAAATATTCTAAATACATTCAATTGTTAGTAATAGCACATGGATAGTATATGCACAAAATCTTGAGAAGTATTATTCTTTAATCTCATTTAAATATTTCTGGCCTGATCAGTGACAGTACTAGCAAGGGAATTGAACCTGGACCCTTAGATTCTTAAATATTGAAATTTTAGGTAACACTCTAACCAAATAAACCATCTTGCCAAAGGCAACTGTCAGTAGAAATTTTGTATACTTATCTTTCCTAAGAGCAAAGTTGATTAATGGTGTCCATACATTATGTATAGTCAGTTGAGGTTGACTTATGGCGTTGTTCACCATAATAATGTGAGCCACTTCTGTAAATGTTTTTTTTCTACCTGTTTTTCTCTTTTCAATATTTTTGTATTTTCTCAACTGAACATGTGTTAATTTGTATATACTTGATCTGCTAGCTTAGACACATCTGTTTTTTCTAATCATCAGTTTGTTTCTTGCATTCACTTTTCAATGGGAAAACTATTCTCATGAGTATACATAGATGCAGTTTTTTTGCTTTTCAGCATTTCAAGTTTAGGTTTTGTAGATGTTAGAATTTCTCATGGAGTGGTAAGGATTTGTAAAGCTATTCTGATGTTATACTGAATGCAAATTTTCTTTAATTTGTCTTCTATTTTTAGTATGTATGCATACACTACTGTATCAATACTTGTTTTTATGGGGTTATTTTTGTTGTCTCTAAGATTTTTTTAATAACAGCTGATGGATTAACATTTTTATATGAGTTTGTTCTATATAAAACTTTAATTCACTGGTTTTGAACAAACATTTTTTGCTCTGTTCCATAGTGATAGTATAAATCCCTATTTTGTGTTTCATGTGTGATTGGATGTATGTGCTAAGTATTTTCCTGTATATGTTTTTTTTTTTCAAAGTTCTTAGTACTTGGTAATACAAGACCCAGTTCTTTGTTGAGGATTTTAAACAATTTGTAGAATTAATGAAAAATATGAAAATTGAAAAAACTGTTATACTAGTACGCTTTGCAGGAATGTTTATTCACAAATGTATTATTTGAAGAAAATTAAATGGTGATAATACCTCACAAATAAGAACAACTCTTTCTATTGATAATACAATAGAAACTCTTAAGATTCTGTATTTCAACAACCTACTTTCAATACAATACAGAATTGTTCCAACAAAATTAAGGAATGGTTATGGACTCACCACTGTTACCTTTGATTAACAATATTTATGGAAGAACTTGAAACCACACCCATAAAGACCATTCCATATCCACCTAAAGTTTAGCTTCACTATGTTGATACATTTGTTGTATGTCCACATGGTAGAGCACTGCTACAAACTTTCTGGAAACATATTGATAGCATATTCATTTCAATTAAATTTACCACTTGAATCAGAATATGAACAAAAATTGGCATTCTTAGATATTCTTGTGACAAGATTCCCTCATGGAAAAATTGAAATTATAGTTTACAGAAAGCCCACATAGATAGCAAAATACTTAGCATATACCTATAACCCCACCAGAAACACAAAACAGGGAATTATACTATCACTATGGAACATAGCAAAAGAAGTTTGTTCAGAAACCAGTGATTTTAAAAGTGAAAAGATCGATCTAGAACAAATTCTTATAAAAAATGGTTATCTATTATCTGGTTATTCAGAAAACCTTAAATAGATTATAAAAAGAACAATCAAAAGAAAAAAAACAATTGATATGGTAGTGAATCCCTATGTACCAAAAATAACAGTAAATTAAAGAAAATACTCACTCAGTATAACAACAGAACAGCTTTCCAGAGCCATACCACACTATGAGCAATTATAACATCAACAAAGTTTAAACTTGAAATACTAAAAAAAAAACTGCTTCTATGAAATACTATGTGAATGTGGAAAAATGTATGTTGGTGAGATCAGTCACCCCATTGAAATGTGATTGCAACAATATAAACTTATGATTAGACAAGATAAAGAAGATATGTCTAATGTATCAGACCATGTATCTATCAATGAACATATGATCAATTTGGAAATACAAAATATTGGATAGAGAAGACAAGATGCAAATAATAATATTTAAAGAATCTCCTTCTATGACAGTGGTGAACAATCCCATAAGTTAACCTAGTATTACTATACATAATGCATGGAAACCACTAATCAATTTTGTTTTTAGGAAAAAGTGAAGAAATCAGGAGGTAACATCATCGATAAGTATATAAAATTTCTACTGAGTGTTGCCTTTGATAGGATAGCTCAGTGGATTAAAGTGTTACCTTAAAATTCAATATCCAAAAATATATGGGTCCAGGTTCACTTTCCTTCCTAGTACTATCACTATTCAGCTCAATAATACAGAAAAAAAAAGGAGAGTAATACATCTCAATATATTGTGCATATACTTACATGTATACTATTACTAACAGTTGACGATTTTTGGAATATTTAAATAAAGTTAAATTTTTCTAAAGATATTCAATACTTATATTAGATGATGGAAATAGACCAATATGTAAACTATTTTATTCTCCTTATATTTATTCATTCAATGCTTGACACTTCAAATGAAACCGTATAGCAATGTTATATTTAACTGACATGACTATTGATTACCTTCATTGAAAAGAATGGTTGCATTCACACATATATTATATACATATGAAACACTTTCTGCATAAAGGACCATTCTTTTATTTTCCACAATATGAAAGGTAAAGTAATCGAATTTATTATAATTTTTGTTCATATTTAAAATATGAACACAGGTAAGAAAGTTAAAAATTTTCACAATAAATTAGTACAATTTATTCTCAATATTTTCTTTCTATCTGGTAAAAGTTTCAATTGCTAAATAGTAATAAATGGGTAATATTAATCTCTAGTTAATTTAAGTGCATTAGATATGGTATTTATATGTAATACTTAACTAATTAATAGGAAATGATAGCTATAGTTATGGGTCATTCTCAAAGTGATAATGATAATTATAATTTTCATGTGTTAAATGGTAATATATTCCATTTTGCCAAGTGTCTTTATATACTTATAGTAAGCGATATTAGTATGAGATGTGACTGTTATCATGTTGAATGATTATAATAATCCATGTATAATATTTGGAATATGTGATAGATCTATGTTGTATCACACCAGGTAAACTTGTTTTCTTACCCTGCGTGATGATATAAATGATCATTGTGGATGAAACATTAATGATGCCTTTAAAACTTTGAGCAGATTAAGGCCATACTTTTATAATGTATTTGTATAGTTATTTAGATAAGGAATTGACCACCCCTTCATTTTTCATATCCCTAAAAGTGCTTCAGAAGTAGCACTCGGATTATACACCATTTTCAGTCACAAAATGCGTTGGTAACCGAGAGGCCTTGCAAGCAAGCAGTTGCTTGCAGACAGTTGTCACAGGTTTGCTTCCTAGCTGATGCTTTGATATATACAAAAAAAATGACCATGGTCTAGGTTGTTGTTTGTTCTCTTTTGCCTTAGTTCAACCCCATTATAACTCTGGATATATTGTATGTTTTATTATATTTCATATTTCTAAGTTTTAATGGTTTAGTATCGATAACAATATAATGTACATGTATTATGTGATGTTTGACCAGAAAACCCATATGTATACCCACACCTGCATACACAGACATGCGCACACACACATTATATAAAAATATTACAACAGAGATTGTAGTATTTTCATGTTCTTATTACTACTGACAGATATTAACAAAAGACTTCTTGGCTAAAAATATGTAATCTATAATATTTTCTGGGAACTATGTAGATTATTTTAACAGGTAAATATCAGACTTTCAGCAATTTGCAGAATCTACAATTGAAATAAAGTGTTATTACACAATTACTGCAAAGTGTAGAAAAAAAAGACATCTACAAACAAAAATAGAACATGTAATATTACAGAAGTAAAACTAAATCAGTATAATAGTGTACAATCTTTGTTTATATAAAATCAAAACAAAAGGCAATAAAACAATAGGAATTTAACTTAAATTTTATTGATGATTTTTATTAATTTTGAATAAAAAGAACTTTTATATACATGATAGCTTAATCATGTCATTATTGCTGTTCATACAGCTTGATTATTTAAAAATTTCCACAAAATATTTAAATCAATTTTTAATACTGATTGATATATTTGTAGAGGCCTTAGGATTTTGGAGTAGTAACGCATCTAATGGCAAGTATCTTAGACAGAAAGAATTCTGGTGGAGATAAATTATATATATATATATATATATATATATATATATATATATATATATATATATATATATATATATATATATATATATATATATATATATTGTTCATAAGTTTCTGGAAATCCTTAAAAGAAAAAAAGAGCACTATGTATGAGATTTCATCAAAATCATTTTTTTAAATATCTACTGAAACCAAAACATTAAATTGTACTATAAACATACCCACACACAACCCACCATGCTACTAAACAATTCTAGACAATATATAAATATTTAAAATTATGTTAGATATGTTACATTTGTAATTCTTTGTAGCATAATTATAAATGCCCCTTCTGCCAGTACTATGACTTGAGCTTTGGCATGAGTTAAGTGAACATGGAATCTTTGTTTAAATACAAGTAAGCTAAGCATGGTTTGCATGTATCTAACATAAACTATTTAATCATTCAGTATTGGTATATAAGAAATTTCTGTTATTGCTGGGGAAAAAGATTCTATGTTGATATCAGTTTCTGAGATGATTATTGATTCACTATTAGAAAAAAAAATGTTTTCAGTATGATGTGGTCTTCTCTTCTAATATCACAGCATTATATGGATGATGAACCATAGACTTATGTTTATTCATTCTAAACCATTTACAATTATATAATTTTGGTAATACATCCATGATCAGTTTTACTGTTTTTTCTTTTCTATGGGCTATGTATATCAATTGATAAATTCATATATAAGAAAAGTAATCAAATAGTTTATTACTCAGAACTCTATAAGAAGTTTGAACCCTGGAATAGTAGTGCTAGTTTATGGTCATAGATTTTGGGCTTCAGAGACTGCTACTCTACCACAATACCAAGAAACATGTAGTTTACTGCACTTTTTAATTGAATGATAATTAGAATATATAAATTTTTTGACTAATGATGTAGCATTATACTCATACATTGGTTCAGTTGTCTTTGGCATTATAGTTGTTTACATTTACTTACAAATCTTTGGATTTGCTTAAACACATTCTATTATAATGTTTAAGTGAACTACAAGGGAGTACCCAAAAATAATTGGAATCATTTTCTGGTTTGTATACCTGTTATAGTTTGTGCTTCTGTTGTTACATATTTCTTGCATGAACCCTTCTGCATTAATTACCCAAATAACATTACTGTAAAAAATTGTGGTGACATTTAGTATATTTATTTGTAAAGTGCATTTTATGTATTTGGCAATTTTTATAATGATTGAATAGTTTGAACAATGTGAAATCCTGTTTTTCTTTTATAGGAAATGGCAGAGAGAAGAGTTGTAATGCTTGAATCAGATTACAAGCAAGATGATCTCATAAAAACTCAAGTTTATGAATGGTTTAATTGAAATGTTAAATTTACAATGTCCCTAAAAAGCATAGAAAATAAAACCCGAAGTCCAAACAACCCAGATTTTTTAATTTTGACACAAACATGTTTTCTTATCAGATTTAGTTTGCAACAGTCGGGCATTTTATCTGAAGTTCTAAAACATTTATGTGATATGGTAAAATGTGAAAATCCTCTTTTGTAGCAAAGAAAAGAATACAATATTTACCTCCATCAAAGTGTCATTTCTCAAAGCCTTGAGTGTGAAACACTTTTTAATTAAATTCAGCATAACCTAGTTTATTTCTCAGCCATATTCACTCCATATCATTTCATAATTTTTTTAAAAATCTTTAATGTTAAAAATGTCTTTTTTTTGCAGACTTAGAACTGATGGGAAAAAACACCACAGGTGTTAAAGGACAACCTTTTGAAAGAGTTTCTGTACTACTTTGAAAAATAAAAAACACATTTAGGCTAGTGTATTGCATCAAATAAATAATAATTTGAAATGCATTAAATTTATAACCCTTAAAAATAAATAAACAATTTCTTATTATAAAATTCTGGTTAGTTTTGGGTACCCCATCATATTCTCCACACTGAGCTCTGAAATAGCAATTAAAAGAAAAGAAATCTATTCAAAAATTTGCCTTAAAAGTATAAATTTCATCTTAGAATCTGTAATTACATATTATTAAAAACTAACCTAGTTTTTTTATTAAATAAATAATTGTTTTTTTTTTACTAAATAAATAATTGAATGCTTGCTTCTTTAAAAATCGTGATATTTAAAAATATAATAGATAGATTGATCTTTGATCTGGTAAACTTTATCTTGTCAATTTATCTTATTGCACAATACCATACAAGTTATTCAGTGTAATAATTTGTAAAGAGATGTTGTTATCTTCTAACTTCAAAGATACTTTTAAGAATTGTGATATTTTATTTTTAGTTATGTTATGGGCTGTTTCCATTATCCTGTAAAATTTTGAAATGCTTTAAAAAAATCAAATAATATTTATACTTTTTCAGATTGCATTGTTTGCTAGTAGTGTTTTTACACTTGATATTTTTTCATATTTTACAGTATAATATAAACAAAAGTAGTTTCCTGTTCTAGCAACATCTGTAATAATTCTGAGTAATATATCTGTTATATTTTGTAATAACTATATGTACCTTAATATCATAATTTAAACACTTATGTTTGCAAAATCCAAATCTTTATTATTTTTTCTTTAAATAGATACAATCTTATCTTTTAATTTTAGTTTTTACAATTTAGCCTCTATGATTGAATTTAAAATCTTCAGTAAACACTTTGTAACCTTTTTAAGAATTACATATTATTTTAGCAAACACTTTTATCTAAGAAATTCTGATTATTTATTTGACTAAAATCTTGTAATTGATTTTTGACATACTTCTATCAAATTTATATTCTTCAAATTTTGGTCACATGTTAAGTATTGGTAGCATGGCAATATTTTCAGGGTTACTCAGCCAGTTGGCAACCCTACCAACATTGACAGAATAAATTTTGAACTACACTGATATCACTTCAGTGAGTTCTCAGTGGATAGCGCTCTATTGTTGCATTGAACTGCAAAAATAATTAAGAAGCCAATACTTTAGATTTCAGTGTTATTTTTGTATACAAGCGCTTATTTCCCAAATATTTAAAAATATTTAATTAAATGATCAGATTTGATATCTTCAAAGTGATTGGATAGATATCTCTGTCTACAGAAAACCTATATAATATTTTATTTATGTGTAGTACATATGTGCATGCATTTTGTTCGTGTTTTTTTTTAAAAAGACAATCATATTCATCAAAAGAAAAAGAAACTTTTTTTTATGGAAATTAAACAAGCCTTACATACCCACATAAATAGTTGATACATTTAAAATTGTTAATTAAAACTGTTTTTTTTTAAATTAAATATTATTTTTAGAAATGTTGATATTTTATTCTTTTATTTATTAACAAATATAATTTGTTAAATAAAAATAAAATACATTCTTCATCATAATCTATAATTATTATAATGATATATCACATCTCTCCCTGGCTTTATTGCTTTCATGGAAGAGTGAATGTAAACAATAAATAAACAATGCTTTAACTATTAAATTCTTCTATCCTTTTTAAATATGACGTTGCCTCTTTAATAGAGAGATACTATTTATGATAGAAATTGCATTTTTGTTCTTTTTCCATAACTTTCTTTTTTTTTTTCTATTTTGAAATCTTATGTTATCACTAAAAGTTAGCAAATAATCAATAAGCATGTTTGATTAAGAATTGCCTGCCTTTTCAATACAGTATCTGTATGCCAAAAGCTAACTACGATTTTACATACCAACACTATTTTCTTTCTTTTGTCTAAGCTTTTACTCTTGTTTTATATTACTGTTGTCAGTCACTTAAGTTAACATAAAGCTAATCATTATGAGTTTTCCATGGTATTGGACAATTTTTTTTATTATCTAATGGAAATATATTCATGCATTTGTATTTATTTATTTACCTCAATTGTTCAAACATAAAATTGTTGGTTTCAATCTTTTCTTTCTTGGTTTCTTCTTTTAACATTTTATCCTTTACATTAAAAATTATACAATATTTTAGAACCGTCATCTGAAGTTAAAATGGCTTTACTCATTTATAAATGACACTAATGATTACAATATATATATATTAAGTATTTAATTACTTTCTATTTTTAAATAAGTTTATTATCAAATCATAGTAATCAGTAATGATATTTATATGTGAATTTAGGGTAATTTTGATTCTATATGTTTATATATATAATTGAATAAGGGAATTGACCAGAGACTTTGAAGCCCCTCTCAGCTATCCGCTCTATCTCACACAACTAATGCGCATGACGATACACATATGAAAGGAGATAAATTATCTCCAATATCTTTATTTCATGCTAAACCAGCACTCATCAGTTGGCTCATATTCTCAGCTTCCACACACATATATAATCAATGCTGTTATATTAAGAAATAAAATCTTCAAACTTTAATGAACAGGTTTCAGTCTACTCCTCCCTACAACTCTTCAGCCATCCATACCATTGAAAATCTGATTAAGGAATGCCCAAATCACTTGTTAATGCTAATATTATTGTCATGCCCAAATTGACTTTAAGTCACTCTGACTCCCTCATGTATAGGACCATATATATATATATATATATATGGACATACATATACAAATACATTTCGTCTTCATTGTTAAACTGGAGGTTACCTTGGCAATAGTTTGAGATTGTTGATAGTTATTGATATTGGGATTGTCTAAGTGTTGACTGATTTTAACGATTACATATATTTTTGCATGTTAGTTCTTCCTTTGAACGCAGATGATCTAATATGCCCACACTAATAATATTTTGATATAATAAACATGTAAGTGTATTAAATAAATATGTGTATATATAAATATTCATGATTTTAGCAATGCGAATTATTTATTTATTTATATAAAAATTAATCAAATGTTTTTTTTTCTGTGTGAGTATTTGTTTCATTATTTTTTTTTTTTTTTGCTGGAGAAATTTATAAACAAATAATCACCAGAAATGACAGATTGAGGCATGCACTTGAGTCTTTAACCTCGAGTCCAAAATTCATGCGCTACACTAAAACTATATACAGTATATATATATTTGGTCAAATACTGTGGCTTGCACGATAGTGGAAAAATTCTACAGCGGTATAAGTTAAAATGAGTGTATTATATTATATATATGTTTGTCGATTGATTACATCTTTTAAACTTGTTTACAAAACTATTAACATTCTTTAATTCTCGAATCGGTCACTCTACCGCTACCCAAACAATATATATATTATTTGTACTAACAACGCTATAAATCGAAGCTAAGACTGAAACGATTATACACACAAATATATATTTAAACATCAGATTTACACCTATATGTGTGACATTTAAATTTGATGTTGCCTATTTATATTGCACGCTTACACAGTTTTAACTTAGTAAATAAAGCATCTTAGCGATTGATGAATGATGGGAAAAGTATTAATTTTGACAAGTGACTTTAAAATAATGATGAAAGTAAGCATAAGATATGTTTTCAAGTCACAGATTGTGTTCAAAAGCCGGAATACTTAAGCAACAAACTGATCAATACCACACCAGATGGTCGTTAAATTTGACACTTTAAAATATTAATTTGTTGAAGACAATTGATGGAACAGTGCATAGCTATGTGCAGTTTGAACAAGTTACATCTTTCAAACTTATCTACAAAACTATCAATATTCTATTTTTAAATCTGAACTTTACTGAGTAATGACAAATAAAATGTAGGAGCTCGATTACAAAGATAACAAAAACTTTATAAAAATAAAATAAAATAGTTATAACAAATTAAAAATTACATTATTTTGGATTAAAATATTGTAATTTTTACCGTTAAAAAAAATTTTCACTCGATTATAAAGACATTTTTCTTCTAAGTTTGAGTAATCGTGGATACTAAACGATAAAGCTATTATTTTTATATCCAGTACTATCCTATCCGCACACTTTTGATTAATTAATTACTATTGCATTGTTTAATTTGGTTCAATATTAACTACATCATAAGTTCCTTTGATATTAAGAATGATTTGAACATGAGCAACAGTATAAAATAGAATAGTTAAAAAGAAATAGAGTTTAATCAAAATTGTATATTGATTAACTCTTATCATTTGATTTCAGTTTAGTATCACTGCTTCAGTAATATATTATTTCACCCATCATCTGCCACCTAGTGTATGCTTTAGTAATTAACAGATACAAGATGATAGTCCTTAATAAATCCCTACCCTGTGCTGTGCTACCCAGTATCCTCAAAACTAGTTTTAGCTTATAGTGTCATCATTAAGGAGTTTTAAATCTTGTATCATTGCACCTGAATTTTTAGAATCTAATGCACTTTTTTTCCAGCTAATATAATTTACTTCCATGCTATATCATGAAGCTATATGCCCAAACTGAAAAATATATATCAGCAAATGGCTTAGATTAAAAACATTTATATATTTTCAAATCTGAACTGATAAATTGATAGTATAAAAAAAAAAAAAAACAGTTTTCTTCAGGTCTTCCATTATTTAAAAAGAAAAAATATTGCAAAAATAAATGATATTAATAAAGATATAAGGTAATATTAATGAAGATATGCCAAATAAAGATAATGTTAGCATATTACTGATCATAATGTCTAACTAAAATAAGATCCTTTGTGGAGAGAAAGAACTTAATATTAAAGGATAATTGTCTTTTTATGATTTAAAATGAAAGCTTCACAAATTCTCAATTATGAACCCAATACTTGGACTATAAATAAAAGATTAGTAAAGAATCTTTAGATCACAAGATATGAAAAGATGTACTTTAAATATAAAATGAGTCAAAAGCAATACCACTGAAATAACTAATGGTTAAAATGGAATTATATGGGACATATTACTAATAAAAATAAATGAGCAACTAATGTCTTAAATTGGATCTGAAGAGATTTTAATAAAAAAGATCCACCTGAAATTGACATATAACATAAAGAAGACTGTAGGAATGAAATGAAAAAATAAGTTATGGATTATAGGAGTGAGATTAAATTTGGAAATGTTTTCATTCTTCAGGGCAATGATTGTAAATAAAAATGATGATAAAATTAGGGTATAAATAAAAAAAAAATACTTGTTCTTGGAATGTAATAAGTATAATAATAGCAAAATAATACATTTAAAGGACTGTGTTTAATGACAAGTTGAACACAGATAATAAGAATTGTTTAAAGATAGCAAAATGTGACAAATTAAAAATAAAGAGTAGAGAAGATTGCGTTTTGTAGGAGTAAAATACCTAAATGCAGATATTTTCACTCTACTCTAAAATCATATAGTGTGAGTTTGAGTAAACAATGGAATACAAAAAAATGTCTTCAGCATTGAAAACTAAAATTCAGTGATTAGCCCAATTCACTTATATCTGTGGTAGCCTATTTTTACTTTTTTATATAATTTGAACTATTAATTTTAAATTTAAAAAATACAAGGTTTCAAATTCAGGGTAACTCACTTGTATATATCTAACATAAGGTTCGTTTATATGTATGTTTGAGACTTTAGTTCTGTATCAGCTCTTTGTCTGAAAAAAAAAAAACCCAATGGCATCATATGATCACCCATGTTTTTCAAAACACTATTTTTAAAGCCTTCTGTAATCTTAATTAAAGATAATTACTTTTGTAAACATACAACTGACCATATGTTGGTGTAAAAATTGGGTATATAGTACCAGTCTGGTTAACAATAATATTGTTAAATTTTGGATACATATCTGCCAAAAGTGACATGTCAGTACAGATTTTGTCATTGGATGACAATAATTTTATTATAAAATGATTGACATTTTTTGATAATATCTCCTTATCACCTTCCACCAACTTAATTTCCAGAGGAATAACCAGTTTATTATTATGATTTTATCAATAATTTTATTAGATGGGTTGTGAGCTAAATTAGTCTTTATCCTGAGTCCTATTTCCCACTCGAAAAAAAAAAGCTTCCAGATACCCTATTTCTTCACTGATAACTCCATCACCTCTTACCATTAACACTACTGAGTCCACCTCTCTCAGAATATTTTTCTTTTAGATTTATTAAATTTCTCTTATACATGTTTGGAATATGACAAAAAGCACTCATAATGAAAGAATTAGCACTGACAATTGCAATTGTGACAACAAAAAGAAAAAAAACAATTTATTTACATTGAATACATTAGGATAAGTCACAAGCTATATATTTAATTATAAATAGTTTGTTGTATCTACTTCTGAAGCCACAGAAGGAGAGAGCAAAGTGAAATCATGACAAACATTTAGACAAATTTTAGTTTAAAAATTATTGAAATAACAGCTATTCCAAATAAGAATTCAGATTGCTATTAAATGTGCATACTTTTTTCTTCACAGAAAATTTAATTATAGATTTAATATAATTATTACAAAATCAGAAAGATAACTTTCATATATTTTTTATTTAATCATACATTATTTCTGTCAATCTTTTAAATTTGTTTTACACACATGATGGCTGCCATTTTGTTGTATATCCTTAATAATAATTTCAAGTACATAATTATAAATTGTATACTATATAATGTTATATACCCAATACAATTATCAAAAAATAATTACAAGTGAAGCAGTTTTGAACACATACAAGCTCACACACACACACACACACAAACTTCCTTTGATACTGTTAGTACTATGCTAAACCCAATGGAAATATAATAAAAATCATAAAATGTAAATATTCCTTTATTGCAAGATGAAGGTTCCTCCTGGTTTAATCTAATCCTCATCTTTTTCCAAAATTTCAGCAAACTTTCTTTTAGAATTCAGTTTAAGATGTCAACTGCCTTTTTATTGCCATATTTGTTAAAAACATGTCTAGTTCAACACTGTCACAGCATCCTAAATTTTTTAATGATATAAATAATGCCTGTTATTTTCTCATTAATCTGATTCCCTTTTGGTCTTTCCTCATTATTTTCAATGCATAACTCTATTATACATTGTTCAATGGTTTCAAATCTTTTTAAATAAATAAAAAAAAAAATCCAAATTTAAGTCTTCACTGTGAAAACACATTAAAAAACATTCTTTATAAATATATAGAGACACATTATGTTTTAATATTATTTTTACCAAAACACCTCAACCAAGTTTAAAATTGTCTATAAGAATAATCTGTCCATAATATATTTATAGCTGTTAAATCTTAAAACTATTTAATGTGGAGAAAAAGACAATTGGATTAATAACATCACGTGGCTTTGTTTAGTAAGACCCAGATATATATCAATTTTTAATTATGGTTAAAGATTAATTTGGAATCAAAAAAATGTGATAATTTCTAGCTTATTAAATAATTTATACTAATTATTAATACATTTTAACTATAATGGATGTTGGCAAATGTATTAGTACAAAAAAATTGGTGTTTATAGAACACATTTGTGAATTTAGTTAACTTTTCTAATTTATTCCCTACAATTTTTATTTTCTCCGTTTTTTTTTTTTTTTGTGCAAATCCTTGCTTAATTAAATAGCTTTAATAAACACAGTTGTTAGTAATGCAAGTAAAATGCATCTTTTACTATTTAACTGTTATTTTTAGTTATTAGTTAAAAAAAGACAAAAACAAGTATATACCAGTGCTATAATTATATATTATATGATTAGTTCTGTCTACATTTTTGATTACAAGGTTTTTCAATTTTACAAAAAATGTTAGCAATACAATATATCTTATTCTCTCTTAAGAATAGAGTTGATTATTATACATAGTATTTAATTAGTTTTGTTTGTGGTCCGATATTGATCATGGCAGCGTATATTATGAGAATATATTTGTAAATGCTTATATACAACTTACTCAACTTTATATACACCTTAGCGCAAATAATCTGTGTAAAAATAAAAATTACCAGTAAAAAAAATTGTAGACTTGTCCATTCGCCAGTCAACTTTGCCTCTAGAAGCATTTCTACCGCATGTAGATTACTTTATTGTCTTTCAGTGTTTTTTTTTTTTTTTTTGTAATAAGAATTATTAATTAATACGCTAAAACAATAGAATACAAAATAAGACATTTTTATTATACATATAAATTGAAATTGGTTTAATTAGTATTGAATTTTTTTTTAACTTTATAATTTTCTTTGAGAAGCGAAAAATTATTTTTATAAGATATTAAACATTTGCATTTGATTTGATGCGAATTTATGCTTTTAAGGTAGTTAGTTGCTATGGTTTCTTGAATTTTGCGCATAAAATATTCAAATGAGTTTATAACGAAAAGCCTCCGCCAATAATAAATTACTATATCTTTTTAATTTAGGTGGGAAATATTTTATGATGAATGCGGATATATTTCATGGCATAATATAATTATTTAATCAGAAAGAGTAAAATAGAAATGTTCAATTCATCTAAATGTAAACTATTAACCGTTATATAAAATGTAATTTAATTACTTAAGACAATTACCTAAAATTAGTATATTTACATTTCTTAAATCACCTCTAATCTTGTTAATATTTATTTTAAATTTTTTGCCCTTTACTTTTTCCACTAATTTTGACAAATTTTTAAGGTCGTAAAATTAAAATTGTTAAAAGTAAGTTTTTAAAAAAATCTAAAATACGAGGCCAAAGGCCAAGTAATATCATATTAAAAATGCAAACGTATTATATTAATTGCTTTATTTTTCTACATAATATCTCTTCTTTGAATTTACTTTTCTTTTGAAAATCACAACGCAACCATCTGTGACTAATTTAACAATTTCATTTTCTATCAACCGGTCAAGAACTGATAGAAATTCTCATTATTTTTGACACAAAGAAACAAAGAATCGACGAAGCAGCTGGAAAGCCCATCTTATTCATAAATAACAAATCTTGTATATACTTTCAATATCGATAAACAAATTTTAGTACTTTTCAAGTTTAATTATTAAATAAGGACTTTTGGAAAAATTGTGTAATTTAACGAAAGTTAACACTTTCACCCGAACAGCAATAAATCTAAACTTTAATATAATAAAAAAACATAATAGAATAAAGAGCTATTTATTTAAATTAAAGCCTCTTTGAATACATAAAATTTGCATTTCTATAGAAATACACTGATTGATTAGTTTCATAATTTTATGAAAACAGAAAGCTTTTTGACAATTGACTATAATGTTCATAAGAAAACAATTCAGTAAAATACAATATATTTTTAAAAATAAAAACAAAGATCATTTTATTTATTTAAAAAAAAAAAAATTATTACATTCCAAATAAAAAATTAAAAGTAATAAATAACTATGTGGAATAGATAGATCTTATAATAACAATATAATCACAAATTTGTAAAAGCGAACACACACGGATGTATGGCACACACTTGTTATGCGAAATAATACAAAAAGTAATTAATTATTACAACTGCTAACCACGATTGTAAATTATTGTTGATCCACTGCAAGATAAAATAATCCAGTTTTTCTGATCTCTAGTCTTTCTTCTCCATATCACAAAAATCTTTCATTTTCATCCATTCTCTCACTTATTTTTCAGGTCTTTTTCATTCTTTGGGAATATCGTTTAAATCTTTAAATGCCCAGCTATTCCCGTCTTTTGTAGTACTATGTCCAGGCTAACTTCAATTCAGTGTCTTCATTTTACCAATGATGTCCATGTCACCTATATATATATATTTTTCAAATCTCTTTTTACCTCTAATATATATCTTTTCATATTTTGTCAAGATATTAGAAATTACAGACCAATCAGCCTTTTATCAGTTTTATACAAAAATTTTACCAAGATAATTACAACTCATCTACAGAGAACATTGGATTTCCACCAACCAACAGAACAAGCTAGATTTAAAAGTGATTTTAGTACAGTAGATCATATCCAGGTATTGAGAGAAGTTATAGAAATGATGAATGAATATGAGTTGCCATTATGCTTTGGATTTGTAGATTATGAAAAGACATTTGATTCTACAAACATTTCTTCAGTCATTAAAGCATTGGATCATCAAATAGATTCAGGATATTGTCATATTTTAAAGAAAATTTATAAAAATGCAATAGCAACAATTAGATTACATAATGATACTGGAGAAGTCAACATTGAGAAGGGCGTAAGACAGGGTGACTCCATATCTCCAAAACTTTTTACAGTTGTGCTGCAAGAAGTATTTTGTGAATTAAAATGGGAAGCTAAAGGTATGAAAGTAAATGGAGATTATTTAAGTCATTTAGATTTTGCAGATGATGTAGTTGTTTTTGCAAATAATGCTTTAGAGCTGTAGGAAATGTTGCAGGAGTTATCAGATGAAAGTAGAAAAGTAGGACTAATGATAAATGTTAAAAAGACTAAAGTAATGTTTAGTGGATTTTCTCAAAATATAAAAATAAAGATTGATAATGATGAGTTAGAAGAAGTTAACAGTTACAAATACCTTCGTCAGATTATTAAAACAGATGGAAACATAATGGATAAAATTAATCATATGCCTATGTGTTTGAAAAGGCAGATTTTTAATAAATGTGTTTTACCAGGTCTTACTTATGAATCTGAGACTTGTACACTTAATAAAATAGCAATACAGAGACTTCAGACCATTCAAAGAATTATGGAGAGATGCATGTTGGGAATAACAAGAAGATATTGAAAATGCAATATATGGGTAAGAGAACAAACAGGTGTTACTGACTTCATTGATAAAATTAAAAGACTGAGTGAAATTGGGCTGGACATATTGCTAGAAGAGATGATAATAGATAGACAATTGAAATTTTAAACTGGATCCCAAGAAATTGTAAAAGACCAAGAAAGAGACCACATGTGAGATGGATGGATGAAATAAGAAAGTGTGCAGGGGTGATATGGAGAAGAAAAGCTAAAGATTGGAGAAGATGTAGTGGATTGATAATGGTTGATGAAGATTTTGTCAAATCATCTGAAGTCTATGTATTGTTTTTATTAAGCATATAAGTCTCACACTCATAAGTAAAATTTGTAAAACATTACATTAAAACATCTTCAGTTTCAAATATATAGACATTATTTCAATTAAGGAATAATACTTCATAGTGTAGTTTTCATTACACCATTCTCATGAAAAATAGGGACTAGATTCTATTCACATTTAACATCTTGTAGAGAGGTGTAATCATAAACATATGACAAAAGACATGAAAAAGATGTATATAATTTTAGTACATGTTTTTGGTAATACACTTTAAGATTACATCTCTCCACAAGGTTTGATCACTTTTATATGTTTTTAGTCATATGTTTATAATTACAAGCCTCCACAAGGTGTTAAAAGTGGATATAAATCAGTCCCAACATTGTATGAGTGTGGTGTAATGAAAATTACACTGAAGAAATATTATTTATTAAGTGCATAATCTCTAGTCTAATGAATGATTAATAAAAAATATTAATATTTCCAATTGTGTTACTAATATGATCAAAGTATTTATAATTGTTGACTTCTAATTCATGATTTAAAAATCTTTATTTCTTCTTCTGAAAAATCGTATTGAAGATTACTTTAGATTTTTTTATATATAGGGTATATGAGCACAGACTTTCACACAATGCACCACTCTCCATTCTATCTTATAACACTGATACACTTGAACACATATATGCCAACAAGATAAATAATCACCAATATATGTATTTCATGCTAAACCAGCAAATATCAGTTGGTCCAGATTATCATCTCTACACATACATGCAATAAGTGCCCATATATATATATATATATATATATATATATATATTGATAGCCAAAGTTCATACTTTAATGGGCAGGCTTCAATCCACTCCACACTCCAACCATCCAGCCAATTGAAAATCTGATATTGGAATTCTCAAAGGCCACCCTGAAAACGAGATTCTTGTCACACCCATGTTGACTTAAAGTCAGTCTGATCCCTCATGTACATAGTATAATCCATTTAATACATTAAGAGGATGGGCAGACATCTATGCTATGGAATACCTGAAATACAAGCTTATTATATACTAGTATTTATCTTTTATTCTACTTTTTTATTTTCACCAGCCATCTATTGCAATATTTCCTGAAACGGTAGAACATTTCAAACATAATTACATCTTCTGTAAAATCTGATTTTTTTATAACAAATTGAACTATAAAGTTATGGTGAATATGTTTTCAATATTACTTTCTGTTGATTGCATACAAAGTACTTAGTGAACATCCTATGAGGGATATTTTCATAATGATTTTTTAATTATTGCTGTCCATGTGTTAGTAAATATTATAAAATCTATTGATTAGTCATTCTGGCTCTGGATTAAAGTGACTTGGGGGAAACTCACGGTTCTAAAAGTATTTTTTTCTACTTAAATGTTATGAAATCCTAGAATGTTTTAATATATATATATATATAATTAAAATGACCCCAAATCCAAAATTCAACCAGACCAGCATAAAAATAATATTAAAACACTACCGAAGGTTTCACTGCTACAAGCAGACTTCTCAAGTGTAAAGAACTACAAAAACTACACAATATATATAATATTAAACATTACCCACAAATCCATTCACTTCCCATCCACCCTTAATATTAAAAGAACTCTTAAATAAGTTAATTGCTTCAGAATAATAAATTTTCAATAATAAAGATTCTTTAATTCTTCTTTTGATTTCATTTCTCTCAAAGAAGACAACCTTAGCTTCATCAAAATTAATAGTGTGGCCTGTGTCTTTTTCATGGACATACAAAGCAGAACTAAGATATCAATTTTTAACTCTACTTTTATGAACTTTTATTCTTTCATTTAAACTCAAACTACTCTGACCTATGTAAACCTTCTTACAAATAAACAAGGGATAAAATATACTACACCAGGAATAGTCTTTCTATCAAAAATTTCTTTTGTATTATTTAATAAATTATTCATTGTAACACCCCTTTTCCAAGCAATTTTCTTATTTATATATATATATAAATTTATTTATATATATACACACCTGGGTCTCTTTTTACGCAGATTTATTTAACACGATTTTGAAGTTACACGATTCATGTTTCTCCAGAAGTCAAACTCTGATAATGCGCTATTACTTTAAATAATAAATTTCATGTATATTGAAAGTAATAGCACATTATTGGAATTTGACTTTCATCTTAGTAATTTCAATGTTTTCAGTGCTTTATAATAGTAAGATTTTATGCAATAATGAAATTAAAATCATGATTTCCATATTTTATGTATACACACATTAAATTTTACAAGATTATAATGTAAATTTGTTCAAAAATTTTGCATGTTAATTTTGCATTTTAAATCACATTCTGTTTTTGCTTTTTAAAAAATAACATAATCAATTATTTCTCATTTAGTGTCTGCAGGTTTATTTTTAAGAAGTGAGTAATAGCAGTGGGCACAATTAAAATTGAAAATTAAAAAATTAAAAACAAAAATTAGTTGTTAGATTAATTACGTTGTCACCAGAAAACCATTAACACATCGTGAGAGTGACATTGGCGCTAGTTGTATTTCCTTTTGTAAAGAATCTGATTTTTTACCAGTTTGTAAATAAATTTGTTTATCAGCAAATAGTGATAATAATTAAAATGTGTATAAAAATGTATATTACTGTAAATTATGCATAAAAATATATTGTTTTGAATAAAATTAAATATTATAGTTTAAAAAAGTTTGTCTTGTATCAATTTTTTTAAAATTTGAAATTTTTTATTAGTCATATTTTATTTCCTTATTTTTTTTTGCGCAAATTTTAAAGTAATTTTATGTTGGTGCTTTGCTTTTATGTGATTTTTGAAAAATCACAGTCCGTATATCCCCTTTTTCAAGGTAAGTTACATCTATTTTTGCGCGATTTCATTTGCGCGTGTTTTCTGAGGAACCTATCTATCGTGTAAAATGAGACCCAGGTGTATATATATATTGTAATCTAACAAATTAATGAACTGAACGAAGGATGGTGGAACATAATATGCAACCTAAGGAACCAACAACAGTGTAGCAGATCACAAGAAGCCTTACAACCAAATCTACCACATTGGATGCCAAAAATCAAACATGATGTAACTTGAACAACAATAAGAAATTGGGCATCTAACAGTGATCCATTCAAGATTACATACACAAACACCATATGATATGGATTTTTAATCCCCTTCCCAGAGGGGATTAAAAAATAACCACCACTAAATATGATGATTAAAATACAAGATTATTTTTATAATTCAAAATATTTTTATCTCAATTGTTAAGATATCTTGATCTCAAATATAGATTCTTTTCACTCTTAATTATCTTATCTTATGTTCTAGAAATATTGTATTTATTTTAAATATAAGTTCTTTTGCAAGTTTAAAATATCACATTTTATGTTTTAAAATATATTTAATCTTAAGTACAATTTTTTACAAACTAGCCAAAGTAGAATATCATTTAACTTTCCTGTGTAAATATGAAAGGATAATTTCTAAATATTTGGAACTAATACCTGCAATTGACCTCAGATAGTTGAGAAAATTACTCAGTGAGTAAGTGAAACTTTGTTAAGAGAAAGAATAAATATTCAGTGTAGTCTCAGTATTAAACCTTGCATTCCATTAATAATGTAGAATGATTTCTAAAAAATAAACTTACTGATGAAAATTTCACAAGAGTTACTCAAGCAATACGAAAATCATATTCAACATTACATGGGAGAATAAAAGATTACCCCAAAAAGAAACTTGCTAACCTACATGTGCATATCAAAAAATCATAATGTACCAAACAGTGCATCAGCTTCCTCTATTGAAAATCTCAGTTCTAAACATCTAACAGATACTGAAATATCTGTTCTTTGAAGAGGATTAAACTTCCCCACCACACTGTCTAAAATGCTTTTACTAAAAATAATGGCCACCACCAAGGAAGTCACTCAAAAATTGCCTTTAGAAGAAGCAGGAGAATTACTCTGTAGAATAAAAAGAACACTTGAAAAGCAACAAAAATTGAAGTCAAACATATCTTATGGTGAGAGGAAAGCAATTAAATCTCTCAAAGTAGATAAATCTATCATTGTTCTCCCTGCTAAATGAAGGCAATGCAACAGTTGTCATAGATACAACTAATTATGACAACACAATACAAGAACTCCTTACAGCAGGCCAATATAGAAAAGTGGCAGAAAATTTGATACCAAGTACAGAAACAAAGTTACAAGCATTACTCAGAAAGCATCACAGGTATTTCAGTGATTCAGAAAAAAGTAAAATATCATATTTCAGCAAAATTCATTATCTTTTTGGTCTATCTAAAATCCATAAGGATCATATTCCATTAAGACCTATTGTTAGTTCTAGAAATTCATCTTGCCAAAATTTATCAAGTTTTCTTCTCAAGTTCTAAGTGCTTTGGAAAACAAGACCCAGTCCTTTGTCAGGGATTCTTGACACTTTGTAGAATTAATCAAGAACATAAAAATTGAAAGGACTGACTTACTGGTAAGCCTTGATGTGGAAAGTTTATTCATAAATATATCAAGTGAAAAAGCATTGTCTATTGTAAGAAAAAGATTAAATGATGATAATAGCTTACAAACCAAAACAACTCTTCCTATTGATAGTATAATACAACATTCTGCATAAAAACAACTTACTGTCAATATAACACAGAAGACTTCCAACAAAATTAAGGATTGGGTATGAGCTCACCATTGTCACCCCTGATTAGCAATATTTACATGGAAGAACGGGAAATCACAACCATAAAAACTACTCCATTTCTATCTAAAGTTTGGTTTTGTTATGTAGATGAAATGTTTGTTGTATGACCACATAGGGAAGCACTATTACAAACTTTCTTGAAACACACCAATAATGTATTCCCTTCATTTAAATTCACAATAAAATCAGAACAAAAACAAAAATTGGCCTTCATAGATGTTCTTATGACATGATCCCCTCATGGCAAAATCAAAACTACAGTTTAACAAAAATTCACACATATACAGAAAAAGACCTAATTTATATATCCAATTACACCAGAAACACAAAACATGAGGTTATACTATTACTATGAAAGAGCACAAAATAAATTTATTCAGAAACCAGTAATTTGAAAAAAGAAAAGATCTATATAGAACAAACTCTTATAAAAATGGTTATCCATCAGCTGTTACTAGACAACTTTTAGAAAGCAATAAATAGAACCATCAAAAGAAAAATCAGTTATTGGTATTGTAGTGTACCCATATGTACCAAAAATAGCAGACTTATGAAAAATCGGCAATCAATATTATTTCAGAACAGCTATACAGAGCCATACCACACTATGAGGAATATTAGCATCTACAAAACCTAAACTTGAATTGCTGAAAAGAAAAAAAACTGCATCTATGAAATACCATGTGAATGTGGAAGAATGTATATTGGTGAGACTAGTCATCCTATTGAAAAGTGTTTGCAAGGCACACAAACTGATGATTAGAAGAGAAAACAGATGTACCTATGGTAGCAGAACATGTATGTCCCAATGAACACATGTTCAAATGGGAAAATACAAAATATTGGATAGAGAAGAAAAGGTACAAAAAAGAAAATTTAAAGAAACTGCTCACATAACAATGGCAAACAATCCCATAAGTCAACATGGTGTGTGTACACATAATATGTGGAACCCACCAATCATGTTTGCTCTTAGGAAAATGTGTAGAAATGAATAGTATATTAAATTTGTAGAGTCATTTGCCTTTGGTAGGATGACTCAGTTAGAGCATTACCTTAAAATTCAATACTCAAGTATCTAAGGGTCCAGATTTGATTCCCATACTAGTACTATATCACTGGTCAGGCTATCAACATCTGAAGAAGAGGGAAGACCTCTTGGAATGTTGTGCATATTCTAACCTGTATGCTATTACTAACAGTTGAATGTATCTGAATTATTTAAATGAAGTTAAATTTTTTTAAATACATTTAATACTCATATTAGATTATGTAAATAGCCAATATATAAATACAACTATCTCATTTTATATTTAAAAAACATATTTATCTAAAAGTAGGTTCTTTTATAAATTTAGGATATCTGGATCCCACAGTTCAAATTCAAAATAAAATGCACTCAGAACAAAATATTAATGGCAATACTTTAACTTTTTAACAAAAAATATGATGAATATTAATTGAACTAAATTTGAAACATTTGACATTTATTTTATTTTGGAGTCTTAGTATTTTAAGAGAATAGAAATGAAATTTCATAAGAATAGAATACTCAAATACGGGAGTAATATATAATTGATAACTTGAAAAACATTTAAACACTTTACAATTATTAAAATATAATTATTTCACTTCTACTGACCATAAAATGCAGAAATATTACATTTTCTGGTGAACATTTGAATAAGCAATATCATATAATGTAGAAGGCAGTAAGGATATCTTTTATTCTGCCAACTACTCGACAAATGCATTTGAAATGAAGCAAATAATGTAACATTTATCTTCTAAAAGTGTAGGTAAAATAATAAAATAAGTATTAAGAAAAATGAATATATAAACAGTATGTGACCACTGAAATGTCCTCTTATAATAATTATTAATGTAAATTTTATTAAAGTAGATTTTCTGATAAATAGATATGCTTATGCAATGATATTATAATGGCAGTGAAACAAAAACATATTTAATTAATAATAAAATATTTATTTACAGCATAAAATAATAATCCATATAATAAAATATTTATTTACAATAATTATCATTATTGCTTTTAATTTATTATCTATAATATACAAAGATAACGTTAGACATACCTTTCTTAAAAACAATTTTTGCAATTTTATTATATAAGTTATATTTACTACCCAATAGTTCTCTTATTCAAAAAATATAATCCTTATTTCAAAACCCAGTTTTCCATAGTGTAAAACAATATACTTCTATGCCTTTATCCAGGCTATTGAGATATTTTACACTTGATTTGAACAAAAATAGTATTTTAAAATCAGTGTGGATACAGCAAATATTAATACAATAGCAACCAATATTATACAACAGAAAAACACTTATAACACTACAATACCTATGTTGGGGTGAAAAACTAATGATGCTCGCCATTAATCATATATATAAAGTTAAAAAAAATATAGGGTAGCAATAAATAATAAATTGCAAAGCTGAACATACCTGTAGATATGTGCTAAAATATATTCTAACATTAAAGTTCTAGGCATAGTGGACAAGAAAAATATAAGCTGGCAAAAATATGATCAAACCCAGTATTATGTGCAGATGGTGTCAATGAATGAATGAGTCATATTCTCTATCATGGAATGGCTAAATATATATAAAAGTAATAAATAACATACATTTAAAATTGCTTCAAAATACTACTAATAATAAAAGGCATGGAGCTAATAATAATACTAATAATAATAATAATAATAATAATAATAATATAATAATAATAATAATAATAATAATAATAATAATAATAATAATAATAATAATAATAATAAACATATGAATAATTATTCATCTCACAGACACATACAAAGAATATAATAGTAAGAAAATCAAGTCATATATCATGTGACTTAACTTATTAAGTGTGTAGTACAAATGTAATATAACGAGTGTGATAATAGTTCGAAACAAGTGTTTCTGTTAAATGCTGGAAGAGAAAGCATCTAAAATTTTTATCTAGCATTATCCTTATCCCCAAACCTATTTCAAGCTGTTGGCTCTCCTTAGCAAAGTGCTAGCTTTTTTCAGACACTGGATCTAAAATACCAACTCAACACAACATTTATCTAATACTGAAATGGTATATTCCTGATTTAATATATGTTTCACCTATTTTTCTCCATAGCTCAATCTGTGACAGCTTGGAACCCTCTGAGTACCCATACATAAGCATCAACATAGTTACATATGAATCATCATATATACATATATGCGAATAAAGATTGTAATATCATCAGTTTATACATATATTACAGCATGTCATTTATTTAAAATTTAGACCTTTTAGATTTATTTTATTAAATAAGTCAATTTAGTAATCTTACATTAAAAATGCCATAAATGTGTATGAAATCCACATATCACCATGATACATATACAGTAGAATGTTATTGAAAGATTTTCTAATAATTCTATATTTGAATTAAAGTTGTAATAAATAAAAATCATGCCACCATGCATCTGTTTAATATAGCTCATGAGTAAGGTTTCTAAATCTTATTTTTTACAATAATATTTCAAAAATGTAACTTTGTAAATAACAAAATTCACTGAACTGGCACTGTTGTAGAATCCTTCTGGAAATTGAGGTAGCTAAGTCAAATTAAAAGTACTTGGTTTTAAAATATAAACAATAGTTAAGTCAATTTTGTAAATTAAAAATAAAATAGTAAACAAATGCTAATTGCTTTCCTAGCTGTAAATCCAAGTTGTTGACAAAATAATATAGAAGTGGAAAATCATATAAATACCCTTATATTTTTGATACTCAGAACTGATTTTATAAATTTAACATGTGTTGCTACCAGAATCCAAGCCTATTTGAATTTAGAATGTTGGAGTAGAGGCAGTTGTCTCAAACATCATCAGCATCGAGATGGGAGATTTTCAACCACAGCCTGATGTTAAAAAAAGTCATCTCAAATTATGCAACCTATCCAGAGAAGAGTGCCATTATGCCTACCATCCAAAGTATCTGAACTCCCAGCTGTAGTAGAGATGATCAGTAACATTTCTTCAAAATCACAGAGATCTTAAATTAATCTTTAAATCTGTAATTTATTATTAAGCTAACTTATTTAATATAATGAACGTTCATTCTTACTTTGAAAAACTCTGTTAAAGTGAAATTATTTATAAATTAAAACTATATAAACTAGCCTAAATTCATCTCTATAATATAATTTTATTTCTCTCAACTATAATAGTTGTAAACAGTTATTGTCCAAAATTCCTTAAAACTGTGTTTATGCCTATATTATTGTTTTAATTATGTTATCTCAATTTAATATATATGTTATAATATGCAAATATTTTGAGGCAGTGAATATTGTAATTTTAGTAAACTTTAAAGCAGAGAAAATTATTAAAATCTCCATATTGATATTTTAGAAATGCTAGTTAGCATATTGAATTGGTGTTTTGAAGACCTATTCGATTAGATAATAACCGATTACTACATGCTCATTATTATCATTATTTTATAATTGCATTATATTTCATCATGGTTTGCTTAGTCAGTTATTATGACTTATGATTTTTGTTATCTATTAGTTAGAAATAATATGCTAGCTAGTGATAATATTAAAATATATTTGTTAATGTTTATTAATGCCCATCAAATATACTTTCCTCCTTAATTATGATTATATATATGCAGATACAATGTTTTAACCAGATTAATAAATTTAGTTAGCTAGGATCTGGATTGAGTTACTTAGCATATAAAAATTATCTGTTTAGACACAAGTAATCAATTATATATTGTGCATTGTGTTTTTACTAAGTACACTTGTACATAATATCTTGCCAATTTTCTGATAGGTTTGCAGTGGCGGCCCCTCTCATCCATACAGTTTGGGTATGGCTACTTTTAGAACTGGAACACAAGGGTCCAGACCATGTTTATAGCCTATCCATGTTTCTGAATTATATGTGTTTATTTATGGTAGCAAGTCATCTGGTCTTAGGGCATAGAGCACTTGATGCTGAAGCCTGTGAATAATTATTTGCACTGCAAATTATTTGTTTTATTTGGCACCCTAATATATATATATATATGAATCTAAAAGTAACCAGGTGCTGTCCTCCTTATTAATCAACTATTCAGCATTAGACCAAAACTCAAATCTTGGTTACCAGGTTGAATTTGCATTATTTTGAGCTTATATAATTGCTCAACTGTTAATATATTTATAGAAGCCATCTGAGCTCTATATAAAGCACTCATCTCAGCTGGATTATTCACTTGTAACACTAGAAAAACAAACAAAGAATAGGTGTGGCACATTAGAATATTATAGGCATGACTTTAATACCCACACAAATACTCATACATATTTATTTAAATACTAAAGATGAGACTGCTGTAATAATAATCACATTCATTATATAATGCCTGCATGTGTTACTTCAGATATTAACATCTTATTATTAATGCCATTTTTGTTATCGTTTGCTTAATTTAATTATTTTAATAAACCCATTCAAAATATAAATCAGTTTTGTGTCTCTTTGTTTACAATCCAAATCTAAATTACCCAATGATTTTCATAAGTTAGGTATGCATTATTTTATTTAAATAGTTGGCATGATAAGTAGTTTATTATAACTCTTTTAGTTAATCTATTAATTCCCTTGAATCTCATGTTTCTCCTTGTTTGAAGTCAGCTTACTGAAGAAACTAAGACTGAGTGTAACCTCAGAAATCACATTCATGAGGTGTTAAATCATGGAGTACTAGTAAATGAGTTGAAGTTAGTCAGATTTTAGATCTCACCATCTCACCTCGGTCAACTTTGGTGTATTTTGCCTGGACTCTGGATTTTGTTATGTGAATCTACAAATCTAACCATTACAATACTTAACTATTAAGTAGAAAATCTGAAATGTTCAACATCTATGTCTTCAAATCCAGTTATCTAACTTAAATAGCCATATGGGACTGAACTAAATTCAAATCCACCATATATTAATAGCTTTAGCAATATGACATCAACAAAGCCTCAAAAGCAATCTATAATAGTAAGATAATGAAGTCATATATTATGTGACTTAACTTATTAAGCTTGTATTACAAATGTAAAGGAATGAGCATGCTAATAGTTGTAAGCAAATTTTTCCGATATTGTCTGAATATCGTAGAACCTCACTGGGGAGAACCAACAGCTCAAAATTGATTTGGGGGTAAAAGTAATTCTAGATAGAAAATTTAAATGCATTTTAACTGTAAACATTTGTTTTTACTGGTAGTTTTTCCTTATATCCCAAAATTATTATTTGCCTCACTATATCTTTTTTTAACAATTATAATAGATGATGAACATACTTTTTTTAAAAAAAATTATGTTTCTGTAAAATTATATTTTATTTGAAGTATAGAAAGAAGATATATTTTGAACTCACTTATATTTCGGGAAGTATTAATGTTAAACAACATTTTTTTGGTGTGTTACATAAACATATGTGTTTGTATTTTAGTAACTAATCACACTGGAGGTTGATGTGCAATCACCTATTTAAATGTGAAGTTAATGTCAATTGAAAACCTATTGCTTAAAGCATAATTGGATTATATCATATATTTTAAATATTTATTTGTCATATATATATATATATATATTTGATTTTAATTTATATCAACATATTAATAAATTTTAATTTAATTTATAACAAACATGTCTGCTTATTGTTCAATTGTGCAATATGAATTCATTGATTAATAACACTCAAGAGGGGGTAGATAAATTGATTATACTACATAAGTTATTTGAGATGATCATAGAATAATTGGAAATCAAATTTCAGGATTGGTATATATATATACACTTGGGTCTCTTTTTTATGCGGACTTATTTAACACGATTTTGAAGTTACGTGATTCATGTTTCACCAGAAGTCAAACTCTGATATTGCACTATTACTTTAAATAATAAATTTTGTGCACTCATGTTATATTGAAAGTAATAGCACATTATTGAAATTCGACTTTCAACTTAGTAATTTCAATATTTTCAGTGCTTTATAATAGTAAGATTTTATGCAATAATGAAATTAAAATCATGATTTCCACATTTTATCTATACACACATTAAATTTACAAGATTATAATGTAAATTTGTTCCAACATTGTGCGTGTTAATTTTGCATTTTAAATCACATTCTGTTTTTGCTTTTTAAAAAAGAACGTTTAATAAATTATTAATCATTTAGTGTCTGCAAGTTTATTTTTAAAATATGAGTAATAGCAGTGGGCACAATTAAAATTGAAAATTAAAGACAAAAATGAGAATTTAATTTTTAGTTGTTAGATTAATTACTAATTACGTTATCACCAGAAAACCATTAATTAACACAACATGAGAGTGACATTGGTGCTAGTTGTATTTCAGCTTGTGAAGAATCTGATTTTTTTATCAGTTTGCAAACGAACTTGTTTACCGGCAAATAGCGATAATAATTAAAACGTGAATAAAAAAATATAAATTACTGTAAATTATGCATAAAAATATATTGTTTTGAATAAAATTAAATATTATAGTTAAAAAAAGTTTGTCTTGTATCAATTTTTTTCAAATTTGAAATTTTTTATTAGTCATATTTTATTTCCTTTTTTTTTTGTTTTTGCACGAATTTTAAAATAAATTTTACATTGCTGCTTTGCTTTTACGTGAGTTTTGAAAAATCACAGTCCATATCCCCCCTTTTTCAAGGCAAGTTATGTCTGTTTTTGCACGATTTCGTTTGCGCATGTTTTCTGAGGAACCTATCTATCGTGTAAAATGAGACCCAGGTGTATATATATATATCATTTTCTTTATATTGAATTCAATAGTTATGATCTAACTGGGTCCAAATATGGTATAGTAATAAATTTTAAAATTTGATATTGGATACTTAATGAATAATTATAAAATGTTGCAACTTAGTGGGATACAATAATATTTATTGAAGTTAAATAAAGGAAATCATAGTCAAATATTGGCATAGTTTATTTA
This sequence comes from Epiperipatus broadwayi, assembly GCA_028023455.1. NCBI lineage: Eukaryota > Metazoa > Onychophora > Udeonychophora > Euonychophora > Peripatidae > Epiperipatus > Epiperipatus broadwayi. The sequence continues at coordinate 2,474,750 of JAQFVV010012479.1, read as the reverse complement.
AATTGTTATTGATTGGATAAGTATTACATTGCATTCTTAGTTAGCCAATAAGATCTTAATCTTATTTAATTATAAAACCTGATAGTAATATATTCTATTCTGTTACGAATCAGGATAGTTTGCTTTGATTATATTTAAATTTAGTTCATGTAGATTATAAAGCCAGGTTAAATATTAAATTTTAGCATTTATATATGATTGCAGTAAATTCTAGTAATTCTTATTATATGTTTTGATTGTTATAACATAGAGTATTAGTAATCTAGTTACATAAACTTAAAAGTAAAATGATATGATTAATTATTGTACTTGAATAAATATCCAATAGCAATCTACTGTTTTTTTTATATATATTGATAAGATTGTAGATTATAGAGTCAAGATCATCTAATAGGTTTATTGATAATACATCATTACTGAGTATTTCATTTTATTATAATTAGCTTAATTAGTAAGAATAAAATTGATATAAGAATACAGCATGGCTGAGTTAGTATAATTTATTATTTCATTAAATTGGATTTAAAATTAAATATTGGATTATATATTTATTTAAACATTATAGATATTGTATAAATTTATAGGGCATATTAAAGTTGTCATCTCATTCATTCATGAACTATTTTATTTAGATTTAAACAATGTTAAATTTTAGTGTAAGTTTATATTATTATAAACAATGTTTGATTAAGTAGGTATATTAGAGTTTATTTGTTTAATGATTTATTTGTTTTATTTAATTATAAGTGAAATCTATCTAAGGCATACGTCATGGTTTTGAGACAATGATACTTTACCTTGATTTAATTGCTTTATTTTTTTTTATTTTAATTAAAGAAGGTTTATATTTACGGTATTAAAAATAAATACATTGTACAGGCTTAAACCTGCATTCATATATGTAATATAAGTGGGGTTCGAACTCAGACTTTCATATGACCCACCACTCTCAGTGCTATCTCATATTGCAGACCCACCTGATCACACACATGTTGAAAAGATAAATAATCACCAATATATGTATTTCATGCTAAACCAGCAATCATCAGTTGGTCTAGATTATTATCCTCACACATATATATATAGTTAGTAGTCAGCTTTATATTAAGATAGCCAATATTTATATTTTAATGGACAGGCTTCAAACTATTCCAATGCACAACTCTACAGCCTTCCATTTCATTGAAAATCTGATGATGGAACGTTCAAAGCTCTTGATAGTGCCAAGGTTGTCATCCCACTCATGTTGACATATTAGTCATTCTGACCCCTCATGTACAGGAGAATAATCCATTTATATATACATATCTGAGGGATGGGCAGACCTTTTACACACTATTTATATAAATTAATACATAGTACAGGCTTAAACCTGCATTCATATATGTAATTATACATATGTGTGAGGATAGTAATCTAGACCAACTGATGATTGCTGGTTTAGCATGAAATACGTATATTGGTGATTATTTATCTTTTCAACATGTGTTGATCAGGTGGGTCAGCAATATGAGATGGTATTAAAATAGTAATTTTGTTTATTTTCTATTTATTCAAAATGCTAATTTGAACTCATGATGCGATAATAATGACTGCCATCAGTGCTTTGTTTTGGTATAGATAACAATTAGTTATGTGGTTTAATAAAAAATTATTTTAAATTCTGAATGATTATTTATTGATTAAAATTTATTAACTTAGTACATTATATTTATTTATTGTGTTATGAACAATACTATTATTTAAGGGCACTATAAAAATATGATCATTTTTCTTTCATTTACATTTTATTCAGATACAAATAATGTTCAATTTCAAGACTCACTATTATTCTGTTACATAGACTGACCAATAACTGGAATATATTTTTATTTAAGCTGTATTAGATTTATTATTGTTCATTGCACCTTTTTGACCTGTTTCAAATGCTACCCAAACCAGTGGGGTTATAAAAAAGGTTAGCATACACATATATTTAGTCTGTTACCAATGACAGCACAATTTGTAGGGCATAATTAAGCAGGATTATATTATTGTGGCCCTGTCATATCTAATCTTTTACAAATGTCAGTGTGAGATTATCTCATAGTTATAAACTTATCAAAAGTCAAGCATATAACTGTGAACACATCATTAACCATTCCTTAATGAAATAACTTAAATAAACTCAAACAGCTTAGCAAAATTCAAATTTTCATGCATAAGGCTTTTTTTTTTGTGAAATAAAACTTATATTTAGCAAATTTATTATTAAAGTTAACTTTAAAGATAAATAGTGAAAAAATAGTAAAAGGTATAAATTTACATAGAGACTAAACTCTCCATACCTTAGCAACACCAGTGCAAGCCAGAGTAGTCAATGGATGCAAGAAGGTTTGTGCATAAAATTCCTATCTCATGCATACTCATGCAATATCCCTAGACTAGTTTCTAGTTTGTGGTTTTCATCAGTGAGTAGCCTTGGATCTGAGAGCACTGCACCTAAATCTTAGGATTATTCTGGCTTGCACTGGTGAAGCTACTGTATGGAGAGTTTAGCATCTGTGTAAACAGTTTGTGTAAGCATAAGAAATGATGATCACATGAGGTAGAAAATTATTTAAGGAAATTAAAAAAAATAACAATGCTATTTTATAATGTTAGCTAGAACAATATATATATATATGTGTGTGTGTGTAAAAACATCATATAAATTATATATATATATATATATATATATATATATATATATATATTGTAATGTGAGTGATATATATTAAGGCTGTAACCTTAAGACTATGTGCCTAAGCTGCAACAGTAGAAACCTCTACAAATCTAAACACAAGATTAATGACTTTGTGTTTACATTTGTAGAGGTCACATTTTGGATGTATAGTCTTAAGATTATAGCCTTAATATATATTATTTACATAATGAATATGTGTTTTACAAATTATTAATTACAACTTTAAATTGTAATGTGATAAAAAATGATGATGCCAGGGGGATGATCAATCTAATCTAAATAAAACATAACCCAATCATTGGTCACCATTTGGTAATGGACTATTGATTATAATATGGGATGATAACATAAAACTTTACTATCTCTCAGAGTTGAGACTTCATTCACAATAACATAGATGTAGCCTAAACTTGGGGTGTCATTTTATAACAATCCTAAAATTAATTTGGCATTTTGTAATAATTGTCATTTGTAGATGATCATCATAGGCTAGGATTGGGTAGCTACTTTGACACAATAATAAATAATTTTTTTTATCTCACTACCTGACTACCTTTTTTAGTCAACATTTGTCATAAAGAAATGCCCTTATGATTTACATTATTTATCATACAGCAAAACATGCATTAACAAATAGTAACTCTTAGAACCTGTGTAAAATTGTCTAGCTCAGTTATTGATCACACAAGGCAATAACAATATTTATCATATATAATTATTTAAGTTGCCCACTATACAATCATAAAATACTAACAATCTTTATTAAAATCTAATTTATTCAGATTATATTTAAAACGAAATAAAGCAAAAGAGATCATCACCTCAGACATCAAGAAATTTATTCACAATTCCAAAGTAAGTTGCAATAGGCAGCAAAATCATACATCATCACCCTAAACAATGTTGCATGCTTAAGACATCTATTGGATTGATAATTGAACAACTCTTAATTCAAATTAACAAACAACTAAATTCTGACATACTTTATTAATCTAATATTATTTATAGTAATGCAAATTCACTTTAATGTTTAACATCATTCTGTTTAAATCAACTAGTATCTAAATAATTATAATTACATTCTGAGAATGTTTTTTAAACTATACAATATTTAAACTGTTTAAATGAAATAAACCTTTGCTCTGTGTTATATCTATTTTAATCAAACATTAAATATAATATAAACATTTCATTCATACCCTACATTAGATTGACATGCAATTATAGCTTTAGTTATATTCTAAACTGAAACACTCCACAAAAATTTATTATAATATAATATACCAAATATACATTAATTTTTTTCCATTAGAGGAGTAGGAGAGGTGAAGATTATAAAAAAACTCTGATAATGACTGCTGGACAGTTGAAACTGTAGGCAAGAGGAGATAAATAAATCATATGTCAAAACTGCATTGTAGAGTGTAAATTAAGGTGTATTTGGTATATTATATATAATTTAGTAATGCAAATAAGAAGGAGAAGTGGAGAAAATTTTAACAGTTTTAAGAATTTATTATCAATAAATACATTAGGTAATTTCACATTTTACTGTACCCAATCACATTATATAAAATATACTATAGGTTTCTATTGGATATTTACTGACTTATAATCACTGCTATTATTCATCTACTTAAATCTCCAATCAATTGATTATAGAAATGGATTTTATAACAATTAAACTATATATGATGATAAATAGTTAAAAATTAGTCATATATCACATGACCTAATCCTTTTTTAAAATTGTAAATAAAAAATAATTAACTGTTCTAATTGTTCTGACAAGCTTATTAATAAATGCCAGCAAGAGAAAGCATTTAAAAATCTCTATCTAGAAATTACACCCTAATCTCAGACCAATGGATAGAGAAACACCATTTTAGTTTTGCTTTAATGTGTAAATATTCCACACATTTTTTCCATCCAATTATTGTTCCATTCTTTGAACCATTTCCTTTCTTATCGTTGTATACAACATGTTGTCATTCATATAATATATTTTCTATGTTTTAACCAAGTTTTATGCTTATTTTGAATCATTATGCCAATAAAATATGTTTATGCACATTTATAAAATGTAATATGAAATGTCCTTACAATAATATACAATAACAATAATATTACAAAAATATCTTCACCTAATTCACATCTTTATTTTTTTATATTTACCATCACATTAGAAGTTATATTGTTTATACTTTCCTATTACAATCTTTTTTACATTTTGCTTTTTCTTTACTCCTCTCTTTTTTTTTTGTAAAAAAACAACAACAAACTATTAATTAAAAAATACTTTAATTAACATTTTAAAATATGTGCTTTATTTATATTTAATTACTTTTAATTATAGTCCACAATTGCTTAGATTATAAATATATTCACAGCGCATTATATAATATTTATTGTAAATATGTGCGTGTATATATTATAGAAATGATTTTGAAAATGACGATAGGAGATGATTGAAATGTAAGAAAAATATAATATAATGTACATAAAGTTATAAAATAAAGTGGCTCATTTAATAAAGCAAAATGTTGCTGGAATAATTATGCATTGAAAGTAATGGACTACTTTGGAAAGAAAAAATGTGATATTTATTAAAGAAAAATTATTAGTTTATTAACTAGTTTTGATTTATTGATTATTGTATTTTTATCAGTGGTGTATATGAAATTGTTGTAGCCAAACATATCTTTTCAAATAATAAAAATCTGCAAAATAATAACTATATATATATATAAACTTTAATGATTTTTGTTTAGTACAAAGTTTTTTCAATATCATAACATACAATTGTAAAAAAAATAACCTTTAAAAAAAATTGAGATAAAATTATTATAATAACAATACAGTTTTAGAAATAAATTGTCTTGTTTAACTCGTTTCACAAACATAGATAAATTATGATATTTATAAACTAATAATGCAAAGTAAACTATTTTAAGATAAAACTATATATTCAAAACGGCTTCTACACTTGTTACATTGCTTCTCTTAAATGATTATAAAAACGTACAAATCTCATAATACATTTCCTGAATGCTTTATCATATTAGTTTTGACTGATTAACAGTTATCTTCAGGTCTAAAAAATGGCATTACGATAACCTATTATATATAGGGTATATGAGCACAGACTTTCACACGACCCACCATTCTCCACACTATCTCATTACGCTGATACACTTGAACACATATATGTTGGATGGATGGTTAAAGAGATGGAGTGTGGTGTAGATTGAAGCCTGTCCATTAAAGTATGAGGTTTGGCTATTTTAATATATATCTGAGTATTTATAGCATATATGTGTGGAGATGGTAATCTGGACCAACTGATGATTGCTGGTTTAGCATGAAATATGAATATTGATGATTATTTATCTTTTCAACATATATGTGTTCAAGTGTATCAGTGTTATGAGATAGTGTGGAGAATGGTGGGTCGTGTGAAAGTCTGTGCTCATATACCCTATATATTACATATATAAACACAGGTATATAATAAGCCTGTGTGTTTCAGTTAATAACCTATTATTTAAACATACATAAGTTTATTTAACTTAAATATGCATATTACATATATTTATCATTATTTTTTAAAATGTAAATGTTTTGTAGCTTAAATATTTATTAATAATAACAAATTTATGTACGTGTATGTGTATGTATATATAATAGATAACCATAGTATATATTTTTTATATTTGAAGAAGACTACTATTCAGTAAAACTGTCATGAATTAAACAAAACATTAAAAAAAGTGTATTATAAGAAGTATGGATTTTGTATAATTATAAAGATAAAACATGTATTACATGCTTTATAATGTCAAGTTTTCATTACATTTTATTCACAGATACTTCTATTAGTAACATAAAAAACTATATAATAAGTAAAACATACATTCTGGTGCAAATAATACAACCAAGATCTATATCAAAATGTTTTAAATATAGATGACTATTGATTAATCAAATATCACACAAGCATGTAAACAAATAAATAATTAGACATTTCTGTGCAAAGCAAACTAAATACCACTTTGCCACTACACAAAACACGGATTTTAGTAGATGACCATAGAAATTTAACATCAGTCTACTTTCACTCATACTTATTCATGGTGACTACTAATATTTAAATTAGAAATGTATGATTCTATTCAAGAGAAATACTATTTAAAAAAATTGTTTTTCTTTCTATCATAAATAAAATTATATATTTCTAATTTAAATATTAAAAATCAGCATTATCAGTTAATTAATATGTATTGAAAGGCAAACTTGAACTGGTATTTTAAGTATTTTATTATGCATAATACATATATAGGTTCAAAATAATAAGTATATAAACCATAATTCTAAGCTGTATGATGAATCATGAGCTTCTAAACAACCATATCTACAAGTCAAAAGCACTCAGAGACAGACTGATTTCTTCTAAAGAACAAAGAGGATGGATCACAGAGGTGAATATGCTAATTCACTGATTATTTGTATTGGTTTCTATACATATATTACCCAAAGATATTAATTTATTGTTCATTGAATTCAAATGCCAAATTCATTTTTTGCAAAGGCAAATAACATCAGTGTTGTTAATTTCTAGGTTCGGATGATTTATATTAGAAATCAAATTGACCAATTTAATACATCAAATACCTTCTTCTTGTACAAATCTATCTCTCCTACTCTCAATTAATGCAGATTTAAATAATCTATTAATTATTCAAGCTTACACTAAGTTGTACAAATGGAAGAATAAAAATCGATTTACCACTTCATTTGTACATTTTCTTGCATAAAACCACTATATTATTTAATATGAATTACCAATGATAAGCATACAATTGCATCTATTTGATTTATTCTTACAATATAAATTATAATTTCTGAAATCAGTCTTTGATAACTGATAAATGAAATTTTTAATATACTTTGTATTTAAATCTTGCCATGACCCACTGAAAATTTAATACTTATTTTGAACTAAAACGTTCAGGCTCCCTACATCCATTTACTCCATCTTATCCAACTAATACAGATGACCACATACATGTGAAAAGGATAAATGATCTCCAATAAATATATTTGAACCAGCACTCATCAGTTGACCCAGTTCATTATCTCCCACACATATATATATAATCAGTGCTCAGCTTACCTCAAGATAGCAAATCTTCAAACTTTAATGGATAGGTTTCAATATTTTTCATCCCCCCCCCAACTCCTCGGCCATCCATTTTGTTGAAAATCTGTTATGATGGAATAATCAAAGACCTTGTTGGTGCCAATATTATTGTCATACCCATGTTGACTTTCAAGTCATTCTGACCCCTCACATATAGGGTCTCAGTATGCCAATTTAAATACAGAAAAGAGGGATGAGCCAACTGATGAGTGCTATTTCAACAAAAAATTATTAAGGGAGCCTGAATGTCTGATAAGTTCAATATAGAAAATATACTTGTATTTAAATATTACATATTCAGTCTGTATTCTGCTATCCTTTTTCTGTGAATTCAAATGGACATATTAAGTTCATATACATGATGATTCAGAGTGACTTAAAGCCAACATGAGTATGACAGTAATATTGGCATCAATAAGGCTTTGAGCATTTTTCCATCATCAGATTTTCAGTGATATGCATGGTTGAAGAGATGGAGAGTGGAAATGATTGAAACCTATCTATTAAAATTTGAAGATTTGCTATCTTATTATAAGCTGAGCACCAACTATATATGTGTGTGTGGAAGATAATGATCTTGACACACTGATGAGTGCTGGTTCAGACAAAATATGTATATTGGAGATCATTTATTTATTTCACATGAAGTGGTTGTGTGTATTGGTTGTGTGAGCTGAAATGGATAGATATAAAGAACCTGAAATTCTGAGTTCCAATCCCTTCTAATTCTATTAAGTCCAGGATAGACAATATACTTGTATTTAAATTATTATTATTATTATTATTATTATTATTATTATTATTATTATTATTATTATTATTATTATTATTATTATTATTATTATTATTATTATTATTATTATTATTATTATTATTATTATTATTATTATTATTATTATTATTATTATTATTATTATTATTATTATTATTATTATTATTATTATTATTATTATTGTTATTATTGTTATTATTATTATTATTATTATTATTATTATTATTATTATTATTATTATTATTGTTATTATGTTCCAAAGCAAAACTTTATTGAGTCTAAAAAAACAAATTACAACAGCTTTCAGTATAAAAGTCTTTATCAATTCTGCATACTTTCTTTCTTGTTTTTAAATTTGGTCTTCTATTTAGTTCAGTTTATTTTTGCATCTCTTTGAAGTTGGAAAAAAAGCTGATGTTGAAAAATGTCATCATCTATCATATTAGACTTTATATTTTATAGACTGGATCTTTGTTTCAAGTGTGACCATGTGGCTGCAAACCCATCTGGTTGAGCTAGGATGCTGTCTCTTTTTCCGAACAGTTCTAGTTTTATTGAATATGTTGCTGGGTGGCTTCGAGAATTATTAGCAAGTGCAAAAGTGCATCTGGTACACCAGTAGGCATAAAGGCTATATGTTGCTGCACGAATAGCAGGAATGTTGCCTTTTTTAAATGTATTTATTATTTCATCAATTGAAATGATAGCCTTTCTGTATGTGGTAAACATTGTGTGATGGATTGTTTCTAGTGCACTGCAGGAATGAAGAAAATGATCTTGTGTCTCTTCTTCTCTACGACGTAGCCCACACATGGGGTCTATATTTGTGTAGAATCTACGAAAGCTGAGAAAATGTGTTGTGGGTAGATCATTAAAATTAAGCTTAAGTAGAAAATCAAATAATTTTGGTTCTAATGACCATTTTCTGAATTGTTGCAGTAGTTGCCTGTTGTCTATCCCAAGAACTGATGGATGTAGATTAGGTGTCTGGTTTGGGTTTAGTATATTATAAATGTCCCAGTATGTATACTTGTTGTCATTATTGAGTGATTTTTGTTATATATTGGCTTGAGTTCTTCAATCAGTGTGGATATATATCCATATGAAGGGGGTGGTCTGTCTGTGGGTATTATACTAATTACACACTCCAGGTCTGGAAATCTTTTTATGGTTGCTGTTATTAGATTTACTGATTTCTGTGTGTAAAAAACATTGATTGTATGGAGTCCAAGTCCATTGCTATGTGGTGGTCTGATCAGATTTTTTAAAGAGATTGCCACTGTCTTTCTCTTCCATATTAGTTTATTACAGATTGATGAGATTTTGGATATGAATGTTTTTGCAAATTTGATTATAGGTGTGAAGTAGGTAATTTTTGTAATTATAAGTTGATTAAATAGTGCTACCTTTGCGTATATTGACAGGTATGACTTTTCAAGTGAGACTGTAATTTTTTCAGCATCTTTTTTTAATTTATTTTGAATTTTTTGCCTCATTCCGTTGGTTCCAAGGTAGAATGGAAAACCAAGGAAAGCAGATGGTTTACCATTAAACATCTGTATACAGTGCTTGCCTGTGTATATTGACCATGCAGCAGTTTTATTTGTGTTAATTTTTAAATTAAAATTTGAGGTATAATTCTTGATTATCTCTTGTAATATGGGGAGGTTCTTTTTAGAGGGGAGGAAAATAGTTACATCATCCATATAGGCTATGCATGATATATTTAAAGCAGTGTTTGGGATTTGAATGCCTTTTATTTTTTTCTGTATCTCTATTAATAGAGGATTTATATATATTGTATTATTATTATTATTATTATTATTATTATTATTATTATTATTATTATTATTATTATTATTATTATTATTATTATTATTATTATTATTATTATTATTATTATTATTATTATTATTATTATTATTATTATTTCTTCAGATTAGTTTTTTCTTAGTTTTTACATGCTATGCAGATTATTTATATGGTAAATAGTTGCTAATCATTTGCATATTTTCTAATAATTAAAAAAAATATTGTAATCACACCAAAGAAAAAGGAAAACAATGCAGTTTCTATCATTATCTATTTTCTTTAAAATTATATAATAATAAAAATTCTATACCGTCAAATTTATAATTACAAGCTATAATATATTTTTATGATCTTATCAGATAACGAGTAATTGTATCATTAATGCATTTTGAAGAATTTTATAGCACATGAGTATCTTTTTATACAATTTATTCTTCTGTATAAGTGGTTTTTGATTTAAATACTGCATGAAATGAAAAAAAAAATGTTCTTAACAAATTTTAATTTTTAGTAAATTTTTAATAAATATATTTTCAGAAATTATGAGATTTTTATTAAAAATAAAAACTTTACAAAGACAATAACAATAATAATATTATCAATATATAATATTTTCTGCTTGCCATCATGAGTATATATATATATATATATATATATATATATATACACACACTCATAAAAAGCTGTATACAAACATCATACACTTATTTACAAATATATATTTATAACAAGTTATTTATTTATCAATTGTCATGTTTTATTTGTAACAGTCATCGGGGAATGACCTCTATATATGCGCTGTATGAATTTATAACATTTGAGAAAAACTCTTATCATTCTACATACAAGATAAAGTATTTTGAAATGATAAAATGTGCAGTAAACTGTAAAAAAAACACAAAAATCATTTATTAATATATAGTGAGCTGGAACTAAAAAGTGATTATTAAGATTTTCACACTCATTTCTAAATGCTTAAGATTTGCCTATACATTAGGTAAAATCATAAGATGGATTTATCTTATCTTTTTAAAAGACTTTCCTCAGATGTTATAAGCTCATACAATTAATATGTGGGAATGATTCTTTGATATCTGTTACAACATATTTAACAATTGTTACTTTAAAAAATCCTAAAACAATATATATATTTTTGGCAATATTAATATGAAAGTAAAAAAAATCCAGAAAATTCAGCTCTGTAATGGGTAAATGTTATATGCCAATATTCTTCAGATTACAGCTGACATCTAAGAACAATAGTGAAGTCTAAGTATAAAGTGAAATATCTGCGATTTAATTGTTAAATAACAGAAAATTGTGAATATCATGAGTTGTGAAAAACAAAATTGACCATGTAGCATCACTTGGATCATACGTGCAATCAGTAAGAAGAATTAAGAAATCTAATCTACTAAATGCTTTATTGAATATTACTAGATATAAAATAAATTGACATTATCCAGGGTGTGCTTTATTGAAGATTACTAAATATAAAATAACTTGACATTAACCATGACATCTTATTATGTTTTACTATCTATAATCATAAATTATAATATCTATATAAAACGTTTTTACTATAAAAAATATTATTACAAATAACATTTTAAGAAATCTCATTAAAGAATCTTAAGTCTAAATACGGCTTCTTTGCTAATAGTTTATAAATAAAAACTAGTAAAATCTATTAAAGCATACTTTTAAAACATAAAGACACCTTTTATTTTATTAGTAAACTATTTTTGTTAAAAGCAATCTATTCCTGTTTAATAATGTGATTATTTTATTTACTATGATTCCAGCTATATTATTAATCTGATTAGAGTATTTGTCATTGTTTATATAGATATTTACTTGTGTTAATTTTTTGATTATGATCTACATAACATTATATAAAGTACTGTGATGATGTTTTTGGATGGCAGCTTTAATCTACTATTTTATACACTATATTTAGCATTATTTTGCAACTTTTACAGTTGAAATTGAAAATAATGTAAATATTGATTTATTACTTCACAAAAAATCTGAAGATGTCAGTAATATATGGAGAAAAACCATTGACTTACCATCTAAAACTTACAAATTCTCTGATTAATAGCTTCTGTGATATTAGACATACAAATAAACTTAACATACTCTCCTTTTATTGTTTTCAAAAATAAGCAAAGAAAATTTGTATATTTTCATAGTTTATTTAAACATTTGCAATTATTTTTACAAAACATTTCTACAATACTCATTAAAAAAGAAATATATTCATGTTTATACTTAAATATTTTAATATATGTTTTATTTTTAAAAACACAAATTAAAAAATTTTAAATAACGTTATAAAGGAAACAGTGATAATATGATTACGACATTCTCTATAACAGCTGCCAAACTGTGTGGCATTGAATTGTGATATTTTAATAAATATACACCCAATTTTAAATATTACAACAGGCTTTCATATTTTTATGATGGCATTGTAATTATTCATTAATATTTAACAATTGGAATTCATTCAACAAAGATTTCATTAATTTAATTTGCTCAATAATGTTACAACAAAAAGCCAATAAAGATTATCATTGTTCCCATTACAAATTTCATATTTTTTTTATACTTCATAAGTTTAAATATGACATTTTACAATTTTTATTTATTTTTAAACTCATTGTTCTAACAAAACAAAACAAAATTATTGATTCATAATATTGAATAAAAGTTTTAACATAAAATAATAACAGTCAACCTTTAAGTTATCAACAATCTCAACTATTAACTCAACACAATCTCCATTAACAATAAAGGTGGAGGTTGCCTTGACTACAGATTGAGATTTTTGATACCATTTTTATTGATAAAGGAGTTGCCTTGACTACAGATTGAGATTTTTGATAGCTTAAGGATTGATTGGTATCATCTACATTTATAAACCTATTAAAACCTTGAGTAATTGGCTCTATTGTCTTAAGATAAAATCAAAATGTTGAACTTTGAACTCAAATTAACACTAGCAGAAGGTGGAAAAACTCTAAGATATGAGAAATTCTTGCTCATCAGTCTAAAATATGAAATAAATTGTGTTTCTTATATGATATTGGATTTTCCTTTATTGTAATTAAACAAAATTTGTTTTTTCTTTTCTTCTTGTTTTATAGCTTTCTATAACATATTCATTATTATTTTAACTTCAAAAACATTTCTAACCCACAGTTACTTCTTATAATTATTTTATAATAAATATTCCTATTACTTATTGATTTAGCTTTCATTATTCTAAAATAAAAATTAAAGAGAATTATCACTTGGGTGTTTATGAGTAGTTCAAGCAGAAGTGATAAAACCAGATACCTGATGTAATCTTGAGCTTCATAAACTGCCATTTTACTGCTGCACTATGTTATGCCTTCCACCAATAATTATTAATCACGATTGTGTATTTTTACTTTTAGAATCAGTACATTAATATTTCAAGAACAGTTTTTTTTTTTTACTTACTCTAGAGACAACTATGGTAAGCTTGAGTAATCAATGAATACCAAATGGTAATAGTGCTACAGGGTAACAGGTCACTTTCTACATATTTTAAATATTTCAGTTCTATAAATGTGAGATGAATAAAACAGCAACATTATATAGATTTGGTTGAAGACCATTTTATTCCCAAATCATATATGTATGCATATGATAGTTCCAGTGATATTGTTGATAAACTAATATTAATTTAACTTGCCCAGATTAACATGGGGTTATCACTTTCTATTTAGTATTTATTGACCAATACTAAATATCTCCATTGTCTACTTGAAATAAACATTCCTTAATCTTCCTGTGTTCTGAATAAATTTCAATATTTAATCAGAGAGACTCAAATTTCAGTATATATTTTGATAGATGAATGTGCTAAATAATATCCCTTGGCATTTCCCCCACATCTTCGAATTTTGCATAACAAATTCCTCTTAATGTCACAAAAAAAGTCAGGGAAAATATGAAGAGTCAAATATTAGCTTATTCGTTTATATATTTTTTTAAATATTTACTTCAAGATAATACTGTTTAGTCATATATAGAAACAAAAATTATTTATTTTAAAGAATGAGAGCAATGTGTTTTAAAAGAATAAATTCTTTTTGTACAATTTTATTTTTAGAAAGATCTTTCACACCCTTTCTTCATTAATTTAGAACGTTTGAACTGAAATAAATGTAACTTAAACATTAATTATAATTAATTATTACTGAATTGTCATATACAATTTGTAGACACTTTATAAAGATTTATTCTAAATAAACACTTTAATGTCTATTTTCTTCTCTGTTACTGATAATGTTTTAATTAATACATATATAAAATTCATACGATTAATAATGTCATTAATTGAAAGTAATTTATTGCGGTCCTGCATGGTTTAGGGTGGTAAAAAATGGTTGATTCTGGAATTCAAAGGTCATAGGTCATGAATCCAGAAATGTCACTTCAGACACTCAATCACTCTTGAATAAGAAATCATTTTTATGTCTTGCAGATGTCTAGTGGGCAAATGGGGATCTTTGGGTCACAAGATCCATCAACTATAATCTCAATCTCTCCTAGTGCTTAAACTGAACTCTCAAGTAAAAATTCATTTAATTATTCATATATATTCTTGAAGATTATGTATATTAATGTTATAAAGATTCTTCCACATTCTATAATGAATTATGTTAAAAAAGATCAACTACTGCTGATGATGATTGTAGTAATTCTAATAACTTTCCAAGCAAAAAAATATCATAAATATGTGGAAATTACCAAAGAAAATGACTTAAAAGTTCATAATGACATTGACATTAGGTATTGTGACATTTTTTCACTTCCACTTTAAAATTAAAAATACTTAAAAGTATTCATTAGGAAACTTAAGAAAAAGAATAAAATGATAAAACTAAATACAGTGTAATGTGTAAAATACAAAGAAAATGATAATAATGTCTGACTTTAAGATGTTAACAATCTTAGATTTGTTGTTCTAACAGTATATCCTTTTTCTTGTCATAACTGTGCCATCTAATGTAAACATTAGAAACTATCAGCCGATCAAATGGTATTACTTAATTAATTCATATTCATTGTTGTTCCAGCTAATATTATTAGACTAATTTCTAAGTTATGACTTTCATCAGTAAGGAACTTTTGATTTTGGAATTGTGTACCTGGGAATTTAGGGTTCATTGCACCTTCCTTCTAGGCTCCATCATTTACTTTTCTGTTTTAATATCAACCTATCAGTTCAAATTAAAAAATGATGTCTCCTAAAAGGAAAGGTCATTAGATTCTAGGTGTTCTGTTTTCTAATCCAAAGTCCCTCAGAGATGAAAGCAATAAGCTGGAAATTAGGTCTGAGAATATAGGTGAGTACAACCCTGGATAGAGAAATTTATGAACAAAAATAATACTAATTAATGAATAAATTGTGTACATATCTAACATTAAATGTTAATCATATCAAAGTATAATAATAATTAATTACTAAGTTTAAAAGTCAATTTTAGGATTTTTATGAAATAAAAAGGAATTAAAATTTTTATTTGAGGATTTAATATTATATTTAAAAAAGCATATCATTGTACTTAAAAAATGATTTTAATAAGTATGTCTTGTTTATTTGAGTCATGGCTGTAAAACATGAACTCTGAACTTTAAAATGAAATAAAAATTATAAATAATGCAGAGAAGTATGAAAAGACATGTTAGAAATAAATAAAAAGTAGGGGAAAAGTGAATGAATTCAAACTTATATTGGTAGTAGCGATATAACCTTACCAATGGCAGCTGATATAGTCCGAATTTTTTTTTAAAAACCACCTTATACAATATATAAAATTTTTCTATATTTCAGGTTGGATTCATATCACTATAATATTCATCATGTGCAAAAACACAGTTTCATTCTTCTAAAATTATTTTGGTACAAAATATAAATACATATTTCCAGTTATAATTTGATAATGAGACTCCTTTATTTCTGCCACTTTTATTCAGCAACTTGTGATAACGTTTGCGATGTAATGAGTGAAAAAGAGAATTTTGTTTGTACTTCATAGATCACATTAAGATTTATTATGATTAAAAATTACAATGATTTAACCAAAATATTCTTAAATACTGATGTAACTTCGAATACCTGAGGTTTAATCACGTGACTTTTATGAGTTATGTACTTTTATAATTCAAAAATTATTATATTTGCGTGATTTGACAAGAATGATAACGAAAACAAAGCCATAAATTAAAAACAAAATAAAGATTTTATAATATAAAATACAGTAATTATAAATACTTTATGTTATAATGTGATCCACCTCAAAATAACTACAATATTTTAGTGATGAATTCAAAATCATGAAAGAAAATATCACTTATAAATAAATAAATTTCTCTCTTGTATTTAAAATCTAGCTATTTTTCTAAATATGACATTAATATAAGAATGTTTTATTCATGTATTTAACATATAATGCTGCCAATTTCAGAACGATAACAGGTTTAGAGAGGATATGTAATTCTCTCAGCTTATATAAAATAACTACTTAAGTTTAGACAAATAATGTTTTATCATAATCTTCACATATCAAATACTCATGCTATGAACGTTAACACCATTACCATTTTAAAACTGATCTGATAACATCAAAAACAAATAAAGACGTTGATCATTATACATATACCTGAAACATTTATTCCTAACATAAATAAATAAGAAAGGCAAAACGATGGGATAATCAAAAGTCCACACTTATCTACAAGTACAAGTGTATGACAAGTATATATCATTAATGTTAAAGAGTTGACAAGAATAAACCATCATAAAAACTTCCCAACATAATACTTATGTCATCTAAAATATATTATACTTTTGAGGCATCACTAAACATGTGAAAATATTTTCAAATTCCTAATATTGATCATATAATACTGTAAACATGATATGAAAGACTGATAAAACACATTATATTCGCAACAAAATAATTAGGCATAAGAATTATAAATTAATAATTTATAATATATATATATATATATATATATATATATATATATATATATATATGTAATCTTACAGTTGAAAATTTATAAATACAATAATTAGATATATGTAAAGTATAACATCAAAAATTTTAGCCACTTAGGAGAGTTTTTGACTATCCTCATAGTCTTTGTCAACTAATACTTTGAAAGGCTAACCTTCCCACAATTCTGTGATCATAACATTTGCTGCCTGTCTGTTAATTAAGTCTTGTTTGTATTTGTTATATTGATAATATACAAATACAAACAAGACTTAATTTAATTAACATATAGACAGCAAACATTAAGATCATGGAATTGTGGGAAGGTTATATACAAATACAAACAAGACTTAATTAACAGACAGACAGCAAACATTAACATTATGGAATTGTGGGAAGGTTAGCCTTTCAAAGTATTAGTTGATAAAGACTATGAGGATAGTTGACAGTGCTCCTAAGTTGATAAAATTTTTAAAGTTATACTTTACATGTATCTAATTACTATATTTATAAATATTCCATTATAAGATTATATATATTGACTTGAAGAAATATAATCAAATTATAATATTATTTATATATATAACATCATATCCAAATGTACATTAATTTATCCATACAATTTTTTAAACAATCCAATACAAATTTCCATATTACTTTTGTGGATACAATATTACAACTATATTTTAGAAATCCAATATTCATGAACATGATATATAAAAATTATAATCAAATTACTAGCAAAAACAAAATATTATACGCATAAAGAAAAACTTACAGATAAATTTATAGCTAAACATTTTTACTTTTCTTTTACCCCTTATATATAGTTAATGAGTCCTCAAATTATTCAATATAAGGCACACTTCATAATGTTCTATTACAAATCATAATTCCATGTTAATCTGAAATATTTTATTAAAAAATAGCTTTAATGTTCTAAGATCACAAAATGATAACTTTTTTAATATCTGAGGTGACTGAGCACTGATGCAATCTGAAGCAATATGAAATTTATATAGCATATTATTCCTTTAATATTAATAATTAGCCATTAAGTTAATGCACATGTGCTTTGTGGATTGTAATTATAAATGAATACTCTCACTTTACAAACACAGGATAAAGTCTTTGTGAAAAGATAGAATGAATCCATCTACTTTTTGACATAAACATTTATGTATCAGCAAATCTTAAGCATTTGAAAATGAGAGCGTGAAGATGTTAAGCACTCACTTTAAATTACTTTTACTATGCCAGAATGAATTATTAATATTACAGTTTATACAACATAGCATTATATAAAATAAATATCTTATTTACAAATTATTCCTTTTATATCACAAGGTAAATACAATTTCTAATGCAATCACGCATACTTTAGCAAATTTATTTTATTATAAAATAATGTGAAGTTGAATCTTTTACATTATCCTTGAAAACAACATATAATTTTCTGAAATACTGTAATTTTCACTTTTCAGAATTATAAAACCATATCATTGCCAAAATAGTTCCTACTAAAGATAAAGTAAATATATTTCCAATATCTAGAATTAACATAGTCTTCAACTAATATAATTACTATCTTCAAAATATTATTCTAATCAGAATATAATTCAAATTTTTATTTCCAAAAATTTAGTATGATAAAGATTATGATTGTTACTAATATCATAGCAGCAGAAGTCCATAAAGGTATAATTAGTTTAGGATAAAGTCTTAATAAGATATTCATACATTCAAGCATCATTCTTGCATCAATTATATCAGCACATTTTTTTTAGTCAAACCATTACCAAAATAATAAATTGATAATAGTTTAAATAATGCAACTCTCCATATGTAGTATTTTCGGATATTAGTAAATCCATGTTACAATTTGAGATTTCCTTTCACTCATAAAGGAAGTTATTGAAGTTTCATGTTTGTTTATATTTTCATGCATAATTTGCAGTGATTGAACAATTTCTGAGGAGTCCAGCAAACTGTTCTCTAGTCATTCATTTTTTAGAACAACTATTGACTGAATAGATTAATAAGTTCTTTAATTAACTAATTAATTAATTAATAATCAATGAACATGTGGTAAGGTATGTTTATAGGATTAATCATATGATCTTAAAGAAATTACTGATTGCCAGATTTAAGTTGTTATTAATTGAGAATTAATATAATCTTATTTAGTTGTCATGGTTGATGTTTTAATAATAGATTTTTTTTAAAACTCTGGATTTCTAGACAACCAATTAATATTACATTTAAAAAATACAATATATTATTTAACAATAATATTTAAACAAATTTTTAAATTTTTTTAAAGAAATTTCTCGGAATTTAAATATATTTTAGAGAATAATAAATTTTAACATTAATATTATAGTTCAGATATTATTAAATATTAATTCCCTTAACAATGAACATTAATTCTAATCAGGTTTCTTTTTAAATTTTCTTTCATACCCACTTGCATACACTTGTAAGATTTAAAATATTAATTAGAAGTGTCTAAACAAACTATACTAACTATTTGTATTATAATGTATAATAAAAATACTATCAAATTATTTATAATGTTTATTTTAATTTGCTTATTTACTTTCCTTTTTTAAAACTATATTTGGTGTGTAATTGTATTTTAAATTAAGAGTGAATTATACATTAATAGGAATGAGAAATCTATGGTTTTAAAACATATAAAATTACAAAATTAACTTAAGGGTTTGAGTGGGTACAGCAGCTGATTCCTTGAAATTTTCTTTACTTTCTAAAATTGTGTGAAAACTATAATCATGGTGCACACAAAAGTCTTGGCATTCATTGTTATGTAAATTCCATTTTTAAATGGCATTTGTATATTAAAATCGACAAAATTTAGATTTTTTAATCAATATTTTTCTTAATAAGTTCATTTAATTTTTTTTCTTTTTTGCTAAGTTTACTAGATTTTACAAAAAAGACAAAAGCTCAATTTTCATTTTGGCAAAATTCTGCAGTAAAATGGATTAATAATGTCAAACATTGGTGGTCGAGAGGTCAGTGACAGCTGCTTTACAAGCAGTTGTCCTGGGCTAGTGGGTTCGCTTCCTGGCTGATGCTATGACACATGAGAAAAAAAATGGATTAATAATGTCTTGATGATTCAAGCCCTTCATCCCTATAAAAACATAATATCATAAGTATTCAATTTTAATTTTTTTTTTTGGTATTTTAAAATTTTTTATTATTTGATAGTATTATTTTAATTTTTTTTTGTTATTTGATAAATTATAATTTATTAATGGGTTTATATTTATATTACAGTGTGTAGTATTAAAAATTATACTTCTTTCCCAATATAACATAGTGGCTTATGTATAATGTAATTTTGGGGTTTGTAAATATTCAGTTTTAAATTTTTTTATTATTTGTGCAGCATTTAAATTTTTTCTATTATTTGCATAGTTTTATTATTTTTATAAATTATAATTTATTAATGTGTTTGTGTTTGTATTAGTGTGTGTACTATATAAATTATACTTATATTCCAATATAACATAGTGGTTTATATACAATGTAATTTAGGGGCTCTGATCCAAGTTTGAGGCAATCTTATTTTATAGACATAATGATTCTCAAAAGATTTAATAAATATTAGTGTGTTTGTGTTTGTACATGCATGACTGTGTTTGTATAACAAATAATGATTTATATATATATGCAATTAAGGTGCAAATTTTAAGTCTGATTATCATATGTACAGAAAGGTTGCAGCTAATAAAGTAATCACACAATTTACTGGTCATAGTACCATATGAAAATATAAACTTTTAAAACCAATAAAAAGAGGTTTCAAGTGATGCATGTGGTGATAGCCACAATGGTTATGTATATCACATGGAATTGTATGCAGTCAAATAATCAAATCCTGATTCTTGCCTATGCCTTGGTACTCATGAAGTGGAGTCAGTGGTTTTGCCATATCTTGCATCACATTATTTTCAAAACTATAGTTAGCAAATCAGCTATATACAAATAAATTATATCTCTGTGGGATTATAAATATAACAAGATCTGTTGTGCACAAAGAATATAAACATCACTGGTGTACACAAAAATATAAAATGAAGAAATGAAATTCATTTTATCATTGATGCAGACAGTAGCCTTTAATTTCTAGTTGTGGATAGACAAGAAACCAATTTCTATGACAACAAATGCATATCCAACTTTTGGAAATGATTTATTTTGTAACTTTTATTAAATGAATTTTTTCTTATAGATGCCTTGAGGCTAATCATCTGAGATCTGGGCATGGCTGCTTGATAGTGTTGTTTATGTGTCAAAACACATAAAAATGCCATTTCTGCAGCTGACCTTATGGCTAATACAACATTTATATTGTATTACCCATTATCAGGTCACTTTACATGATAATGCACAAAAATATTATGGCCTGTTTTGTGCTTTGAAACTATTTATGCATATTTGTTCTATTCATAGCTGATTACCGTATTGCTTGAGAGTAATTTAATTGCAAGTTGGTACAACTTTTTGAATCTCCATAATAAAGTAATGTCATTTGTAGTTAAATAATGTTGTTAATTACTAATAATTGTCCTATGATTCCCACACTTGTCTAAAAAAATATTAATATGTAAAAAATTGTCAAAGGGTATGTTTGAACACACTTTGACAAAGCTGAGATGCTAAGTCACGTTTCAGCATGGAAAGTATACAAGACCAATAAAATGTCTGAAAAGAATGCACAATTCTTAAACTTTTCAAAATTTCCAAGAACAGAAAGTGAGGCTGTGTTCTTTTTTCAGCACATAATGTCATCCCAAATACCAGACTGTTTTTATTACAGCAATAAAATAATAAATAAAAGTAAATTCAAAAAGTCCAAAATTTGTGTATTTTTATTTCATTTTATTAGAAATTGACACAAATATTTGGATTAACTTTTTTTAGCTGAGTTAAAATAAATTACTATTTTTCTTTACTTTTTGTTAATAATAACAAAGTGTGACCCCCCCCCCCACCCCACCCCAAAGCAGTTTATTGTAGAAGCCAAAAAAAAAAAGGTAATTCAAATGAAATATAAATAAAAGTAAAACGTGAGAAAAAGTTGTTGAAAAAAAAAATTATTGACTTTTTGTTACAATTATTTATCCGAGGGTGGGGGTTTCAAAACAATTTTTTACCCCCAAAAACACAAAAGCTAGTTTTGATTTAATAAGATGAAAAATAATTTAGTCAACCAAAAAAAAAAAAAAGATAAAACAAAGTCGAAACAAGTCCCAAATAATTGTATTATATTTTTTGGCTGGTTTAAAACAAGTGTCATGAAACAGTCAAAAGTTTTAAAATCAGAAAAATAAACACAAACTTAAATTACAAAATTTGTTGAATAAAGAAAAATGTTAGGTTAAAAAAAACAATGAAAATGAATATAAAAATTTGTTTAATAAAAAAAAAATCATGTTATAAATGAAATAAAAATTTGTTTAATCAAAAAAAAATCATGTTATATAAAAAAACGTTGCAGCCTGGTAACGTTATATTTGATTGATTTTATATAGCATCATCACCATCAAGCAGATTTCAGATGATTACTGCTTTGAGATTTGTTATCATTTGGAGTATAAGATAAAAATTAAAAATTCTTATGTGACTATTTTTGTAGATTCTGAAGCTATGGATTATTTCAGGTAAGAAGTATTATATATGGTTTGAATGAAAATTTTGTGAGGAATACAAAGAAATTATTAAAACTTAATTAATGATAAATTAGAAATTATAAACAAACAATAAAGTAATAATTATTTTGATGTTGAAATTTCTTTTTTTTCCTATTTTTTAATGGTAATCACTATTTGCCTTATTTTTATTGTTTTCCTTAGTTTTTATAGTTTTCATCGATGTAAAGCTTTTTACTCTAACATTATTAAAACAGAAGTTATTGTGAAAATTGTGTGACAAGCCAGTTTTTTAAAAATTCAATATGGTGCTAAGGACTTTAAAATATTTAACTGACATTTTAAAATTAAGTTAGCTTCCTTTTTATTTAGAACTATTCAAAGAGGTAGTCTATAATAACAGTTCTATAACTAAATTTTTAATGTTTAAACTATTCACAATGTTTGAGACATAAATTGATTTATTGAAAGAAAAATAATATATACATTCTCATTATACACATACATGGTTCTCTAAGCAAATCTTAAGATTATAATATATATATATATATATATATATATATATATATATATATATATATATATATATATATATATATATATATATATATATATATATAGAGAGAGAGAGAGAGAGAGAGAGAGAGAGAGAGAGAGAGAGATACATTACAAATCAATAAAGGATATTGCAATCAATGATGTAGAAAATCTTTTTAAAAGATAAGTATTGTTAAATTATATTTTTGGGAGCAGCTTATTTGAGAAAGAAGATGAAATAAGAAAGTTGGCTGGCTCATTGAGACAAAGAGAAGTTGATGATAGATATTTATAGAGAATTTCTGAACAGGCTATTGTGCTCAAGTGCATAATAACGAATAAAAATAAAATATTCAATACAAATAAATATATAGGGATTAAATTATTATTTTTTGCTTGTGATAAACAAGAATGATTTCACTTCCAAGTTAAGGTATTGCATCAATAGAAGCAACAGTTTCTTCCACACAGTGTTTTATATAATTTTAAATAGACATATTTCCATTTCTGAATAATTTTTTGATGATATTTTTAATGAATCATTAAGTTATCTTTAAGGTTTATCCTTATCTTTTAAAAAGACTTTTTATCATCATCAGCAGTCACCAGCTGTAAGTGAGTATGAACAAAGCAATAATATTAATGATAATAATAATAATAACAACAACAACTATAATAATAATAATAATAATAATAATAAGAAGAAGAAGAAGAAGAAGAAGAAGAAGAAGAAGAAGAAGAAGAAGAAGAAGAAGAAGAAGAAGAGGGTTGTGTTCTTTGATGGTGCTATTTCTAGCTAAATTGGTAAAAATATGCCATTTCTGTGGCCACAGCCAAGCAGAGAGTGTTTTTTCTATGATAAAACCCAGAAAGAGTCTGTTTACTCAGCTGCTGGCTATGGCTGCATTTTTTATCTGTGTTAAAAGCACAGAAAAATGCCTTTATTGGCTGCCATAGTTGCTTGTTTTACACACTTTAGCATAATGCTGGGTAGTCTATTTTTGTTACAGTATCATGTGAAAGTGTGTTGACTGCATCACGTCTAAATAATTGAAGTTTTCTGTTTTAACTTGTTTTTGTCTATGTGAACTAACCTACTAGTACCTTCTAATAGTTTTAACAGTGTCATCACTGTTCCATCAGGACTGTGTAATCCTCACAAATTGGATTTTAGGGTGCGGGACAGCACTATTTTGAAAATTCCAATGGAAGTATGAAAGTACCGTATCACGAGAAATCATCCGAGACAAGGAAGATGGCTGCTTCGACTGAACTCGGATTTCATTTTAATAGTTTGTTATAATTATTAACTTTAGTAGGTAAATTGCAATCTAATTTACTTCCCCCCCCCACCAAATGCAGTGTCTGATTAATTACTGTCCAACAAAGGGTAAAATTTACTTTTATTTTTTATTAAAAAACTACTAACTGAAATGCACAGACTTATTTTATACATGTGTCTATATATGTAATATATAGGGTATATGAGCACAGACTTTCACATGACCCACCACTCTCCACACTATCTTATAACACTGATACACTTGAACACATATATGTTGAAAAGTTAAATAATCACCAATATACGTATTTCATGCTAAACCAGCAATCATCAGTTGGTCCAGATTACCATTTCTACACATATATGCTATAAGTGCTCGGATATATATTAAGATAGCCAATCGTCATACTTTAATGGACAGGCTTCAATCTACTCCACACTCCAGCTCTTCAACCATCCATCCAATTGAAAATCTGATGATGAAATGCTCAAAGGCCACCCTGAGGCCGAGATACTTGTCACACCCATGTTGACCTAAGATCAATCTGACCCCTCATGTACAGGACATAATCCATTTAATACATATACAAGGGATGGGCAGACATCTCTACTATGTAATATCTGACACGTACAGGCTTATTATATACATGTGTCTATATGTGCAATATATAGCGTATATTGGTGATTATTTATCTTTTCAACATATATGTGTTCAAGTGTATCAGTGTTATGAGATAGTGTGGAGAGTGGTGGGGCGTGTGAAAGTCTGTGCTCATATACCATATATATTAAAAAACTACTGTAACTTTTCCGATTCACATACACACACACACCCAAAGAAGTATGTCTCTGATTAATTACTGTCCAAGTAAGTCTCCGCTATATTTACTATTATTTGTTATTAAAAAGTAACATAATTTTTTATATATACACACACACAAAAAAAAAAATGCCACTCTGATTAACTACTGTCCCAAAAAGGTCAAAGTCTGCTTTCATTGTAAAATTTTGTTTGAAGTACTGTCCCAAAAAGTTGGCTTACATTTTTATATTTTGTTTGAATTTTTTAATTTTATGGAAATCGTAGTTCTATAGAATCACTCGCCTGGAAATGTTATATCAATGTGTTTTTGCTTAGCATCAACGCTAATAATAATAAGAAGAAGAAAAAGAAGAAGAAGAATTGAATTTAATCTAGTACATTTAGCTAATTTTACATCTAAACAGAAAGGCACAGTTAACAATATTTATTAAAGATTTGCAGGCTGATATGTATAGTAGTCCTAAATTTTTCATCCTTTGGCTCAAATATATTAACAGCATTAAAGTATTTAAAATATAATCTAGGTAGTCTTACTAGTGCTGATTTTTTTTAAGGGCACACTTTTAAAATGTGAAATGTACAAATCTATTGATATCATATTCTTTGATTTTATCTTAAAAGATATTACATTTAAATATCAGCCTTTCAAGCTAATTGTGCATGTGCTTTTTACGAGTGTTAATAATAAATGAATACTTCCATTCCCAATACAAGGTATAGTATTTATGAAAGAATAAAATGAATCCACTTATTCTTTCAACTCAAATGCTTTTATATGAGCAAATCTTAAGTACTGGCAATGAAAGTGTGAGGATAGACCAATCACTTTAAATTACTATTTACGATGTCTGAATGAATGACGTTGGTGAAATTGTCTAGAATTTACTAAACGTCACTCTAACTGAAACTTAATTATATGTAAATAAGCATTTATTTTTATATAGCGCTATGTTTTCAATTCATTTATTATTAACACTCATAAAAAGCGCATGCACAATTGGCTTGAAAGGCTGATAATTAAATGTAATACAATTGTAAACATAGCGCTATATAAAAATAAATGCTTAAAAGATATTATTTGGAAAAACCTCATATCTATTATATCTGATGTAATATAAGTTCACCATACCAATAATCAGTCATTTTTGTAGAGTTAATATATATTTAAAAAAATTTAAAAACATTTTCTATTGCTAATTTAAGATATAATTTACAAGAGTTCCAGATCACAAATTCATAATTTAAAATAACTGAAACCAGTGTATGAAACAAGTACACACATGTGATTTTTTTAAACATTTTATAGTTTCTAAGAATCAATTTCATTATGTTATAACTTTTTGCAATAATATAATGGGTATTGTTATTAAATGTTCTATTATTATTAAAAATAATACCTAAATTATTATGATATTCTTTTCTTAGAATAATTTTAAGGATAGTGTATAATTATACATGCTTAAAATTGACTTTTTGAGAATGATACGTCAAAATATTTTGCAACAATAATTTCCATATAGTTTTTATACACACGAATCATGAAATCTTTTAATACCAGAATGTAAGATTTTCTAATTACCAAATTTGGTAATACTTTTATACAATTTAATAGCATCTGCAAAGCAAAGAATATTAGTACCAATGACATGCTGCTGTATATCAAAACAAACTGAAAAAAGTAATGATCTAAGTATGCTTTGTTAATGCATTCCAGAAGTACTGAAACAAGCATAACCAGCGTATAAAACAAAAAAAAACAAAATTAAGCCTATTTGAGATTAAAGATACAAACCACTATAGAAATTGACAAGTAAAACCACTAATACATAATTTACAAATCAAACTAGAAAGATTCAACTCTGTCAAAGGCTTTGTTTAGATTAAAATATATATAATCTAGTTTCAGCCTATTATTAACTGCTCTTGCAATAGCATCATGGTTATATATCAAATCAGTCTTAACAGATCTATCTCATATGAAACCATGTTGGGTTTTGGGTAAAACTCCAGCTACATTATCTATTATCTTATTACACATATTTTTTTCAAAGATTTTCCAATTATACATAAGAAAGAAATGTGTCTATAATTACTTTTAATGTTTGATTTGAATTTTGGTATTGATATAACTTTTGCAACTTTCCATATACAAGGAAAACTATTCTGTTGCAAAAGGATATTAAAAATGTCACTAAAGACCAAGGCAAAGCAGTTAAGAAAATCTTTGTGGATGAAACTGGTAAAATATCATACCCAAAACATTTTGAGCCTACAAAATTATCAGTTTTAGAAGCAGTAAGTGTACAAGATTTTTTATGTGTGTGTGTGCATAATGTATAATAATTAACAGCTATCAGTTGCAAGATTCCTATTGTCACCTGATATTTTATCTTTCACAATAGAATATGTTTTAACAAATGACCAAAAGAAATTATAATTGTATTTAATATTGTTTTGTAGTTTCTCTATATGTCTCTTGAATTCAATTTTTTCTATGATTTTAATTAATTGTCTAAAATTTATGAATTTATTATGATTGCTTAAAAAACTTATGATGTTTGAATTTATCATTATTATTTAACTTGAAACTCTTTTCATATACTAATGAAATACTACAAAAAACTTAAGCTGTGTCAAGCCACTACGAAGAAGTATAACCATATAGATACATTATCACTTAATAGCACTGAGTTAAACTTTCTGTAAATTCTCACCAGAATTGGAGAGCAAAATTAATTAACTAACTACACTATAAGTAGGATGAATATATAGTTTATAAAATATGCAAATTAATGCAGTGAGAAATATAAATCATAAGTGTCAGATGTTTTTTTTTTTTGACAAAGGAGTGCAAGACTCCTTTGTGTTTATTGAATTCAGGTCTCAGGATCATGAGCTTGCTACAGAATACATTTTCCCCTTCCAACATTAAGACTATCAGCATAGAGAGGGATGATTGTATGAGAATTTTCAAGGAGGCATGAGTTATTGCAAGAGACCCAAATTCAATCAACAGGAAGGAGTCTTGCATCACTTTATCAAAAAAATGGACATCTGACATATATAATTTACATTTCTCACTTCAATAATTTGCATATTTTATAAATTGTAAATTTTTTCTGTTCAAGGTGCAGTTAGTTAATTAATTTTGCACTAAGATTCTGGTGAGAATTCATGGAAAGTTGACTCAGTGCTGTAAGTGAGTATATCTATATAGTTATACTTTTTCATAGTTGCTTGACTCAGCTAAAGTTTTTTATTGTATTATTATGATTATCTATTACAGTAAAGGTATTTTTTCTACAGTTATGCAAACTAAGATGTAAAACACAAATATATCTGCAGAAAGACCATCGAAGGCCTATCTATTCAGTTAATTTGATAATTTGTGCTGTTTTTTTTATAATTTTTTCACAGTAGCCATTTTTAAAACATTTGACGACCTTATTTTTTTCTTACCCATATCTTCTCCCAATAAAAGTAATGCAATAACATTTTTAGAATGTCTTTGAGATAATCTTCATAACACAAACGGCATGGAAACTATGCATAAATTCAATAAATTAATTTTTATAAACTAGTGTGTAATTTATTCATTCCACATATCCAATACAGTGAAGATATGATTCTACAAATAGTAGAACCTACAGTATTACCACCTGAGAGATGAAAAATATCTTGATATGCCTTATAATTTTGTCATTATATATCTAAAATTTTACAGAGCATCCTTAAATGAAAATATCCTAGTTCCTTTATTTTACATTAAGAAAAGATCTGGGGCTTATTTCTATAGTATAATTTTAATTAAAATAACAATTGATCTAAACAGGCAAAACTCTTCATCCAGTAGTGCCAACCAGAGAAATCAATGGATGCCAGAAGGTTTGTGCATAAAATCCCCATCTAGTGCATACACATCCAAATCCCCATTGATTACTTTGGTTGGCAAAGGGTGGGATTACTGTATGGAGAGTTTTGCCTGTTTAATAACAGTTATGTGCTAGCATAAAAGAGATAATGATCATGTGATGTTTAATGGTTTAACAATTGATTTAGTTGTAATAGGTGTAACCCTCTGACAAAGTATCCGATCTTTTAAGGTAAAAACATATTAAATTTTATTCTGCACTTCAACCTTTCAATTTTAGAAGCTACTATGATATAAAGCTGATTCAATCTTATATACTTCAATTTATTTCTTACGAACTTTCAACAAAAAAACTATTCGATTATTTATATATTTTATTTATTGTTGTTGTAATTTATCCTTATGTATGTCAGCTTAATTACCCAACTGATTCTCATATAAGTCCTTTTTTTTTAAAAAAAAAACTATATCTCACATAGGTATAAATTATCATAGTAGATACAAATTACCATATATGTGGTTTTAAATGGAACTTTAATTAGACTTTTTTGCTTTATACCGTTTCGTCGAAATTTTTTTTTTTTTCAATGAAGTTTAACTTTCTCTCATTTAGTTTAAAAGTCAAACAACTCTTTTTTAAAGCCGAAGCATAATTATAATAACTTTTTAAATCAATTTTTAAAAGAATAAAAATTATGCCATGTCCAGGTCAGATTATGGTAATGTGGATGATCCATGGTTGAGGGGTTGTGCGTTGATAATAATAATCCTTTTATATGAAGAAAAAATTAATGACTTTTTCATGTTTCTTTTTTCAATAGATTTTTCTAATTGCTTACCGTAGATGTGTTTCTGCTTTAATAAGATTGTATGCTTTTGGTTACATGAATGAAGCTAATTAATGCAGATGCTAGTTTGCATACTAAGTTAATTTAAGAAAACAATGTGTGAAAGCGCCACATATGACATATGATCAATTTTACAATCCTGTTTACAATTTATAATTCTATTTTCAGTATAATATACATCTACAAACACACACACACATATATATATATATTAAATTATATATATTAATTATTTATTTATAAATATATAATATTTAAATATAGGTATATTTTATATTCCTGGAATTTACATGTAATTATAGGGGATTTGAACCCAGACATTCAAGCTCTACTCAGCTATCCAATCTATTTCATACAACCGATAGGAATATAAAGTATACCTGTATTTGAATATTAAAGATTTATTCTGCATTCTGACCATCCCTCTTCTGTAAATTTAAATGGACAAGATCCAATACATGATGAGTCAGAATAACTTAAGATCAACTTGAGCATAACAACAATATTGGCATTATCAAGGATTTGGGCATTCCATCATCAGATTTTCAATGATATGGATGGCTGAAAAGTTGGATGGTAGAATAAAATTGAAGCCTATCTATTAAAGTTTGAAGATTTGCTATAATAATATAAATCAAGGACTGGTTATATATGTGTGTGGGAGATGATGATCAGGAACAATTGATGAGTGCTGGTTCAACATGAAATACATATATTGGAGATCATTTATCTTTTTCACATGTGTGTAGTCATGTGTATTTATTATATAAAATAGATTGGATAGCTGAATGGAGCCTGAAAGTCTGAGTTCAAGTCCCCCCTAATTATATATTTATGTATAATGTATTCAGGTGTATCAACTCACCATCACTTCATACTTTTGTTGAATACAATAATAAACTATTTAAGCCTATTGAATTCTAACTAACATTTTTAGCCAAGAGGAAAAAGGTGTTTACAGTTAAAAAAAGAACTGGATTAATAAAATATTCATCTATTGTCTTTGCATTCAGATCTACAAAATTATTTTACCAGCAAATTGGCTTGACTTCAAAACTTTATAGCTACTTGAATTTCAGGCTTATTATTGTAATACTAAGAAAGAAATTAAAATCAATTGTCAGAGATATAACAGCATTGATCCAGATTTGAATTTCATTTCTGCAATTCTTTAGAAAATGTCAGGAACTTGTTTAGAGTTAGGGCTCAAAATGCACTTTCAGCTGGTAATCATTAATTACACAAAAACCTTGTTCTGGCTTATATAATATTTCTAAGTATAATGTATTAGACATGCCATGTTGTCAACTTGGTAATTATGTTTATGATATGATAGCAAACACACATATAATAAAATAATTGTAAAGGTCACTTACTTGGATGATTAGGTAAAAACTCATTCAGCTGGATGAGAACATTTTAATTTGTGTTAATAAACTCTCATTTTTAATCAATTCAGCTATGAATTATTCCAGAATTCTTTAGTCCTTGAATCCACCATTTTATCTGGGGATAATCTATTACATGGATATATCAAATTAAAAATAGTTTTCCTGATTTTAAAAACATTTTGGAAATAATTCCTAAGATCATACTAATATTTAAAATTATAGCTTACAATCATTTTTATTTTATTCTGAATAAAATTACAATAGCACTTAGTTTCAAGTTGTAAAAAAATTATAAGTGTTTAATTACTCTACTTTATAAAAGCTTATCGTGAAATGTTTAAATTATTTTTTCCCCACAGAAATTAAGAATGCAAAATTTTGTTTTATAAGGCTGGTGTTCTATACTTTTGTTATAACCATATGCTTAATATAGCATGAATATTCTTCAAGGATTTTATTGAATAGATTTTTTCCATGTCATGGATGAATAGTTACTAGAGATTGAAATTGATTTAAATAATCAAAAGTCAAAAGTGACATGACTCTTGTTGCAAGGAAAATGCAAGAAAAGTGTCAAAAACAAAGGACTGATCTATATATTATTTTATTGATATGGTAAAGCATTTTGATTTACCTGGAATTATTTGATTATTCATCAATATTTATTCATATTTATATAGTTTTGTGATATCAGATGACTGAAAGTGTTACTACTATGTATGAAAAATCTAAGTCATTTGGGAATAAAATACTTATGGCTTCATTGTTTGGAAGTTTGTAAAAAGTTTGAGTGCCTAAACTGTGGGTCCCTGAATCAATTCTGGAGTCCTGATTCCAAATCAGACATTTAACCAAATGTGCTAAAACATGTTTGGTAAATAAAAAGGATAATTTTTGTCTTTTATTTTTATGCCAGTGATCTTTGAATGTTTTTATAAACAGATTCATGAATTATGAATCAAGATGAAATACAGATTTTATAAGGGCATTTTTAATTTGAATTGATTAAAAGCAAAAGTACAAACTTCAACATTTTTGTTTATGGACTGATGATATTCTAATGATTGTACTATAGGTACCAATGCAAAAAATCAAAGATTATATTAATGTTTTGAGTGCAGAATGCAATTATCATCCAGTGATGAAAGAAAAAAAACATACAACTACTTTTAGCTTTGATGATTATCAACTTAAAAATGTAGAATGTCAACATCATGATAAATTATAAACAGAAAGATGGACATGGATGATAAGGTGCAACACACACACACATATATATATATATATATATATATATATATATATATATATATATATTCATCTATATGGATCTAATTATACAAAACTTGTACTACTCAAGTTAATATGAAAAGATAAATATAATACAGTAAGATTCAATAATACTAAGT
Source organism: Epiperipatus broadwayi (assembly GCA_028023455.1). Taxonomy (NCBI): domain Eukaryota; kingdom Metazoa; phylum Onychophora; class Udeonychophora; order Euonychophora; family Peripatidae; genus Epiperipatus; species Epiperipatus broadwayi. The sequence continues at coordinate 2,441,356 of JAQFVV010012479.1, read as the reverse complement.
TAACTTGTGGCAGTTTACTTCCAGAATCATTGTGCTAAAACTAATTACAACATTAAAAATATGTATATATAATGGTGAAGATCAATATTCAAATAAAGCATTATACATAACATTTATATAATAAAGTAAAGTCAAGTCATGAATATAAAATGATCTTTTTTGTTCACGAGTAGACTATGGTACATATCTTTTGCTTTTCTAATGTTAGAACAGTATGTACATATAGGGATGATATGAAAAAAAATATAAAGGATTACAGGATGTTACTAGGAATCCTTGTTCCATTAATAGACAAAAGTTCCTGTGTCACATTGTCAAAAAATGGAACATCTAATTTACTTACTGCGTTTTATTTGCACATCGATCTTCTCCACTATGTACACATATTTTTAACTATGCAGTTAGTTTTAGCACTATGATTCTGGAAGCAACCTGCCAAAAGTAAGCTCATGGCTCTTAAGTTTTATGGTATTATATTTACCTTTTCATATTAACTTGAACAGAAGTTTTTTATAATTACAAATTTTGTGAAAGGTGTATAATTTTCCAGATTTCTATAAGGCTCTATGAATCTTTCAACTTGTAATTACTATGCCCTCTTTCAATCCATAAATCTTTCCATAATTTTATCTTTGTATTTTCTCTATCTTGTCATTAACAACTATTTTTTGGAAACTCTCTTTCCTTTTTACATTGATATTCAATTTAATATTCGTTTCTTTAATATTTCTTTAGACATTCTCTGAAAATGTCCATATTATTCATATATTATTCTGATATCATGTAATATAGTTAGTTAGTATTCATTGCATTGCATTTAATTTTCTATTCTTTTCTTGACCTCACTACATATTTTTATCAATAAATCATTTTTGTAAACTGTCAATTTCCTTTCAAATCTTTTCCTCAACTGCTAAACTCCATGTCCATAAGTATGATTCTTTTCATTATTGTCATATATTCATTAATTTTTAACTTTCAATGTATTCTGATCCCACAATAATGCATTTTCCAGTGCTTTAGTCTTTCTACTTGCCACAGTTATTTTACGTATAGCTTATTGTTATCATATTGTGTAACCTTTATGACAAGAGATTTATATTCCCCTTATTTTGCAAACTGTTGTCATTCTTACAATATTATATCTTGCTGTAGTCTCTAAAACATGTAATTTTAATGTTTGTTATATTTTACTCCAAAATTCATTTTCTATATTTTTCTAATAATTTTTGAGCCATGTTTTTCAAACCAGTATTGTCCTAAGCCAAAGCTATTTGATCTGCAACATAGTGCAATAATATCAAAAAATAGGAATTGTTTTACATAATGATAAAAGGCTTGCTCTAGATACAATTTAATAATGTAAGTAATAAGCAGCATTATTTATTGAATTCTTTGATTATCTTTATATATCCAAAATCATATTTTCTATTTTTATTTTCATGTACATACTGTAATATAAGTCTTTAAGTACTTTAATAACAGACAATCTTATGCTATTTAATTTCAATGTTATCCACATTCTTTTGCAAGAGATATTAATTTATTATTGATGACTTTATAAAAAATATATACACATTGATTTTTTGTCAACTTCTTTTTTATGTAGTTCATACAAAATAGTGTTCTATTAACAGCCTTGCTTTTTTGAAATCTGCTTTTTACATTTTTATATTCTTATTCAATTCTATTTTTCAATTTTTTTTCTTTTATCTTAACAGATAGTAGCCACTATTTCTCTATAGTTTTTACAATAACTCTTTCAGCACTTTTTTATGAATTGTTGCAATATATCATATTTACCATTCAGTGTGAATCTCATCTGCATTAATGCAATCATTAATAACCTTGATTACATATTAAAAATAACAATTGATTTCCACATTTAAATAATCTAAATTAAAATTACCCTGAATCCTACAGTCTTTCTGTTTTTTGTTTTTTTTTTTGGTGGTTTACATATCATTATAATATCAATATATTTTAATATTATATTTTATTATTTATACATTTGGTTTTTTTTCTTTCTCAAATTCCACCCTACTTTCTGTTAAGAAACTTTCAAAATATTGTTTCCATTTCCTCAATGTAATGGTTGATATCCTACCTTATCTTTTTTCTTAAATTCTTACATTCTCCAATTTCAGTTGCTTTTTTTCTACCAAAATATAAATCAATTCTTCTTTCTTACCCATGTTTCTTTTGCTTTTTCTTATTTTTCCATGCATTTGCATGTATTTTTTGTCTTTGTGTGTGTTAAATCTTATCGTTTATTTTAATATTTTAATGTTTTTGATGTATAGATTTTTTTTATCTCATTCTTAATTTCCAAATCCCACAAACATGGCTTGCCTGTAATCATTTATTTGTATACAGTCAATACTTCTCCTGCAACCACATGTATACCATAACAACTACGTTTTTTTGTTGTAATCATTCCTTACTTGAAACTTTTCATCTTGTCATGATTTATACAATCTAAAAACATGATGTTTTGAATTATCAAAATTACATATTTCTCCCTTTATTATTATATCCTGCATTACCCTGTAAGTGTGATTTTATTTCCAATAGAAAAATTAATTTTATTCTAAGAAAGTCATTCTGATTATCGCATGACAATCTTCTACATTATAATGTCATGCTATAGGTTTTTAAGTATTTTGAATCAATTTGTATTTATTATTTTACATTGATAAAAATAATATTCTCAGACTATTTTTTTCAAATCCATTTATATTTATAACTTTACTATATTATCTATCCTACAGTTTTGTTTTTTCTTCTTTCTGATCTTCCATTAAAATTTCCAAACAATAACATTTCTCTAGACATTCAAATTTGCAAAATTACATTATTTAATTGTTTAAAAATTGCATCTTTAATATTCACATGAGCATCACTATGTATATGATAAACCATTAGTAACATTATTTTTCATCTATATAAAGACATCTTTATTTTAATTAATTGATGATAATTTCATCCTATGTTATGATATATTTCTTCAGACTTCTGTGCACGAATATTGAGAATCTTTGTTAGATTTTTTTCATTGTATAAAACAACATTATAAAAATAATATAATATCTGAATTGTCAAAACTTAATGTTTTTTTCTTACTTTCTGCTAAAACAATTCAACTTTCATTCATTTCATTTCACTTAACTTATTAAGTAGATCTTGTTAGGTACATTGACCCATCATAATTTTGTCTTCTTAGTGTTATCATCTTCATGTTTTTATTCCATCAGTGTATTATACCTTTTTTAAAGTATTGAGAAGATCAACTGATGTCTCAACCTCCAATTTAAAGAACCAGTATTTTATATGAGATAATCTCCTAAATAAATTGCTTTAGATGCAAATAAGAAAATTCACCTACTTAATACCATGTTAACAAAACCTATTATTGTCTTCCTCTATCTGCAAGCTAGAAATGGAACACTTAAGAGATTACAGGAACTTCTAAGAAAATGATATAACTAAAAATTATAAAGAGTTGTTATTTATCTAATTTAACTGAAACTTGAATCCCCTATTACTCTAACATAAAAATATTTAAAAATTTTATATAATTGTGCATAAAATTCTAAAAAATAACGTGATTATAAAATTACAATCCTGATCACTTCTATGACAAGCATATATTCACTTCCAAAGATTAATTCATTTAAACTTTAAATAATAAATAGCTGAGCAAAGCATCAATGTAGAAAGTTCTATTCATAGCATTTTAACTCAGTGGCTGACACTATTACTGAGAGAATATAATGACTTAATAATAGGTAGTTAAGATGTAAATTTATTAATTTACATATTCCACTTTCTGGACAGAATGAAACATAAGTCTTTTTTGTTTATTGTATAGATGTTATTAGCACTAAACCATGCCTCTTTGGACTTTCTTTTCAAATCATCATTGTGTTCTGCACACACTGCAATAATATTATGTGGATCAAATTTATGGTCAGATTCTATTTCATGTTCAATGAGCACAGACTTTACATTAGGATTTTTCTTTTGCATGGTTGTAGATATATTTATGCCGCACAATCCTAGTAACACTACTAGCACATGACTATATATTATAAAATTACATAGCAAGTATAAAACACTGATCAATATATTCTTCAACCTGCTGAATACAAGACTTTAGATTCTACTATTGTATATATTTATTGCAATGGATATGTGAATAAACAATACAATACTTTATAAACAAAACTTGAATTTAAGCATGTTTTTATGAAAGGAGCAGACTTATGATTAAACTTTATGGGTACAAAGGGTTTTATAAGGTAAACATTGACATGTACAGTATAATATGGAAATCTAAAATGATACATTGTATTTTTTGTCCATAGCATTTTCAAAAAGTGATCAGCTTGTGAAAACTCAAAACATTAGTCCATGAGATAATTAATTATTAAAGATAAACCTCGGTTACAATTAGGAATTATTTGTTAAGCCTAGCATTCAAATATGAATAGTATTTTAGGAGTACAATATTAAAAAATCCAATTTACAGTGGGTAAGTTGAGGAATAGGAAAACACTTAAGATAATATAGAATATGGGCTAAGTCAATCTACTGTTCAGTTCTCCAAAATGACCTCAAATATCCCAGAAGCGAGCAATCCAGTCTACTTTGGAAGACTTATAGAGAACAATAAAAAAACTAAGCTTTAAAATGTCTTTGCTGAAAACCATTCTAATCCACATGAAAAACCATATGAACAGCAAAGGGCCAACTCTATCAATATCAACATTGGAAATAATAGAAATAAATAAGGCAAATCACTTGCAGTTAAAACCATTAGGCCAAACTGCAGCTTACTTTGCAATAATACATGGATAAAATCATTTGTAGAAACAATGCTAAAAAAACGCTAAATATAATGGTATTTCTCTTTTTCTGTGAATGAGAAAATCAATGTCAGAAACGATCCCCATAGCACTCTCATCTCAGTGCCCATACTCAACAGAACTAGGACTTAAGCTCCCAGAGCCCCTCCTAACAGTCAGACCTTATTATCCAGCCATCAAAACTGAGTGAAATAAAGAATTTTCATTAAAGGGCAAAATCACTGTAAAGATTTTTTTGAAATTTCAATAGTTGCCATATAATTTGCACAGCATTTTTAAAAAGGTTGAAATTATTCTTACTTGTGATAACATGTTGGCATAATTTGTAGATGAAAAGTGAATCAAGAAACTCCTCTTTTAAATAGGAATATTTTTAGAGAAAAATAATCTCCACACTAAGAAAAAAGGAACTAAAATGGGGAGCCAGAAACAGAATCAACTGTAGTCTTTGGCTCCCTCTAGTAAACAAAAGAGAGTTCTAATTTTATTATAAAGTTTATATCAAAACATATTTAAAAATGCAATGTTGATGGGTTTTATTTGAAATATATGGATAAAAATAGAATGCAAGAAAGACTACAATAAAACAAGAGTAAATTTAAAGTCTTTCAGAGGAACATTGAAAGAGCAACACATGAAAATACAAATATACAGAATAATGGACCAGCATATTGTATATGTAGAGGTACTTTTGTTTCATGGATAGCTTTATATAGTCATTGCTAAATTCATTTCTATTTCATTATCGACAACCGTAATATATGATGTTTTTATATGCTTATCCCTATGCATTCAAAAGTAATTTTCTTTACTTACTTTAGTGATACCTATTCTAATCATAGTAAATCATAGTTCACCATATGTATAGTATTCTCATTCTCAGATCAGTTTCAGACATTTGCCTTCATTACTGAAGAACAAGAGTCATCTTTATTTTGTTATAATAATCAAGCTGAAATTAAGGCAAAAAGCATTCATATATTTATATAAATCTTACATCAGGTCAATTACTATATACTTTAGAAATATTAATATTATACTGACTATAGGTCTTTAATATCTTTTAACTAGAAAGTTAATGCTATCAATAATATCAAGAACTGTTCTCTTCATTGTTCTTCAGAGCTATCTGCTTTAAGCTTGACTAATCACTGGACATTAAATGGATAGTACTATATTATAATCATTCACCAAATAGTATCTCCTTTCAGTAACTTAAATATGAAATTAATTCATTTATGCATCTAATATTTATTTTTATATACTATTCAGGATTATAGCCTGAATTAGTTTTGAACCAGAACAATTTTTATACACTTTAGAGACCACAATTTTTGACCAACTTTAAAAACCTTAAATACATAAAATCTAATCTAGTATAACTCTGTAAAAAAAATTAGCTTGTATTCAGAATTCCATTTTTTTCTAATTTCATTGTATTAAATTAAATCGTAAGAAAAAAAAAATCAAAAATGGCTGTTAGATGCAGGGCATTAGTTTCCAACTTTGAATATTTGTCTTTATTAATTAAATAAAAGACAAAAACAAGTTGGGGAATAATAAGACACCAGCATTAAATCACTTTTACTAATTTATTAGTCTAACTTACAATAGATAATTTTACTATATGATGAAGAAAACCACATTTCATAGCATAAGAATAAGCATATGAATAAATCATGTGATACTGTCACTTCTAAAGAATAGTAGAGATTTGCTGTTGTATAAAACAGAGATTTCTAAGGTATATAAAACTGGCTTTGTGTCAGAACTGTATAAATATGTGATCCAGCTTAAATTCAAATTTCTTTTTTTAAATTTCAGGCTATTATGTTAAGTAGTATCAAAGAGTAAAAGGTGACTTTTAGATGCATAAGTCAATCTATTCCAGGTTTAAATTTTAGTCCTCGTTGATAAAATGAAAGACAGAAAGTAGTTTGGAGAGAAGCATACCATATCAATGTATTATTTGACACTGATTGATTAGTTATGTGTACAGTAGAAGATTCTAGAGTTTAGACAAACAAGTGTTTTAGTATATTATTATTATTATCATCATTATTATTATTATTATTATTATTATTATTATTATTATTATTATTATTATTATTATTATTATTATTATTATTATTATTATTATTATTATTATTATTATTATTATTATTATTATTATTATTATTATTATTATTATTATTATTATTATTATTATTATTATTATTATTATTGTTGTTGTTGTTGCTGTTATTATTATTATTATTATTATGATTCTTATCATTCAAACAATTTTATTAGATCAAAAATGGTTACAATTTTCTATCTGGACAATCTGTGGCAATACACTGCTGAATTAAACAATACAATTAAGGTTATTGGTATTGAAATACCCACCTACAGATGGTTCACAGGTATTATAATTTAATCTAAAGTTATGAGTAACAGGGCCATTATATGCAAATGTCCAACAAATTTCATTTTTGGGCTGTTGTTGTTTTTGAAGTTAGATGTGTCATGTTAAAGGCTATCTTTTCAAAGAATTTTAAAATATGAGTGATATTAATGTTGGTGTATTACTGGATAAGATTATAGATATTATCTAGCTTGGAAAAAAATATACAAATTCTGGCACTATGTTTTTTTCTTCTTTATGACACAACACAAACACATCTTCAGCAATTCAATGGTTTATTTTAAATCTCAGTAAGAGTACTGACCAATGACAATATTTTCCATCAAGTTATTGATGTATAATTGAACCTTTTTTAAGGCAGATATGAAGGGATAAAGAAATGAATAACCTTCTAGTATATAGGATGTTTGAATATGAAATAAAGGCTCAATCAAAGTCTTCCAATAGCTGTTATGAAAAGGTGGCTGATCCATTGGTGAGATTTGGAAAGCATTCATTACATTTAAGAAATTCTTCACAGCTGAACAGATTGTATTGAGAGTTTTTTGTACCCTAAAAATATAAAAGTTATGTAGTCCATTCCACTGCTTGTCAAGGGGTATTGAAATTTTTAGTTAAGATTGCTATACTACTATTGTTATTAGTATTAGTAGTAGTAATAGTTGTTATTGTTGTAATAGTAATAATAGTAATAGAAGCAACAATAGTAGTAATACTACACTGGAATAACCACATTAATAAAAAAGTAGCTTATATTATTGTAAAAATAACAATAATCAGAATATAGTGAAATTTGATTGTAAAACATTTTTTCATGTCTGTAATATGAAATTGTATTTTTCCTTTTGAAACTTAGACAAGGTTGTGTGCACTCTAATTGAGAACCACCAGAATCATAGCTTTCATAGATTGATTATGTCTGCTGCTCTATTTAAACAGTGAGATGATTATGTAGAGACTTTATTCAAATTAGAAATGTACATGTTTGATTTGCTCAATAATTGTATGCTGTTTTCTTTCTTATTAATTGCATTTTCTGGTTGTCTTATGTACCATGTAAATGCTGAAAATAATTTTGATTAGTAATACTGTTTACACTTAAAGCTTATTATTCTGCTGTATATTAAATCCACAATGTAATGTGAGGCTAAACATAAATTTTATCATTCAACTACTTAATATTAATCCTGTTAAAATTATATCATAAAAATATAGCTATATTTTTAGTATAGTAGCAACACTCTTTTAATTTAAACTTTATAAAGTTGTATAAGAATTGAAACACACAGGCTTATTATATACCTGTGTCTATATATGTAATATATAGAGTATAGGAGCACAGACTTTCACATGACCCACCACTCTCCACACTATCCCATAACACTGATACACTTGAACATATATCACCAATATACATATTTTATGCTAAACCAGCAATCATCAGTTGGTCCAGATTACCATCTCCACACATATATGCTATAAGTGCACAGATATATATTAAGATAACCAAACCTCACACTTTAATGGACAGGCTTCAATCTATTCCACACTCCAACTCTTCAACTGTCCATCCAATTGAAAATCTGATGATGGAATGCTGAAATGCCACCCTGAGGCCAAGATTCTTGTCACACCCATGTTGACCTATGGTCATTATGACCCCTCATGTACAGGACATAATCAATTTAATACATATACAAGGGATCACAGTGGCCTTTGAGCATTCCATCATCAGATTTTTAATTGGATGGATAATTGAAGATTTTAAGTGTGGAGTAGATTGAAGCCTGTCCATTAAAGTGTGAGGTTTGGCTATCTTAATATATATCTAAGCACTTATAGCATATATGTGTGGAGATGGTAATCTGGACCAACTGATGATTGCTGATTTAGCATGAAATATGTATATTGGTGATTTTTTATCTTTTCAACATATATGTGTTCAAGTGTATCAGTGTTATGAGATAATGTGGAGAGGGGTGGGTCATGTGAAAGTCTGTGGCTGAAGTTGTATAAGGTATTTTTAAACTATTTTTTGTGTTCTCTATATCTATTGATTGATGGCCATACCTGTTTTTTCTCTAATAATTTTTTAAGCTGTTTTAAATTGTTTCAATTTATGCTTTCCATCATACTATTCAGACTTTTAAAGTATACCAATAATAATTATTAATACACTTTCAAAGTAAATCATTTACCCTACATTAGAGTGATCTACTGCAAGCTTGAATAATTAATGAATATAACATATACTGCTATAGAATGCCATCAAAAACAGGCAAAACTCTCCATACAGTAGTGCCACTCAGTAGCAGCCAGAGTAATTAATGGAAAAAAACTGTATAGAGAGTTTTGCCTGTTTTAATAACAGTTATGTGCAAGAATAAGAAATAGTGATCATGTGATGTTTAAAATGACATCAGATTGGATTCTTGGTTTTTGCCTTAATCAGTTAAGACTAGGATTCAAACATGGAACTGATACATTTAATTATCTTTGCAGCTGTCTATTAACACCTTTATACTAATATACTGAAAGAGAAACAAAACTCTTAAGGTTTAAACCAAAGCTTATATCCTTTTAAAATGATGTGACATTAGATCAGTTTTAGACATTTTAGAGATTTATGTTTTATAATAAGTGAACACTCTTTATTTTTTGGCTATAGAAATTAATACCAACAGTAATAATCTCCATACACTCCTAGAGTAGAATAAAAATCACTGCTCGTGGAAGTATATGAGTAAGGATATAAGAAAGTCGTGATGTTTTTGTTAGTGACATTATATTTTGCCTATATACTGCATATATATCTGATACTTCATACTCCCATCTCACTTCAAGACTATGTTCTCCTCTCCTTTATTTTATACCATTTTTTGATTTATAAGCTAAATTAACGTAATTAAGATGATAGAAATATTTATAACAATTTTTATATTTAGAAAATTTATTTTAACAGAAAAAAGTTTAGAAAATTTGAGATATTTATAATGCTTGATAAATGATTTCCACGCAATTTGCCAAAAGGTATTTTTTTGAAATTTAAATTATAAATACATTTTTTCCTTAACGGAAAAGCGGACTGGGTAAGAAAAGATTTGTCAATATTTTGATATTACCAAATGTTTTTTGTTTATTTTAGAGTGGATATTAAAATCTGGATATTTACTTGCTTTTATTAAAAAGAAAAAGATTGACTAAAATCTATTCAAACTAATATTAATTAAAATATACCTGAAAATGTTATTATTAAAATGAGTTAAAATTTATTTATTTTGTTAAATCTTCTATTTATGAAAGTATAGTGTACTTAGTTGTATTGTGCGGTTTACCAATGTAAAAGAGTGCGAGACTGTGGTGGGTTTTTTCCCCTAGAGACTTAAAATCGTTGTCATTGCTCGGTTTCTGGCGCACGAACTTTTTACTTAGTATATAGTTAAAGTGTCAACTTTGAAATTATGTTTTTAATTTTCAATTTTTTTTTATATAAATGTAATTAATATGCAATAATATGTGATCTGAATATGAACACTTTTAGGAAGATGTCAGAAACTAACAGCTCCCTAAATTTATGTCACAATTATTTTAGAACTTTCACTTTGTTTCAATGTTTCCACTAACTTTCAGTCATTTATAAATAAATATTCAAATCAGGAATTTATATGAATAATTATCGCATAACCTTGGAATTTGCCATCCTCTTACTACTCTAAGCACCACTAGGTTAATAATCCAAATGGTCTGTTATTCAAAAGTTTGTAAGGACTATAGGAAGTAATAGATCTCAAGTTATGATCAAAGGACCTTGAGCCTCAAAGTTTGCTACTTGCCCACCACACTAAATGATAGTGCAAAAATTCAAATGGTGAATTGCTTGTGAATTTATAAAAAGCACAGTCACTAGAAATAATTTAACTGGACCAAGACCAATAAACCATGAGATTAAGAATCTGCCACTTTTGATCTACACAAAAAAATCTGATCTTACAAACATTTTAAACATTTTTTTTTTTTGCATTAAAATGCTTATTGAGTTGAATATATATCCCCCATTATACAGAATAATTTATTGGTATAAAAGTAAATAATTTCTGGTACACAAATTTTATATGACCTTCCAAGCAACTAATCATTTGGTCATTTTGTTTGCTGTATTGATTTCATTGCATTAGTAAGGTGATAGATTCAAGAGATTTCTGGATTAAAACATAATTTGTCACTCCTTATACTTGGTAGTCATGTGATAGAAAAATAATTCATTCTTTGAATTTGGATTATTATTTACACTTTCATAATGTTTATAAAAATTAATCCAATCAATTTATTGACTTGATATTTTTAATTAGGTTTAACAGTAGGTTTTATTCATTTATCAAATCTATTATTTTATTGTATACTCATTCATCCATCTATTTACTACTTAAAATAAATAAATAAAGATTATATGATTTGGTATATGATGTAAATGTGTTAAGAAAACAATATGTGAAAAAAAATACGTGATGCTACTAGGTTCATTGTGAGGTCAAATTTGGTAATTTTAATGACTTTTATTTTTCATACTATTTACATCTTTTACACATTCAGATAATAATAAAAGCATGTATGTATACATGTCCATTTAATCCAATAACACATGTGTAAAGATTAATATCCTTCCACAAGGTTATAATTATATACATTACTAAATTATTTATTTACACATATTCAACTAGCTCCAAATCACAGGTAAATGAAAATGAGAAACCTTCCTTTCCATGTGATATATAAACTTAATTTGTGCAAATAATTCGTCAGTTGAAATATCAGGTTTATATAATAAGTTCTTGTTCTCATTTAAGCATGGCAATAAGGGTTGGTTGATTTAAAATAAGCTCTGAGCATAAGTGTTACACATATGATTTTAAAACACTGCTGAGTGAGTGCACATAAATTTAATCTAATAAAACATTTGTGAAGAGGAATTTCCTTTAACAATTATTACACTTATATACATCATTAAATTATTTATTTACACACACACACACATATATATATATATATGTGTGTGTGTGTGCAAATATCGAATATGTTGAGTTATCTATTTAAATTACTTAATTAGAAAGCACTTAGCCTGACAACTGCCCCAGGCAAGTGTTAAAGTATATATATATATATATATATCTATGGTATATATATATATATATATATATATATATATATACCATAGACAATATGTAATAAAATAAATTTTACAAGAGTATGTAGATAATTATCAATTATTATGGGAATAAATTTTGGTATAAACCAATATTTATTACTTTTCTAAGCCAGGGTTTCAATAGGGCATATCTTTATTAAAGTATGACTAAAATGAATATTAGAAAATACATTGGCATATTCACATGCATATAAACATACATTAATCTAGTCACTTATCATATATTTGTATATTTGCATGTGTAAATTGGCCAAACAATTGGCTATGTCATTAGATTCAATGATTAGTGCTTGTTAAAATAAATGCTATTGGCTCATATTTATGGTATTCTAAGGGTTAATTATGTGTAATGCTTCTTTTATTCTTCATTTTCTATTATTATTGTCTAGGCACATAATTTTAGCATCATTAGTTTAAAGGAATGACCAGATCATTTTCTTACAGTCTACAAATACTTTGCATTTAGCTCTGTTATATAAATGAATATGCCAAGTGATTCTTGATTTTAAGTTTGCACAACTCTCTCCATAATATCTGACATTTCAAAATTGACAATTGTTTTATACCAAAATTTATTACTGTAATAGTTGATAATTATCTATATACACTTGTAGAATTTATTTTATTATATGTATATAACAATAGAACTGACATTTCTTTCTGTACTCTGTCAACATCATATCTTTTTTCTTTGTCAGAAAACTTACAAGAATATAATGATCATTTTTGCACTCCTAGACTTGAGTAGTTTTTATGAAATATATTTTACATTATCTGAATTAAATGAAGTTGTGCTTTTATCAAGTTTGAACCTGAATTTGATACTGAATTACATCATGTATCAGAAAAATTAACTTCATAAGGTCTGAAAGTGCAGGAATAAATAATTGTATTATTTTTGCAGTCATTCTGATGAAAAGAATTGGGTAGTACATTTATATTGATTATGTGGGAAAAGGAAGTTAATCTAATTGTCTAACATTGAATTTGATGGTGCTTTATTATATATATATTGAAATGAATGTTTTTATGGGCAAAAATCATGTTTTCAGTGGCAACTGTGTTAAAATAAAAGTAAAATACCTAACATTTCAACAAGATAATACATGTCCTCAGTTGGAAATCATGTGATCATTGCTGAGATAGTAATTGCATAGTTGTTGATCATTTTGGCTTAAATTTGGTGGTGTTTTATTATATTCATTTGTGTGAAGAAGCCTTCCATATGATGCTAGTTTTATTAGAGAAATAGAAATAATTAAAAAATTTTGTTATAGAGAATGATATTCATACACATGTTTGTTTATAATAAGAACTGCATATTTAATAAGATGGATGATATAAAATCTTTTATAATACTAATTTAAAATATTTGACATTTATTTTACATCAATAATATTTTTCTAGTTTCTCCATAATTGTGAGGATGAGAGAGAGATAAAAACTGAAGATGCATCTCTTTGTAACTAATAACTTTTTAAGCATGTAATTGAGTTTATTTATTTTGAGGAATTGGAAATTATGTAACATTTTAAATAATCTTAGCTTTCTTATCAGCCTATAGAAGTTACATTAGTGGATTATATAATGTTGGACAGAGAATTTTTAGATAGAATGTGAAAAGATGTAACTAGATACACATTAGTGGTGACTTGTATGCAGTAAACGAGAACAATCAGAATGACTTTGTATATATCTTTACTTTTTTAAAGAAAATAAAAAAAAATATGTTTAAAATCTTTGAAATGTTTGATAAAATGTAAATAAATCAAATAGTATATTGGAGACTTCATAAGACTTACAGTAACTGGAGGGTAAAAGGCTAGACCATACTTCATGGACCATGAGTTCTAACTCAGAGCACTGTATCAAACAATATATAATTAAGTTTTCTAAATATTAATTAAAATAAATTATCCATAAACAGTATTTAATTAGATTATGTGGAGAAAATAAATACTTTGAACAAGAAAGTTTTTATAATATGCAAAGCTAAAGATAGACAACAATTTATTTCCATGTATTTACATAAAACTTGGGCTCAATATGTAAATAAAATATTAGATACATAATTGTGAGCATTGAGAAAAGAAGATAGAGAAGTTGGTTTAAAAATAGTTAGATTTGGGAAAACATTATGAATGAAAAAATTGGTTTGGAGTTATATAAAAATAAAAGTTATATAAACACATGAAGATATATATTAACTCTAAAGAGTGTTTGTTATTATTTGGTATAAATCCAGGAGATTTAAATACTTAGAAAAGATGCAGAAATGAAATAAGAATTCGAATTGTAGATGTTGTTTATGTAAAGATAGGACATAGAATATTGAATATTTATATTTAGAATGTAGAATATTGAAGAAAAATTAGGATGAAAAGTGGAAAAAATTAAAAGAAAGGAAATAAAAAAGATAGAGAATTTATGATTTTGTGACAAGGACTACTGAAGTAGAACTGTCAAACAACTTTCATTAAAATGGGATAGAAGAGTAAAATTAATTAACCAAAACTAGAAAAATAATTGGGTAATAAGAAGCAAGAAGTAGATAAATTCATTGTGATAAGTAAGGGATTTGGTGAAAAAGAATGATTAATGTAGCTAACATGGTTTCTGGGCAAATAGATTATGCTTGAAGATTTTTGAATTCATTTAAGTATAAAGTATTTTACATTATATCATTTTTTAAATTCATTTAAGTATAAAATATTTTATATTATATCATTATGCCAAATATAGTATACTTATATTCATTAATCTTAGTTTCAAATGTCATCTTAATTTTGTCCACAAAATATGTCTACGTTTTGGAAAAATACAGTTGGTATCGGTTTCAGCTAATAACTATTTCTTTATTACATATTTAAATCTCAATGTGTTATAAACATTGCTTATTTTAATTATCTAAAATACCTTGATATGGTTTTTTGTTAAATAATATTTAGTTTTTTTTTATTATTTAATTAATATGATGCACTTCACAAAAAAGTATCTGAATTGTATTTAAATCTTTAGTAAATATATTGTGATAATTTGTCTATACTATAATTATTAATAATGTATAATTAGCTGTTTGTTTTTAAATCTTAATGTGTATGGGTTTTTTTAGAATGATAGATTGGCAGAATCTGGACTTCAAGATATATGGGTAATGACTCAGTTTAGTCAGTTCCAGGCCTCAAATTTCCTATGGATTCCTAAGAACTAAACCATTTATTTATTTATTTAAAAACTTCAATTTTTTTTTTTAATGGAAAACTAGCACAAATATTAATACATCACATTCCTAATGTTTCAAATATTTTATGACCATTTTAAGAGGAAAAATATTAATTTTAGTGCAAACATACAACTATATACCTAAATAATTGGTGAAAAAGTTTGTATTAAAATTTGTTATTTAATTTGCATGTTAAACTCATAATAAATAAAAAAGATGCGTTATTGTTTCATAACATTTTTTGATTGAAAAAATGAATAAGGTTGTATTAAAAATGATAAGTTGAACATTATTTTTAATTGTATAAACTGAATCAAGATTAATAAAAAAAGTGTTTACTAACCAAAATTTATTTAATATAACTTTTTAACATTAATTTTTTTTATAATGTACATATGTTATCATCTTTATTTATTTTTGTTATAAAATATAGGAAATTTTTTCTGTAATTTGTTTACAACTTATATGATAAGGTTAAAAATAGGATACATTAAATGGTATTCAAAGAAGAAAAAAGTTTGATGCTGTTTATTATCTTGTTACAAATCTTCGAGTGTACGTGATTATATTGTGTGCTACACAAAGTTTAACTTTTCATTTTACTCGGTAAATGTTGGTTCACATACTATAACTGAAAAATTGAAACTGCAATGGACCCATCACCCCCCTCTCCAATCCAGAGAAGAAGAAAAACAGTGCCTGAAACAATCCTCTCATACCCTCATCCCAGTTGCCCCCATAGCGCTAGGATTTAGGCCCTGGGGACCCCCCAAGTCCCAGATTCTCTCATCTAGACAGTAGAGATGAATGAAACTGCAGACCCAATCTAAGAAAATTGATTTACACAGTGCAATACAAAAATTCTAACCATCATTAATAACATCATCTACATTGTCCTAGAAATGAGAAAATCTATGCCAGTAATGATCCCCTCACACCCTCATTCCAGCCGGTCTGAAAACTAGGACTTAGGCTCCAGGGACCCTTCCAGCCACCAGTTTCCCCCATCCAGGAAACAAAGATGAGTCAAAGAGGGGTTTTAAACAAAATATAAAATCACATCAGCAATCTCTAAGTTTTCAATGGCTGATACATATTATGTTCAATTTGAAGATCACTTTTCCATTTTATGCAGTAACTGTTGATTTGCAAAGTCTTTTGCAGAAAACCAATTGACAGGTTGAATTTGTCCTAATTTATCCAGTGAAATCTAGAAACATTTATCTGTAAGATGGATAACTATTGATAGAATTCCAATGTTATAAAGTAACTGCTGAGTTATACCACAAAATACAGAAACCAGAGCTCAATGAAACACATCATTCCCCACCAAAACTAGAAAGTCAATGCAGATACTCATCCCCAAAGCATTTACAACCCAACTGGCCTCCCAATGGCAGAGGTTCAAGATCCTGGTACCCTCCAACCACAAGATTCATCCACCCTAGTGGGAAGGATGAGTGAAACACTCGCTCAAACCCTAATATAAATCACAGCGAAAATTACCAGAACTTTCAATGGCTGACAACTAAGTTTTTCTCTTGTTATGAAAATCAAAAACTTTAATATATATATATATATTAATTAGAGAAAATATAACTTACTATTAAAAATTTTCGACTGAACGTTTTCGAAAACGTTCAGCTGAAAATTTTTAATAGTAAGTTATATTTTCTCTAATTAATAATTACAATTAAGTATTTTTTGTTTTTACATATAAGGAGAAATTAAAACCATATTTATATATATATATTAGAAAATAAACACTTATATTATATGCTATATAACCATCAATTCAAAGATCAGCAAGGCAACTGTTAATTTACGTAGTGTAATGTAGAACTTAAAATGACAAATTGCAATTAGACAGTGTTGTTTTGGTTGCATTAATCTGTAAGCTGCTTAACTGTTGATAGTAATCTAAGGTTATAATTCAGGATGATTTATCAATTCCATAATTCAAATATGAATGGCATTCAAAAGTCAATTCAAAGTTGTAAAAAGCAACTGTTGATATATATAGTGTAATGTAGAAATTAAAATGATTGATTGAATTTTGACTGTAATATTTTGCTGCCTTTATCCATGATATGATTCACTGTTGGTGGTAATAAAATCTTGTGATCATCTAGAGAGATAATTTATATTTGAAAAGAGAGCTAAGAAGATACTCTTTTAAATAGGAATAATTTTAGAGACATTTAATTCCCTAAATTAAAAAAAATGGAACTAAAATGGGGAGCCAGTAACAGAGTAAACTGGAGTCCTTGGCTCCCTCTATATTTATTTGTTGAGTTTTTGGATGTAAGTTGCTGAATTACTTTTTGCTTAAAATATTGATGTCATAGCTGCTGATAATTAGTAAGTTTGTAAATGTATGTGACTTGGGTTTTAGGTTCAATCTTAGACAATCTGCCATAAATGAATTGATTTGCCATTTATTTATTACACATAGTGTACAAATACTATAAATGTGTAATGTCAGGGATTTTAAATTAATAGTAATTGATAGTTTTTTTTAAGAACATCAAAAGCTAAAAGATGTCTATGTTTACACTAATATATTCTCATTTCAATTCTTTATTATATATACATAATCAATAAAGCAAGTCACATATTGTATAACTTTTTTTTTAAATTTTATATTTCCATAACCAGACTGATCAGTTTTGAGTTTATGACTTACCTCAGTAAAAAGGTAAACTAACTCCAAAGACAGCACTTTTCTAATACATATCTCTTAAGTAGAAAATCTGAAAATTTTAAACATATACAAGTCTAAAAAGCCTTTGAGGCTTTGGCAATGTTATATTTCAAAGGCTTTTAAAATATGGTAGATCTGAATTTGGTTGAGTTCCATATAGCTATTTAAGTTAGATTCCTGGATTTAAAGACATTTACATATCTACCTGTAATACAAATTTATAATAGAAGCTTAAAAAACAAAGTTACGCAATATATGACTTGCTTTATTGATTTATTACAATTTTTCCTTTGAAGTTTTGGTAATATGTTTGATCTGAGTTTGGTTCAGTGCCATATAGCTATTTAATTTAGATAGCTGGATTTAAAGACATGTACATGTCTAAAAATATCAGATTTTTTACTAAACAGATAAGTGCTGACTTTTGAGCTCGTATTTTGGATGTAATGCTGAATGTTCTAGTCCTCACTGAGGTAAGCCATAAGCTTGAAACCAGTTGGTCTGGAGATGGGAATATTCTAGATAGAGATTTTAAATGGGTTCTTTTGCATAGATTTTGAATTCTTTGTTTTTCAGCACTTATAAAATAAAGCTTGATTAGAGCTATTGGTAAGCTCCTCTAGTGAATATATATATATATATATATATATATATATATATATATGGATATAATATTCTTAATTCAATTCTTATTATATATATATAATAAGAATATGTGCTTAATATTTTATATAATGTTGTGAAATTAACACATTGCAATTTTTTATATATAAATACAATACTCTCTTGCATTAGCACATGATAATAAATTTTATTCTGTTGCCTTTAAAATGTTTTGTCACAGACTCATGTTAGAAGGTACTTTAATTATATCCAAACAAGTGAAAAATTTATATATATATATATATCTTCATTTGTGTTACAAGTTACCGCTTATTTGGAAAATAATGCAAACCTTTGAGTCTCAATTAACACTTAACAGTTTAATATGATTACAATTATTTGTACAATAAAGGTCTTTAAGAACTATGAATAATAAAATATTTTCAATAGAAAATTATTTCATGGACGTGCCATATAAATTATACGCTAGTTAGAAAATGATGTCAAAAATGTATTGGACCAAAAAAGTACTGGACCAAAAAATTTCAAGTATAAGTCTTTAAAAAAGTGACAATCGTTAAGCGTTGTTAGCCGAGAGGTCAGCGCAGCCGCCTTGCAAGCAGTTGGTTGCAGACGGTTGTTGCGGGTTCGCCTCCTGGCCGATGCTATGACATATGGAAAAAAAGGTGACAATCTCTATTAGATCATGAGTTATACATTTTCAAAGTGTATATACATTTTTGAACACTATATTCTATAACCGAGCATGATTAAATATTAAAATTTTTATATTCAAACCTAACAAAACAAAAAAACAATTTATTTTTGTTTTCTATTTAAAAGGATTTGGAGCACCTAAAGAGAATAATTGTCAAATTTGAGTTGTTTTTGTATTTTCACTAGTGTTATTTTGACTTTATGTGATGAATGTCAATATGTATGTATGAATGTGTGTATGTATGTCTGTCTGTCTGTCTGTATGTATGTATGTATGTATGTTTGTATGTATGTATGTATGTATTTATGAATAAATGTATATATGACTACCTATCTATCTATCTATCTATCCATCCATCCATCCATCCATCTATCTATCCATCCATCCATCCATCCATCCATCCATCCATCCATCCATCCATCCATCCATCCATCCATCCATCCATCCATCCATCCATCCATCCATCCATCCATCCATCCATCCATCCATCCATCCATCTATCTATCTATCTATCTATCTATCTATCTATCTATCTATCTATCTATCTATCTATCTATCTATCTATCTATCTATCTATCTATCTATCTATCTATCTATCTATCTATCTATCTATGTACAATACTCCCTATAAAAAGTTATTGAAGAAATTAAATTAATTTTGTTTGAAAAAAATATGAATTTAAAATTGTCACCAGTAAAAAAAATAATCGTTATTTACTTGATAAAACCAGAGTAGCTCTCTATTCTAGTATAATCTAAAGTAAGCTCAATCAATTAGTGATACTGACATTAGGGCCTTTAAATCTCAACGTTTAGATCTGGTTTTTTCTTTTTATCTATGGAACTTAAGATTCAGCACTGGAAATAATAAAATTGTATATTTACTAATCATCTTAACTTCACTTCTTTATTGAAATTAAAACCCTAAAATTCAAAACATCCTAATTGTTTGCAATGTACTTGGTATTTGTAAAAGTGCTTAACATTTTATCATCTACCTAATAAACTTAATACAAGCATAACAAAATATATAGAGTCTTTTTAAGTGCTTTCCATTTACAAGTCTATAGTAACCAAGAGTTTTTAGAAACTGTATATTTTAGTATCTTCAATACTTTACTAAATCTATTCATCATTTCATTCACACTTGACATGTTAATAATAACAACAAATCAATCATTTTTTAAGCTCATACAATATAATGATAAAACAATGTGAAGTGATGTATTTGGCTTCTCCTTAAACCAAGTCAAAAATATCTCAGCAATTATGCCCAGATAAACCTGTTACCCACTTTATTTTCCATTCCCCACTCTAAGTCTTCCCATATTCTGCCCCATCCCATTTCCACAACATAATCTTTGTCAACTCTATGGCCTTTATATCTAAATCCCCCTTATCTTTTCACAAACCTAGCATAAAAACTAATAACTCACTTTCTGTATAGTCACTTTGTTCATACCTATTCTCCCATAACTTCACTATCTGTACCTTTTCTGCTTTCAAGCATTTACATTCAATCAACAGATTCCTAATGTTTTCTATACCTTCCTTACACAATTTGCTCACTAAATCACCCATAGTTTTCCATTTACATGTATATTCTCTTGTTGCTAAAGATCCTGTTTGAACCTTAAACAATAAACTACTTTCCTTACTATTATCATAAATTAACTCGCATCTAATATTCCATTTATTTCTATATACAAAAAGCAGCTTTGTACTGTAGCTTCATCTGTATTTAGCTTGGGAACTCAGTGATTTACACATGATAGTGCAATTCAATCTCTCTCACCAGATTGGTTCCTGGTATTTGTTTTTATCAATGAAATAGAATTCAAAGTAGGAAATAAAACAATTATGTATGCATGATAGCACATTTCAATCTCCATCTCCATATTGGTTTCTGGTATTTGTTTTTATCAATGAAATTGTATTCAATGTAGGAACTCCATAACTCCATTCCATTGTTCAAGTTAAAAACCAGAAATTCAAAATTGCATTACTGAGAGAGGCCAAACCCAACATCAAACATGGGAATAATGAATTTAATGCACTAATATCTATAATCACTGATTATTAAAGTTTATCCTACTATGTGAAATGAATAGCTGGAATAAACATTGTGATTATATAGTTCAGCAGAAAGACTCATTTAGAATTTCATACAGAGATTGACCATTGTTATGTTTTAAAAGTTTGCTGATAATTATTGTAATTGCAGACACTTCTTGATTAATAGATTTTTAAAGAATCAGAATTTTTTTCATTTGTTGAAATATTCAAAATGTGGTGGATAATCAGAGTACTGATGAGGTCAACAGATGATAGATTTATTCAGCTGTTTTTTTTAAACATATAGAGTAAAGAGTATAAGTAAAGGCATTATAGTGAATGGGTTAATGCATATTATCTACCAAAACCATATTCTGACCATTAATTTTAAATTGAGTAAACTTTAGAAATCTTTGAGATCACAAAAGATTTATAGAAAGCCAGTGCAAAATCACTCCAGATAATCATATTGTATAAATCAATAATAAATATATAGATGTTAGTCTGTTTTTCTTACTCTAATTCAGCAACTTTGTGTAGCTTAAATAATTAAAATAATCCAGATGGTAGTGCTTAATAAATATCTACATAGTACTATCCTATCTAAATCCTCTGAATAGTTTCTAGCTTATGGCTTTCATCAAATAGAAGTTTTGGATCTGTCTCTAACACAACTAGATTTTTTGGTTATGGCATAACATTTCCTCAGAACCACCATAAATTTATATTTTAATTTTTACTACCATATTAAAAAATCCATGTACTAAATGTTAATCCAAATCTCATTAATGAAAGTCATAAGCTAGAAATTATTCCAGAGATATTGTGGATATATTAAATACCATCCAACATCTATTGGTTGTCCAATCTTACAATAGGTGGCAGAATTGGATTAGGAGAAATAGATTCATTACTTAAATGTAATTTGAGCTTAGGGATCATGATGTCTGTAAGTGTTGCATAAATGTTATTTGTTAGAAGGTAAAGATCTTCGATTACTTTGGAATGGTAGGATGCCGGTGTTTGCAAAAACAATATTGTACAACTTTTTTTTACTAATAGGCGTTAAACTTATTCTTTATCTTTCAAAAGGTATTGAAAATAATACAGAAAAAATAAGATGGTAGTTGCCAAATATATTTGAAAAAATATTATTCTAAAGAAAATGTACAGTTACACTTAAAAAGAAATCTAGTAATGAAGAAAAACCATGGATAACTAAGCTATTTATGTTTCATCTTTACAGTATTGTTGTAAAGCATTTGAACTGAAGATTTTAATATAGGACTCAGAACCATACATTTTAATAGGCTTTTAAACTATCTTTATTTCTTGCCCATCAATGATGAATACATCTTTTTTCTCTTACTACATATTCTGTTTTTCCAAAAGTGATACTTAATTTTTTTTGTAGTATTCTTTATAACTTGTCCATAAAAACCTATGAAGAAATGCAACAGACTTTATATTCTACATACTCTGGTCTGTAATCACTTGATTATCTAAAAGTAATAATTTAATAAATGTGTGTATTATATAATTTTATATTTATTTATTTTCCATTTTATCCATTTTTTTTGAAACCATATCAATGTAGATTTTGAATAAAGTTGTTGATTTGCAACATCTATGCAATATATCTTTTGCTGTCAATATTTTCTGACAATCCCTGATATATCTTATTTAACATTTCTTTTTTTTGTGTATTTTTCTAATTACATTAATCAATTAATCATCAGTCTGAATTATTATTACAAAGTTTTTTCAAGATGATATATATCATATATATATATATATATATATATGATATATATATAAACTTATGTTTATATATATATATATATATATATATATATTATGTTTATGTTTAATTCTATCCACTAACTGCTTAACTATAAATAAAGGATTCACACACACCTTCCTTATTATGAAACTGCATGATTGTTCAAATGTTTCATATCATTTTCCAACCTCTTCCTATAAATCTTCACAATACCTACATTATAATGTTGGAAACGTGTTCTCTAAAGTTAATGCATTTTAATTATGTCTCTTTTCTTAAAGACTACAGATATACACCTAAGAATATCTCTTCTGGTACATTTTCTCTGTAAATATAATGTTCATTAAACTAATAATTAATTTGACAATTTTTTTCATCTTAATTTATACTCTCCAATTAATTCTTTCTCTTTTGGGTACCTTTCATTATTTCCATATCCTAATTTAACTTAATAATCTCTCTTTTGTAATCTCCAATTTCTTTCTGTTACAACCCTTCATGGCTTGTTTTATTCATATAAAATATTGTTATAATATGTAATATTTTCCTTTACTACAATCATAATCATTTAATCATAAAAAAATATTTTTCTCTTCTCTGGTTCTTTTGAAATCCTAATTTACCTTAACATATTTTATATTCCATTGTTGAATCTTCTTTGTTCTCTTAACTTTCTACATCATTAGTTAGTGTTCTTTAATTTTCTTTTTTTAAACTTTTATTTATAAAACCCATTGTTGGTATGCTTTACTTTTTCCTTCTAATTTCACTACTATACTTTTTTAAATCCATGTTCTACTTCTCATTTCTTCTTTTTATCCCAGAATTTCATATGCCTCATATGTAATCTTTTTTTAAAATTTCATCTGAATTGTTACCCAGATTTTCTTCTAGTTATTTTTCTGATTTCTTTCTAAACACTTATTATGAATCAATTCTACATTCTATGTTATTTTGTTTTTATACTCCATCACAGGAAAAAATAATATACAGCCTTTAAGCAACAGTGATCACTGCAGAATTATCCATATTTATTTAACATTTTTTTTGTTGTTAATTTAATTTCTATTACAAACTCTCATAGTTAATATTTTATTTCATTTGTATTGATTAAAATTTTAATTTTTATTGTTTGTTGTGGTGAAGTTTTTTTTTTTTTTACTAGCATTCCAGTCTCATTTACGACCTTGTACAATGTTCAAAATTATGTATCTGCCAAAAGCATATTATTTTACATTGCTATTTATTGGGTTATGTCATCAAATCACAGTGTATAAAAAAAAGTGTTTTGCATTCTTTTCTTTCTATAAATTTGAAGACTTTTCAATAAAAATATCATTTTTATAAAAAAAAAAAATTGTTCATTGCAAGTGGCAGAAAGATATTTATCAAGCTTCAAAATATGCTACACGATCAAGAAATATGGCTTTGTTATTTAAAAAATAAACTTTATATTATAAAGGTAATATACTCAATTAAAAATTTTATTAACACGCACACACCCAAATAAAAATTATAAATTATACTTTTAACTTGTAATAAGTCTTTGCAACAAAAAATATATAAAATAAGAATAAATAAAATTTGCATAAAATTACAAAGAAGCATTATTATTATTGAATAACTCCGTGTGTGTAAATTTAAAAAAAATCAGATATATTAATCTTTAACTTGAGGTTTAAAGTTTATATCTGTGCTAGAGATAATCTCTAGTTTCGAAAATGATTAGTAATAATCATTATTGTCCTTATCTGAAATGGATAGCGTCAAAGTTGTGAGTGGAGGGAGTTTGACAATGGTAAATGAAAATGTAACAATTTACTCTAGATAAATACTCTTCATATAATAGAGATATATATGAAAGATGGTGACCTGGACCAACTGATGAGTGCTAGTTCAGCACGAAATGCATCTTGGGGGGCATTTGTCTTTTATTGTAACTTTATTTATATGAATTTAAAAAGAATGGGGAAGTATGGAGGTGTTTATTATATCTATAAAGCATTATTATATAAATCAATAATAAAATTATATTTGTTCCATTTTCGACATTAATTATATATATATAATCGATTGCATTTACTTAAACCGATTTAATCCGAATAATTTT
Source organism: Epiperipatus broadwayi (assembly GCA_028023455.1). Lineage (NCBI taxonomy): Eukaryota > Metazoa > Onychophora > Udeonychophora > Euonychophora > Peripatidae > Epiperipatus > Epiperipatus broadwayi. Next base: position 2,415,682 of record JAQFVV010012479.1, on the reverse strand, counting down.
AAGCTCTAAAGAAAACATTTTTCATTTAAAAAAAAAAAACGCTTTGAATCTTGCCATACAAAAAAGATTAAGACCACAAAATTAAATAGTTTCAAAATGTGTCCACAGAGGACTGAATGAAAGATAATCGTGAAATGTTCAATATCTGCTAAGCCACTTCAACTAAATGAAAGAATAAATAATGGTAATTTAGTATTGCAAAAGAGAATTAGAACTTTTTTTTGGAAACGTAACATTTTATATAAGATAATGTGATATATGCATGTACGTGCTTTATATTTCATACCTAAATATGAGGTTGATCTTTTAAGTAAGCTTCCAAAAATAAGAGTTGATAAAATCATTATCACTATTATTTATCTTGCAAAAGACAGGATCCATATATGAGATTGGTTTATTTTTCCAAACCTTTCTGTTTTTAATTTTATATTTAAAAACATTGTAACTATTTCTCCCCAATATGATTAATCTTTTTTTTTTCTTTTACTACATACAGATATTTGCAATTAATCATTCCCCTACTCCTAGTTTATGCTGAATGCATTTCCTAATCTTTTTCAAAATTTTATCAAAAATAATCTGTTTCATTTCCTATTACATTGCTAACTTCATTTTTATTAATTATCTTGGCCATTTTTCTTCCAACGCGCTATTTCTAAACCATCTATTTTTCTTATTACATTTCGGACATTATTTTTAGCATATAAACTTTAAACTTTACTTAAAGATGAATATATTTATTACTATTAAAGACAATCATATGTCAAGCGTTGTTAGCCGAGAGGATAGCGCAGTCGACTTGCAAGCAAGCAGTTGGTTGCAACGGTTGTTGCCGGTTCGCCTCCCGGCCGATGCTATGACATATGGGGGAAAAAAGACAATCATGTGGATTAATTATTTCAACTCTATTCCACTTTTTTTCATGTGTAATAAAAACATTGATTCTAACATCTAGAGTATATTTGGGGAAATTAAAGTTATATATATATTGTAAGGTGCAGTCTTACATCCCTCTAAAACCATTAAACACAATTTTACCTAATTCAAACCAAAACCCACAATAACAACATTTTTCACCTTTGATAGAAAACAAAATATATGTATAATGAGAAAGCAAATCAATTAAAAAAATTTTACAAAAAAAAAAAAAGAATGAAAATAGTCTCAAATACTGTAGTTGAGAAACAATTATTTGTTTCAACAATTAAACGTTTAATTTATTTTTATGATAAATACGTTGTCTAAACTAAACCATAAAATGTAGATACTAATACTTAACGTTTGTTAAAAACCTCTAGTCAATTGTTGCTAATTCAAACAAATTATTACAATACAGGGAAAGGATAATTAGATTTAGATGCAAGCAAGAGATTAAAAAAATACTTAAAGGAAAGAAATAACAAACAAAATTTTTGATTGTTATTAACATATTATACATAGATATTAATCAACAAATGATGTAAATAATTAATCCAAGTTATGACCACAAAGATGCTGCTTGAAATCATTAAATTCATATTAAATCTAACTACCTCATTTTGATAAACAACAAAAAATTAAAACAAATGACCTCAAAAATTAGACAAAAAGCATCTAAACAACATGCACAAATTTTGAGCCGAAAAATCGAACTTGCTGTTCCGACATAGAAGTCTGCCACCATTAAAGTAAAAACTTTAAACGAAAATACCTTTTAGGATAGTAACTAAAGCTAAATTAAAGGCATATGAAACTAAGGGATTTTAAATTAAAAGTCTCAAAAACGGCTTTAAATTATTCAATTGCTCCAGAGTGCTTTCAAGTTCAAGCCAGAGATCAAATTAAGTCTCCTAACTCAAGATATCTAACAGCAAATATCTTGCTTTTTAATTCACTCAAGAACTTTTAGTAAAGACATCTATAGAAACACACACAACCATGCATTGTTAAGTGTGAAGTGACATCAGGGAAATAAAGTTGTCACATATAGAGCTGTAACTGCCAAAACCAAATTTAATTTGACCCAACATTTATTCATCTATGCTGCACACAACTTCTACTTTATTATTAGATATGAAGCTAAGAACCAACATCTCAAATCAGGCCATATAAGAGAGAAATTAAGATCAACATAACAAACATTCTAAAACAATCGAAACTCACCAACTGAAACATGAAATGGATTAATGAGAATAGTTATTCTTTTTAGGACTGTTTCCTTAAGGACCCTTAATTGATTTTTAGGTTGACAACATCTTGTTTAATTTACTTTATGTAAATGTTTCATTAATTTTTTTCCTTTATTGCAGATTGAAGGCGGGGGGGGGTGCTAAATTATTAATATGTTACAGAAGGTATAAGCATCATTAGCTTTATTGTAAATTGAAATAAAATGTAGGCCCAAGTGTGAACTTGCTTGTGAATAGATCTAATCTTCACCAGGGGAAAGGGAAGATTTTACCCTATTCTAACTTAAATACCAACACTTGAATAGTGACAGTGTTATTACTTTTTTGTTTGTTATCACTAATCATTTAGTTATTTATTTATTTGTTTTCAGTGTATATGATTAATTATCTCTAATGTGAATGACCTTTCCTGTCTTTGCAGTAACCAATCATAATAGAAGGGGAAAATTCAATGTCACCACCACATGATTGATATGAACTAATCAATAAACTTATTGGAGATAACAAATTATGAGTTTGATAAAGTTAAATTATAAATAACCAGAAGTTATAATTTAATTATTTTTGTTAGTATTGATATTAAATGCTTATTCTTTGAAAAGAAAAGAGGTTGGATCAACAAATATTAACAGTAATAATTAAAGAATATTCATAGATGTCTAAGTAAATTATTTATCTTTGTTAGAACCTAATTGTCTAAATTATGTTAAATGTAAATAAATTTGTTAAATATATGGTTTTAAATTAAAGACTGTCATTTGTATTTTTTCTGTATTCAGTTCTCAATCTATCACACACTCTCACATACTCACATATTATAAATAGTGATATTGATGTACTCTGAAGTAGAATATCATGCATATTCTTCCTGAGTTCGAATTCTGAAGATAAGAAAAGCTAAAGAGGAGATGAGTATACAGATATATTGCAGCACATGTTTGTGCATTATTACATCATCTCCCAGGCATGAGCTCAGAGAGGACAGGACTCTATATATATTTAGAAACCCAAGATAAACTTTTTCATCCATTCTGATGACCTATAAAGTCTATTGTGACATAAGGACAGAACATGTTCCATTACAATATGGATATGACAATAATATTGGAATCAACAAGTGTTTTGAGTGTTTTATTATCAGATTTTCAATGATATGGATGGCTGAAGAGCTGGAGGGTGGAAAATTGAAGCTTATTCATTAAAGTTTGAAGATTTTTTATTCTAGTATAAACTCAGCACTGATTGGCTGTATATATGTGTGGCAGATGGTGATCTGGACAAACTGGTGATTACTGGTTCAGCATGAAATACATATATTGGTGATCATTTTTCTTTTTCATATGTATGTGGTCATGTGTATCAGTTGTATAAGGTGGAGTGAATAGCTGTGGAGAGCTTGAAAGTCTGAGTTCAAATAAGAAATAAATATAAATATTTTTAACAGTCTAGAAAATATAGGGTTAATAAAGAAAAATATGGGGTTACAATTGGGTAGCCTTTTGTAACAGTATAACACATTAGGCTGAATTATAAGTTTATGGGAAACCATCACCAACTCCAAATAAACAAAATATAAAATGAAATATAAAAGAAATGATAATTAATATAATGAGCATGAGAAATCAGCAAAGAATTAATTATAAATTCATCCAGTATTTGAGAATAATCATCATTCATCATTATAAATGATCAACAAAAAAAAAAACAAATCAACAAACAATCAATCTTGTGACTGGATTTGAAATGGTTCTATTATAGATCAGATTAATCATTTAATTGCCAAATTTAGGGCAGCAACACAACACAATAGTTTGTCTGCACAGACTAAAGTGATAATACATATGAATATATAACAAAAATAAAATAATACTGAGGAACTAAAACACACTGATCATTATCAATGCCCTGGCCATACAGTGCCATTAATGCACTGGCCAAAAATACATTATTTTAAATTAATAATAAATTAATTGTAGTGTCTAAAATGTAAAGAATATATCTTTGTGCCATCCAAGATTATTTATTCCAAATACCAACCCAAACCCCTAATCCATATAAATAACTGTTATGTGTATATGTTTTATAATGAAGATTTTTACAGTCAAACATGCAGTTAGAGTAATATTTGGGACATACTGTGTATCAGTTTTCTACATTGGAAAAATTACTATGATTAGACGTAGTTGTTAAAATATCAAATAATTATGACACAAGAAAATATAGAAAGATTTGTTATCTTTTCTACAACAATAGTAGAAGAACTATCTGATAAAATATCTAATGGACAGATTTTAATTCACATATAGTTTCATTATTATTTGAGACTATATATATAGCATGCTAATAGTTTTAAACAAGCTTATTTTACTTTTAATTATTATTATTATTTTTACCAATAAATGCTAGATTTGTTGACATATAGAATGACTGAATATTTCAGATTTGCTACTTGGTAGTTAATTATTAGATAAATGCTGGGCTTGAGTTTGTATTTTGTGATCTGGTATCTGGAAGTCTTATAACTTCACTGATGAGAGGCACTAGCTCAAAACAGGTTTAGGATGGAGGTAAGTCTAAATAGAGATTTTGAATGCATTATCTCTTGCTGCATTTATCAGTAAAAAAAAATAGTAATAAAAAATAAAAATAAAATAAGCTTGCTTGCCGCTATTAGCATGCTCTTTATATTACATTTGTAAATACAAGCTAAATAAGTCATGTGATGTATGACTTGATTTCATTAATTAATATATGTTAATACAAATCTGATGCTTAAACAAACTGATAGCTTATGTGATTATCAGCAATTTGTGGTTAAGATACAAATATTTGATATTCTATTGGTTTATTTATTCTGCTCAAATTCCAACTCATCCTACTTTTTTTTGAAAAACCATAATAAAAACTTTGATTGTATTTACATTATTTAAATTTTACAATTAAATATTTATTCTATATTCTACATATTAATAATGTTTATATGATTTATTATAAATATAAGCTTACAAATGAAAAATATCCATAAAGCTAATATTTGAACTTTGCAAAATAGAAAAATAAAACTGTGAATATGTAATTGTAACAATCATTATTTTCCTATTGGATCATACCAGGTCATATAAAATATTGAACAGAATGCTTTAAAATAGAAATAAATTTTAGTTGAGTGATTATAAAAGAGTGAAAATATGTTTTCAAAATAAAAATTACACTTACCATTATTAAAATTTCAGAAAAGAATTTTTCATCAGCATTTATGAAACCAAATCTTTTTGATAGCAAAACCAATTTCTGCTTTAGTGTAAGTATATTATTATGACTTGCCTAAAACAAACACTTTAAAATAAAATTTAATTTAATCATTAATTATCATCTAAAATAAACATTTCATTAATATATTGCACAAATAAGATTAAATATATAAATAAATTACTGAAAGATACATTTTTTTCTGAAATCCTAAAACAAAAAAAAGCACCTAAATTCTCAGGCCAAATAATCTACCAATCAGCGATGTTGTTATGTTCTTTCTATTATGATCCAACCAATCAGGTCAGTGTCAGCTCCATTTCTTTAGAAAAATGCATGACATCATCAAGTTTTTATTTAAATAAATAATTCTAGTTCTAATTATGAAGCAAAAAAATACATAGTAACACACTAATGTTATAGATAACCATAAAATAGCAAAAAAAGTTCAAATAATAGCTGCGCAATCATAATTCTCTAAAATATCTCCAAATAAGCAATTTTATGGTGACTGATATGGAAAAACTTAAGGATGAGGATTGCATTGCTGTAATTTTTATATGCTAACCAGTTATCTCTTAGAATGGATGATATATTAACTGACTCAAACATCACATGATCACCATTCTTTATGATTACACAATAAAGCCCCAAGATATAAACTAGCCTGGAGATATTGGATGAGTAAATACTATATAGGGATTTTATGCACAAACTTTCCTGCATTCATTGATTACTTTGGCTTTCAATGAGTAGTGCTATTGCATAAAACGTTTTGCCTCTGTGAAAGTATCAGATTAATTAGTCGATTCTCAACATTACATATTATCGCTTGGGGTTAACTTTATGGGATTATTTGCTATTGTTATGTGAGCAGCTTCTTTGAATTTTCTTCTTTGTACATTGGTAAATAAATATATCAATCAACCCAGGGTAATAATAATATATAATATCTAGAAGCCATTGATTAATCTGCCTCTTTTAAAAAATAAAAATCAGAAGGACCTTCATAGATAAATCTATGAAATTTCTACTGACTGCTGCCTTTGGAGGCATAAATCAGTTTGTTAAATTTTTAAAAATATATGTGAATCTAAATGTCTGGATTCAATTCCCAAGCTATTACGGTAACTGGTTATCAGAAACACCTGAAGAAGAGAGGGGAATAATACTAATCAAAACATTGTGTTAAATGCTAACTTGTGGGTTACTAGCAGTTCAATGTTTGTGGAAAGTTTAAATAAAGTTTTCAAAAACTTTTGATTTTCAACAAGCAACAATCTGGCAAATAGACAGTTAATTTTTGAGTTAGATCATCATAATTTTTACAATGGCAGGCAAAAAGTTATCTCTCATTATTATAAGTCTGGAACAGGCAACCCCTTTTTTCTGGATGCTATATTGATAAATTAGGAAAGATAGATGCAGTTTCATGATACCTTTACCAGACATATTTACCAAAGCTAGAGCAAACACTTGATTCACTATTGCTTTAATATAGCTATATTTAAAAATTACTATCGGTATGGATTAATGGCTGAACTGACTTAAATTTACATGGTTCACTTACATCAAGCAGCTGAGTGCTAATACAGAATTTGTATTTCTTGTCCAATTCTTTCAGAATATCTTGAGATTTGGATTTTTAAAATAAATTGCTATTATTTAATTGTCTTTTTACCTCAAGACCCTGTATAAGTTCCTATCAAACTACATTCACAGCTTTGAAAAATGTTTCCTTTAATTTATACAATAATATGGCTGCTTGATCAAATATTATTCCAAACATATTAATAACTTCTATCCTATTATTGGCTTTAATTATAACATTATTAAATCAACAATTTTAATGACTTCTGGATTAATTACGTTTTTAAGTAATACTTTCACAATAAGTTTGACTTGAAATTATTATATATATATTAAGTTGTAAAATATACATTAATAAATTTTAACAGATGCTATTGCTGAAATATTTTGAAAAACGTGAAAATAACTGTTTTATTTTATTTTAGAAAAATTACGGTCAGATGATATAGACAAAAAAGTGATTAGCATATATCATGTGACAGTGATTTTTCTAAAATAAAATAGAGCGGATATGTCCACGATCTTAAAAATATTTTAATATATACATTAACGTAATAAACTTGATTTACAAAATTTTTTAAAATTAATATTGTAAATAGAGGGGATTTTAATTATCCACACTATCTCATACTACTGATACACATGAACACACACATACTACTGAGGTTCAAACCTGGCACGATTATAAATAGGTATTTAATGTAATGTTTATCTAGGTTTAGATAGCCTGGTGGTGCAAGGGTGTTTGAAAGTCTGTGTTTAAATCCCTCATATTTACAATTAAGTTCCAGGTATATGAAGAATGCCTGTATTTCATATCTTAAAAATTATTATTGTAAATTAATATTGATATAAAGAGCTCTAACTTTTAATCTTATGCCTTTAATATTTTCAGTTTAGATTGACTTTCATAAATTGTAACTATACGTAGATGCAAGTTTACTCCCTTCCTTTGCTCCAAATTATAAGGTTGAATATTCCAATTGAAAATATCTTGTGAACATACATTTACAGGAATTGATTTTTACACTTTATTTATTTCATTTTTACTGAAATAAACGATTACTTGAACTTTACCAAAATATATGTGTTTTGGCACACATGCATTCTCATTATTTAATTAAACAATCATTTACTTCTTTAAACTTTTTATACATTTATTAATTCTTTATAGTTTGAGTTGAATCCATCTACGCCTATGCATCTACCTTGTAATATGAATCACGGTCTTCACAATATTAATAAATGCACCGAGTCATATTTGTAATAATCGGAAAGGACAATAGCCTTCTGTAGTAAAATTTAAACACTAAGTATTGCTGGTTACAGATTATTGTGTAATTTAAAATAAGCGTATTAAACTTTTATATTATATGCATATTCTATTTACAATTCATATTTGTTAAGTATATTAGAATTCTAAACGCTAGCACAGAGAAACTAATTTGATTTCTAACTTTATGTAAATAAGCAGTTATTTCAAACACTGGATTAGATAAAGTAATTTTTGTAAGCATAATTTTAGTAGGTGAGAATTATAATAAAAATATTCACACTCCTTAATAAAATTAAAAAAATTTAGTATGAATAATATGAAGTGTAAAAGAAAACAACTATAACATGTATACTACATCTATATCATACGTGCACTTCATATTCATTAAATAACCAATTCAGACATAATTTGTTTGTAATGTAAACTTTACAAAAACATTTTTAGTTAATTTCTGTTTTGTTTTTTTCATATGTCATAGCATCGGCCGCGAGGAAAACCCACAACAACTGTCTGCAACCAACTGCTGGGTTATAAGGCAGCTGCGCTGACATCTCGGCTAACAACACTTGACAGTTAATTTCTGTTTTTATTTTTGTTTCCAAGTTGTTCATCAATAGTTAATTTCCAACAATAATATTTAAAACACCAATCACTAAAATTACATCTTTTTGAACAGTTTTTTAAATGCTTGTCAACATCATGAAATCTTTCTATTTTATCTTGACTTGCTTTAGTATTTCTGGCATAGATTTATATTTTATTAATGTTGGATGGAAGTCTGTGCTATGAAAATAATATAAATTTTTCATCTACAGGATTATTCCAATGACAAAATTGATGCCATTTCTACTCTATTATCTATAACCTAAACAAATGAAAATATAAGGGATAGAATTAATCATAAACTTAAAACTTTTTGTAGAAATAATATTTAAAAAAATATTCCTTTGACTTTGAAAAGAAAGTTCTTAATAAAACCATTCTGCTAGTTGTTATTTATGGATACTTAACAAAAGTCAATACATAGACTTCAAGCCACTCATTAATATTTAGAAAGATATATGTTGAGAGTAACAAGAAGGGAATGGATGCGAGAATAAACAAATAGTATTGGCATTATTAAAAAACTAATATACTGAATTGGAGTTAGCTGAACATGTTTCTAGAAGAGATAATAATGGTCAGTTGAAATTTTAAACTCAATTCCAATGAATTGTAAACAATATAAAAAACACACGTTATATGGATGAGTGAAATAAAAAAGTTTGTTGGACAAAGAGAAGAGAAACCATGAATTGGAAAACTGAATTAAATGTGAAGACAGAATTATCCTGAAATTGATTGATAATGATTGAAAGTGAAGCTGATGATGTTTTTTTATTATTTAGAAACATGAACCCAGTTTATATTACTTCAATTGTTACATGTAAATAATCTATTTCCATTTTCACCAAATTAAATTTTATTTGTTCCCCTAGTCTAAATTTTACAATTTTTAATGGGCAAGTTTGCATTTTAGTTTCAGATTTTTTAGTCCTACATAAGACATCAACAAATAGACAACAAAAGTACTAATTTTACCATGTTATGTAGACTAAATGTATTATAAAAGTTGTTTGGATGAATGAAAATAGAATATTATGATAGTGATAATATTTGATAAATTGGTAATACGTGGTTATAAATTATCATTTACCATTTTGTATCACAACTTTAATATAGTTTTACTGCCTGTTTTAATGCCTCAATAACTCATTTTGTAGGACAACTATAGATTGATTTACCTTCTCTTTTTACTTTTAATTTTAAATATTAATATAATTGTTTTCTTCCATATCATTTGAAATAATGATTTCTGTTTAATATAAATGTGTATGATTGTCAATAATGCTATTTATTGTTGATGCTTTCCAGTGTAGATCTTAATAATTAAACATTAGGAAATTAAAAAGAAAGCAGATGAAAACAATATAATTGTTTTATGATAAAAGAAAGTACAACTTTGAATTCAATATAAAATAGATAAATGCAACAATAGTAGAGAAAAGATGGCCTAATTTGAGATTGGTGGATTTGTACTTATTGGTTACAAACTAAGAGATAGAATGTCAAGCATTGGTGGTCGAGAGGTCAGTGCGCATGCCTTACAAACAGTTCTCTGGGTTGCAGGTTCACTTCCTGGCTGATGCTATGACACATGAAAAAAAAACCCTAAGAGATAGAAGAGTAATACTGCAATGCATTTATAAAATAAACATCCATAAAAATGCAGTAGTATTTTTAAAATTTTCATCTCCGGTAACTCTATTTGATCTTGTAAATAATACATAAGAACCAGCAGTGATAATTCATGTTTTGGAATAGAAATTTTAACACTCAAATACACAATTGCATTAAACTTCAAAGTCAAAAATAATCAAATTGTTAGAAGCCACTTGGAGTTCTGTGATATGTAAGTGCCAAAAATAAGATTCAACATGATAACTTAAAACTGAAGTGCTGTTATTTACTACAGTATTAAACCACATAAGGTTTTATAGATGATATCATGAATGTTTGTTATGTACATGATGCTGCAGAAATAACACTCAATTATTTACAACAATGATGTTTTTAACACTCTGACAGTTCAAGTATCAAAATAATTAGTTATCCAGTAACAATTTCTCTCGATCTTACTTCGTTTATGCTATCTTGTATTTATTAATTATCAAAGCTTACACTAGATGACATAAATGTAGTGAGGTTGGAAGAAATTGCTGTTAGCAAAAAAAGCAAACAAAGACAATATGAAATCTTATTGGTCATGTGAAGTCTTAATCATTTAAGGATATTAGTTGATGGTGGATGTGACCAAATTCTTTACTAATAATGAGTGTAAAGATATCAAAATTTAAATGCTTATAGAATATTCTTTAAAATGAATGTTGCTTTATAAATATTAGGAATTTTTGTTCACAGGATAAAAAAGTTGAATATATTTTGGAGTCTGCAGCCTTAAATTGAGTATAGTTGTTAGGAGTTAATTGATTGCTTCCTGATAATTATAAATGATTACCTGGAAATTGATTTCTGGTAGGAAAGTCAAGTTCCAATAGCTAGTGCAATGGTAAAGTAGATGATTCCAAAACTTAAGATCCACAGAACACATCTCCATCTATATCAATTCTGGGGTTCAATCTTTTTAATAAATCTTCAAACAATATTCTATTTAAACACATAATTAACTTTATTCATGTTTTCAGATTTATTCTGATTACATAATAAGTTATTTTTTAAGAAATGTTTTCATCCATCTTGTAGTCAGTGTAAGGTATAAAGGACACCATTCTCTCATAACATTTCTTAATAATGAATAATTATGTTTCCTTTTTGTGCCTGAAATAAGTATGTGGAGATTGAAAAGTAGATCTGGTATTTTACTAACAATATGTAAGCTATAAAGTTGTAATTTTTCCAAATAATGAATTATTTTATTAAACATTTATAGAATGATAGTAAAATATACATCAACCATTTTATTATAGTAACTATTGGCTGATTTTTATACAAATTAGATTTCTAGATGTTTTTTGATGTGGATATAATTTATTCCTTATTTAAAGGCACTAATTTTTTTTTAAATGGTTTAGAGCAAAAATTTGGTAAGGAAAAATATAGACGTTTTAATAGCTTGGAAAAAAGGTAGAATGAATGATGTTTCAAAATCAAAAGCTCTAAGTTTTAACATTACAATATATACAAACAAAGTAGTTTATGAACAAATTACATTGCAAAAGCAGCATAGAGTCAATTTGCATATTCTTAGCATAATTCCAAAAAGTGAACAAAATCAAAGAGATTTGGTGAAGACTATATTTTATACCTATGATAGAAAGCAAAGTTTAGCTTTTCTTTTCAGCATCTAAAATTTCTATTTTATTTACTATGTTTAGATATTTGAATTATATTTTTAATATCTAATAATAAAATGGGGAAAATTATAAAGCTAAACACCATTAAATCAAAATCTCTCCTTTGAGGACTATATTGGACAGATCTCAAGAATAGACCCCCCCCCCCAATATAAATTTAAATTCTAAAAAAAAAAAACAGATAGCTCTGCATTTTAAACTTATAAATTTATAAATATTCACTGAACACTTTTTTAAACCTTTTGTTTAGCAATGAGTGTACAGATTAATTTATTTGCTGTAAAAAGATAAAGTTTACCTTTGCATGTTTGTTTGGATAATACAAGTTTTTGCATGGTAGATATTTGAATTTATTATATTCTGCTGCAGGTATTAAGTTATATCTTGCCTTTATAATTTTGGTATACACTTCCATACATATTGAAGGCTACCTACAAAAAATATGTGCTGAAACATACAGAATTAGCTCTTTATACCCTTACTGAATCATCTGATTAACAACATGAAAGATAAGCAACCCACAGAGAAGGTTTTACAAGTTATGTATAAAATTATATGCATCAACCCAAACTGTAATGCAGCATATTTTATAGACTCTTACAATTCAATCTCTCTCCAATAATTATGCAGCACAAATATTAATACAGTCAAGCTAAGGCTAATACAGGTATTAAATCTATTTTCCTCAAACATGAATCTAAATATGATGACAGTTTTGAACCCACCCTTGTGTGTACTGTCTGCTTAAAAAAAGATGTTAAATGAAAGTTAAAAAGTCTGACACACCATCAACAATATACATGCAATCAACATAAAAGAATCCTACATTCACATTTCAAAAAAATGGTGCATTTAAATAAATTCATTTATATCTTATAATCCAATTTTCTGTAAAACACAATTTTTGTGATTCTTTCATAAATCTTGCAATCTCTTAGATAATTATAGCTATTAAAATAGGCAAAAATCTCTATATGTATTGCCACCTAGTGCAAGCCAGAGTAATTAATGGATTCCAGAAGACGTGTGCATACAATCCCAATCTAGTGCCTACTCATCCAATATCCCCAGACTAGTTTCTGGCTTGTGGCCTTTGATCTGAGAGCACTCCACCTACATCTTAGGATCTAATCCAACCCTCCACAAGCCAGAAACTAGTCTTGGAATATTGGATGAGTAGCAACTAGATGGGAATTTTATGCACAAGACTTCTGGCATCCATTGATTACTCTGGATTGCACTGAGTGGCAATCCATATAGAGAGTTTTGCCTGTTTTACTAAAAGTTATTAGCAAGCATAAGAAATGGTGATCATGTGATAATTATAGCTATGTGTATGACTACCAGTTAAGTAAAAACATCCTCAGGATACTGTGTTAATATATTAAATGTTTATTTTCAAAGAATTAAACAAGCTTTTCTTAGTATACTATTGTTTATAAATATTATTTATAATGAATTACATTTTTTTCGAGAAAAGTTTAAATCTATTGAAATTAAATTCAATATTAATATATATTTTATTATAGAGGTCACTGGTGTTAATAATTTTTGCCAATACTTTTAACTTTTATTTCTATATCTTAAAAAAATAAATAAATATTAAAGTGCATTTGTATTAATAATTTAAATTGTCAGTTTAACGCAGGCCAGTTAACTAAGGTAGTACTAAGTAAAATGGGGGTCTCATAGTTTTATTTAAGACAATATTTGGCTATGGCATTAGTTTAAGTTTGAGAGGAATAATATTTGTTTTACTCTTTTAAATTTATATCCATTATGTGTGTTTTGCAATTCTAAAGTTTACAAGATGAATCACGATTATTTAAATACGCTATAATATTAGATTTAATATTTTGCGTGTAATAACATTTTATATACCGTTATAAGAAAACTATGTATATAAAAACAAAGTATATATTTCATAAATAAATAAAAATACAAATATTTATTGTTATTTATACTCTCATATAAACATTTATACTTTATAGTTTATATTAATATTATTAAACGCTTTTTCAAATGATTTTAGAAATGTCATTGATTTTTAATTATTTAAACATAAATAATAATGAAGAAAGGCTTACTTAATTTTAGTTAATTGCAAAATATTTATTCCCTTACATAACCAAATAATTTAGAACTTTATAAGAAGTCCGATCATCAGAAATAATAGAACTGGAGATCAGATTTATGAATTTGAATTCTAAAATATTGCACTTTACCACTGCATTAAAACATGCATGTTGTTAATTTCATGCCTAGTTGAATTTTTGAATGATTTTATAAATATTTTAATCTTATTTATATTGTTCCAGATGCACTATGTAATTAATAATAAAACTTATAAACATTTTATCTCCGTTAATTTAATATATGTACAAATACACAAACTGCATTAAGAGCAAAGGTTTATTAATAATATAAATACTATTGTACTTAACATGCATTCGCCAGATAATTGTCATAAATGTAACAATGCTTGTAACAGAAATAAGGGAATTAGATCCTATTTAAAAACTAACAAATTAGAATATTATTTGCATAATGAATTAATTAGTTAGAGTATGTCACTTTTTACAAAGGGGAATGCAAGATCATTTCCTATTGTTGGCATAACATCTGTCTTTTTTTTTGAGAATGTCACTAATTCCAGCCATCAATTTGAGCTCATATGTTTCAACATCATTAGCTAAGAAGACAATGACACCAAATGAAAAGTCAAAGAATTTTGACATATTTCCAAGGACAATTATGCCATCAATAGAAAAGAATCTTGCATCCTCTTTCGAAAAAGTGGATTACTCTATTTATGCAAATAACATGCTAATTTGTTAGCTTTTAAACAGGATCGTATTTCTTTACCAGTGTTACAAGCATAGCTATGTCTATGACAATTATCTGTCAAAAGAATACTAGGACCATAATAATTTTATTGTTAATAAAGCCTTGCTCCTAATCCAGTTTGTATATATATATAATTAATAAAACAACTTATAAATTTTGTAACTTGTCTTTAAGCTTGTATTTAAATGATTACTAGATGGAGCTTACCAATAGTTCTAAACAAACTTTGTTTTTATAAGTGCCGACAGAGAAAGAATTCAAAATCTCTATCGATAGAGATTTTGAATTCTTTCTCTGTCGGCACTTATAAAAACAAAGCTTGCTATTGGTAAGCTCCATCTATTGATCATATATATATATATAAAGACCAGAGAATATTATCACCCAAATGTGTTTACACTAATCTGTATATTATTCCTAATAGTTGAAAATATTTGAAAACGTATAAATAAAATGATTAAAAATTCAACTAGATAATAATTTTAATCCAACATAAAAACTACAAATAAAATGTCATATCAACACTTCTTTAAACCAATAATAAAAAAAATCATTTGAAAAAAAAAAGTATCCCCCTTATAGCATTGTCAGTTGGTTCTAAATGTTTGTATACATAACAAAATTTAAGAATAGTAATAAACTCTAGATAGTATACATTTGGATAATATATACATACATTCAAAGATTAAAAAAAATGCTATCAGAAACATCTCTTATTAACACAGGCAAAACTCTTCATACAGTAGAGTGACTCAGTGACAACCAGAGTAATCAATGGATTCCAGAAAGGTTGTGCATAAAATCCCCATCTAGTGCCTACTCATCCAATATCCCCAGACTAGTTTCTGGCTTGTGGCCTTCGTCAGTGAGGAGCTTTGGATCTGAGAGCACTGCACCTCGATCTTAGGATCTAATGCAATCCTCCAGCAGCCACCTTTTATCTCTACTTAAGTACAAAACTATGAGAATAAAATTGAAAATACAATAATATTTTTAATCTAAGCTCAATAGCTTATATAGTAATATGGTCTGAACTCAGTTCAGTTCCCATATATTTTGGTGTCTTTGGCTCTTTAACAACCATAGCCACCACTAACCTATTAGGGTTGCATTAGATCATAAGATCTAGGTAAGGGGTGCTCTCAGATCCAAAGCTCCTCACTGACGAAGGCCACAAGTCAGAAACTAGTCTGGAGATTTTGGATGAGTAGATGTGGATTTTATGCACAAGCCTTCTAGCATCCATTGATTATTCTGGTTGGAACTGAATGGCACTACTGTATAAAGAGTTTTGCCTGTGTTAATAACAGTTATGTGCTAGCATAAGAAATGTTGATCATGTGATGTTAATCTTAAATATTGAGTATGTGAGACAGATATGTTATAACTACTATACCCTGAAGTTCTTGGCATTAGGATAAGGATAAATTTTAAACAAATCCACCAAATTATATTAAAAATAGGCGAACACTTTAAATTAATTATATGTAATTAGGGGGATATAAAAAACTAAAATATGAACTTTCAACCATAAGTTATAAAAATTGCCAAATGTGTATATAATAGTTGAAATAATTAAACTTAGTCATAACAAATTTGTAAGATTTTTTTAAAAAGACATTTGAAGAAATTCAACAGTTTGCATCTGCATTGTTATTGTCCAAAATTAAGTATATAGAAGAAATTACAGGTTTCTTAGTTTATTCATTATTATGAAATAATTTTTCTAAAATATACTGAGTTTTATTTAAAAGATTACGTGCATATTCTTGAGGGTACAGCCTTGGTAAATATTACTTACGTAATCAATGTGCGTTTAAATAAATTTATAATTACAACTTTAAATTATTGTAATAGATTTCTAACTATAACATCTTTCCATTGACTCATTGTAAATTGAAAGATTTCATGAGTATTAATGTGTAATAAGAAATGTGGACTTAATCAGTGAAGTATTGAATAGTTTTATGCTCTCATATCTAACCGCTTAAGCTTCACCTATTTATATAGAAAGTAGGTTGAAGTAAAGAAGGGGTTTCCCTCTTGTATTGTTTTGGCATTCCCCTCTTTTCTTCCAAAACGTAAGCTTGTGGTTAAGACCTGTAGAGGTCCTTACTATCACATTTTATGTGCATATTCTTGAGGTTGCAGCCTTGGTAAATATTACTTAAAAGATTAAAAGAAATGTGATGTCGCTTTTTGTAAAAATAATAGGAAGAATTAAATGGGGACTACTCCATAAATCTTACACAAGTAACAAATAAAATAGTTACAAGATGAGATAAACATGTTTCCATAATGTATGGATAAAAAAAATACTGAAAATTTTATAATAAAATTGTTAATGTTCAAAAATGATACTTCATAAATGAAATTCTCTTTTACTTTCACTGCCTATTCTGCAGTAAAGGTCTTATTCAAAATATTTATTAACTTAAATAAAATTATTAAAACTTCAAATTGAAATAAGAAAATGAAAAGATAGTTCCTTCAAAATTATTTTCAGTAATCTTAACAGTCTTTAAAAATTTAACCTGAGCAATGTCTCATTTCAAGATAAATTGTGACTATCTAAATCCATCCAGAAAGTGTTGAGTGTATTTTTATTTCTACAGTAATTCTGTTAAGGTTACAATCAAATATTTATGAACCATATTTAACTAGTACAAAAAAGATTTGAAAATACATTTTACAAAACTAATTAATGTTTAAAACTAATTATAATCCCCTTCAATAAACTTTAATATATATATATATATATGCAACAAGCTCTTATATTTATAAAGAAAAGCTTTTATTTATTTTTTCCTCATATGTCATAGCTTCAGCCGGGAAGCAAACCCGCTAACCTGGGACAACTGCTTGTAAAGCAGCTGTTGCTGACCTATCAACCACCAATGCTTTTATTGTGTTTGTTTTTCTTTTTTTAATTTATGGCTGTAAATTATGCCTTTAATACAAAAAGTATAAATTAAACGCTGAAAGGGAAAAAACGTACAACAAAAATTGAATAACTTCAATTACTACAACTTAATGAACAGGTCCCAATTTTTTTGCACTTACCTATTTGATAATTTTTTTTTGGATAGATTAGAGTATTGGTTATTGCTAATTATTTTTAATTTAAAGGTTATCATATCACTTTTAATGCATATATACCACTTTTAATTTTAAAAATTAATATATTTATGCTTATGTCCAATTACGTGATGTTATTAATCCAATCTTTTCTTTTCCCTCATGGGTAATATCCTATTTATGCTCTAAACTTCTATATTTCCTCACATTTTAAACACATAAATAAAGGCATATGAAAAAATCTAAATGATTACCACAATGCATTTTGACATAAACCAACAATTTCTATTGACATCTCACACAGTTCATTATTTTTGTTTAATACTTATCAATATCAAATTGTTTAAACTTAAGTTATAAGTGCCATTTTTTTTATTTGCCCATTTGACCCCCTCCTTTTTAAATAAATATATTAATGAATATTCTATTCATTTAGTAGGCTAAAGATTATCATATCATTTAAGCCTAGATATAAACTTTAACTTTAATTAAATATTATTATATTTACTCTCATTAATTATAATCACATGGTAACATAAATTCAACATGCTCTTTTTTTTCTTATTCAATCTCTTAGCTATAATTAAAACTATCATTCTTCACACATAATTAAATAGAAGTAAACTGTCAGATAAAAATTGATGATTAGGGCAATTTTAACTGAATATCAAAAGATAAAAATTACTGTTAGAAAAGTTATTTTTATGGTGGAGATAAAAAAAGAAGCATGTGACTTTTATATTGCATCAGGTAATCCATGATGAGCAATGGTATATAGTAGCCAGTCATAACTATGAGAGATAATATAAAAAATACAGGGATGTAGAATCAAAACACACTAACAAACAAAGACCCTTCATAATAATTAAACTATACTGAATAAAAATAATGGTAAAAGTATTATTGAAAAATAATTTATCCTAAAGGTGATCATGTGATATTTTTGAACTGGGAGTGACAGATTGAACTATGATCCAAGATTATTTAGTTTTTGAATTTACCTGACCTTGACTTCCCTAAAGAGTATAACACAATAGAAAAAAATATCTTTTTAAAACAATAATTTCAATAAGCATGGAGCAGAGGAAGAAAATATCATTAAACACTATGTTCTATCATAACATGAAGGTTGTTAGGCCTCTGGCTAATATTGTCATGATTTTCTTAAACTTGTTAATTAGTGACCAAAAGTATTGAGTAGAAAGTGTTAATATAGTAGATGTTTTTTTAAAGTAGATTTGGTGGCATCAGGCCTGATGTTCCAACAAATTAATTTGAATTGTTAAAAATTTTTGAAAATTCAAACTTTATTTTTAATTTTAGATGTTAATAATAACATATAGTTTAGAATGGAACATATTTGAAATAGTATTTTTTCTCTTTTCTTTTTCAGGAATTGCTGACCTGAGAAATAACTTACTAGCGTGGCATCAAACTCAGGATCTTTAAATTTATGAAATACAGAAATGAAGTTGATACTTTCACCAACAAAACTATTTTAGTTAGTTTTATTATTCTATTAAATGTAACATTTATAAATCTAAATATCGCTATTCAATCACCATGTTTTCCATCAGTAGGTTAATCATTATGCTATACTGCCATTGGTTTGATTCTTATGCTAAACTGTCACTTATTAGAGCAACAACAATGAAGAAAGGAGGAGAAAAATATCACTAAAAATATTTTGTAAATATTTAATTTATGTAGCATAATGTTTTTATAAATTATAATACTAACTGTAGCTTACTCCACTGCACATGCACTTTACAGATCAAACACTAATTATAATTAATAATCTTCTTTCCGAACACAAGATAATGTATTTTTAAAAGATAGAATAAATCCATTCTATCCTTTCCACCTAAACTATATATATAGGCAAATCTGAAACATTTGGAACTGAATGGTGAAAAGGATAGAGTAGATTCATTCTATCTTTTGAAAATATTTTATATTGTGTTTGGAAAGGAGATTATTCATTATAATTACCATTCGATCTGTAAAGCATATGTGCAGTGGAGTAAGCTACGTTTATTATTATAATTTATAAAAATGTTGTGCTATATAAATATTTACATATCTTTAAGTTTTCACTTGATAATGATGTATTGTAAATTGTAAAAATTTTACAAGTGTCATTGAAAAAAATCATATTATAAGTAATTTAAAGTGATTAGTTAAATCTTTGTGCTCTCAGTTCCAAATGCTTGATTGGCCTATAAATATATTTTAGGTGAAAGGGATAGAGTGGATTCATTCTATTTTTAAAAAAACTTTATCTTGTATTTGGAAAGGAAAGTATTCATTATAATTAGTGTTCAATCTTAAAGCGCATGTGCAGTAGAGTAAGCTACAATTATTATTACAAATATTTTGCTATACACTAATATATGTACTTGGATAAAACGTTTAACTTTTAAACTTTAATTATGAAAATAATTCATTACACAACTGCTAGTAAATTACCATCAACATACTCACACTTTTAGCTTAAAGAAATCATTTGTCATATAGTATTGTTTAAAAGTTAACTTTAAGATACTAACTTTTCATAAGATATACCTTTGCTTGTTATTCTTATGGTCTGAATTTAAATTAAGGTTGGATAAACATAATAATGTTTAGATTCCAGTTAGATTTTTTTTTCAGGAGGCACCCATAGACAATCTAGGTTGTTTTGTTATATCATGTACAATAAAATGACTAAGAAATATAAATAACATTAATTAAAATTCCAAAATGCTAATGCTTTTAAATCTTCAAAAAATAAGAGGAAAATAATAGTTACAATGAAGTGAAAACACAAGAATAACTATTTAAACATAATATGAAAACAAAATATTACCAATAAATAATATTAAAAATGATAGAACAAAATTATTAAAATAAGATTATGTAAAATCATGATAAATTCAAAAATATCATCAGTAAACAACATTGAAAAATAAGGGTAAAATTAATATACAGGATGGTCCAAAAGCAGACATAAGGTTTTTTTTTCAGTTATTGTAAATGATGGCAAGGAACTTAAGTAAAAAAAACAGTGTTAAACAACTAAACATTTGATTCTTATCATAATGCCAACATCAGGTAAGGACCTCATTGAAATATTTATAAAATCAATTTGAGCAATACAAGCAATAATAAAACAAACCATTATTTAATTCTTTAATATTATTTATTGTTATTGTCT
This sequence comes from Epiperipatus broadwayi, assembly GCA_028023455.1. Taxonomy (NCBI): domain Eukaryota; kingdom Metazoa; phylum Onychophora; class Udeonychophora; order Euonychophora; family Peripatidae; genus Epiperipatus; species Epiperipatus broadwayi. Next base: position 2,394,364 of record JAQFVV010012479.1, on the reverse strand, counting down.
TATCAAAAATATAATATATATTTTATAATTACTTTTGTAACCACACTGCCTATTATATGCAATTTAAAATAATGTAGGAATAGAATGATAATTGTCTTGATAATAAAATACACAAAACAAAGGCAAACAATGACAAGAGAAAGTAGAGAAGATATGCGCATACACAAAAATAAAATAAGTTTTAAAACCAATATTAGAATACTGACAAATTGGCTGCTTTTAGCTATTTAAGCACCCCTTTCAATAATTGAATAAAACATTGTATACTATTAGAAATCATTATTCGTTTTTAGTTATGCTTTAATAAAATATCAAAGGTTTGATCTTGCTTGACTATTACATATATAATGTAATTTCCTTCATCTTTCCAGGAATTCTAAAAAAAATTTCTATATCAATTTGGTTTTGTTGCTATTAATTCGTATTTTGTATAACTGACCTGTCCAATTTTGTTTAATAGTTTGTCCAGTTTTTTTTTCCTTCTATATCAAGCATAGTTGAAGTAAATCAAATGTGAGTCATATCTATTCACGAATCTACAATAAGTCATATGAGAAAAAAATTTCTATAGAAATAAAATTATTTAAGTTTGCTTTGCTACCGTAATGAAATAAATTCTTTGGTGAGAAAATAATTAATTTCTTTGTGTGTTCCTTTTCATTTTGCTAAGAGGATACTTTCAATTAATTTTTAATAAATAACTTATGATTGAAAGAATAATTGCTTACTTTGTAAAAGTAATTAATACAAATAATTTTATGACAGATAAATTATTTTGTTACATTTTAAAAATAAGTTTTTTCTCCAAGCACATAATTATTAAACTATATATACATATCAATAATAACGGCTTTGATTTACTAATCATAGTTATGAAACGGCTTCTATTTAATAAATATTTATTTACATTATTAGACCTTGATATTACATTTTATCAACTGGACACATCAGGTTTTAATTTTTTTTATTTAAAAAAAAATGTAAGAAATTAATAATGTTGTGAAAGAACAAAATCATTAACAAAACTGAAAAATGTTATCTTACAAAAATATGGAACATATACTCAGATTTAAATAATATATTCAAGACGTATTTCACAACCTATTTAATGACTTTTAATTATTATATGTAAATATAAATTTTCAAAATATTTAATTTATTTTTTCCTTTTATCTTTTTTGATTAGAATCATAGATTGCTAATTTAAATTTTAAAAGTACCATTTGGAGAAAAGGATAAGACTGGTATTAATTTCCACAGTTATTTAACAAAATTCTTGAAATACTATATAATAACGAAATGGTTGTTGGAGTTCTCTGTACATTGCTATGAATGACTAGCTGTTTATATATTTAAATGATTGTGCTGCCTCATTAACTAATTTTGTTATATAAATTTAAGTCTATTCTGGCATATGTTTTAGATATATTATTTACATATATACTAATATGTGTTTTTTTTTTATTATTTATAGTAATTGCTCATATAATAGTAATTGTCTTCATGGAATTCAATTTCTGGCATATTATTAATGTGTTATAACATATATATATATATATATATTAGTAATATATATATATATATATATATATATATACAGTAATTTAAAGTGAGTGGTATATCCTCATGCTTTCATTTCCAATACTTAAGATTTGCCCATAAATAAGCATTTGGGTTGGAAAGAATAAGTGGATTCATTTTATTCTTTCATAAATACTATATCTTGTGTTGGGAATGAAAGTATTCATTTATTATTAACACTCATAAAAAGCACATGCACAATAGCTTGAAAAGGCTGATCTTTAATGTATTACAATTTATAAAACATAGTGCTATAAAAATAAATGCTTATTTACATATGTTTAAGTTTCATTTGAGAGTGACGTTTAGTAAATTCTAGATAATTTCGTTGACATCATTCATTCAGACATCATAAACAGTAAATTAAAGTGAGTGGTCTATCTTCACACTTTCATTTCCAGTACTTAAGATTTGCCCATATATAAGCATTTGGGTTGGAAAGAATAAGTGGACTCATTTTATTCTTTCATAAATACTATATCTTGTGTTGGGAATGAAAGTATTCATTTATTATTAACACTCATAAAAAGCGCATGCACAATAGCTTGAAAAGGCTGATCTTTAATATATATAACATTAAAACTAGACAACACAGACAATCCTAATATCAATAACAGTCAACAATTTCAAACTGTTGTCATGAAAACCTCCTTTTACAATAACACACACACACACACACATATATATATATATATATATATAACCATTAGAAACAAGTCAACATTTAGAATGACAATATAAATAACAATCAACAATCTCAAATTGTTGTCAAGGCAATCTCCTGTGTGTGTGTTTTTTCCAAGAGTTTTGTTATTATAATTTTTGTTACTTTAGTCAGTTTCAAACATTTCTGATTTTAATAATTGCATGTAAAAATCATATATATATATATATATATATATATATATATATATATATATATATCATCATCAACCATTATCAATCCACTGCAGGATGAAGGTCTCTCCAAGTTTAATCCATCTTCTCCGATCTTTAGCTTCTCTTCTCCACAACACCCCTGCACATTTTCTTATTTCATCCATCCATCTCACATGTGGTCTCTTTCTGGGTCTTTTACAATCTCTTGGAATCCAGTTTAAAATTTCAATTGTCCATCTATTATCATCTCTTCTAGCAATATGTCCAGCCCAACTCCATTTCAATCTTTTAATTTTTTCAATAAGGTCAGTAACACCTGTTTGTTGTCTTACCCATACATTGCATTTTCGATCTCTTCTTGTTACTCCCAACATACATCTCTCCATACTCCTTTGAGTGGTCTGAAGTCTCTGTATTGCTCTTCTATTAAGTGTCCAAGTCTCAGATCCATAAGTAAGAACTGGTAAAACACATTTGTTAAAAACCATCCTTTTCAAACACATAGGCATATTTCCTTTTAGTATCAAGTTATTTCTACCAAAAGCACTCCAACCAAGTTTAATTCTATGATTAATTTCCTCCATTATGTTTCCATCTGTATTAATAATCTGACCAAGGTATTTGTAACTGTTAACTTCTTCTAATTCTTCATAATCAATCTTTATTTTCATATTTTGAGCAAATCGATTAAACATTACTTTAGTCTTTTTAACATTTATCTTTAGTCCTACTTTTCTACTTTCATCTGCTAACTCCTGCAACATTTCCTGCAGCTCTGAAGCATTATTTGCAAAAACAACTACATCATCTGCGAAATCTAAATGACTTAAATACTCTCCATTTACTTTCACTCCTTTAGTTTCCCATTTTAATCCACAAAATACTTCTTGCAGCACTGCTGTAAAGAGTTTTGGAGATATGGAGTCACCTTGTCTTACACCTTTCTCAATGTTGATTTTTCCAGTATCATTATGTAATCTAATTGTTGCTGTTGCATTTTTATAAATATTCTTTAAAATATGACAATATCCTGGATCTATACCTTGATGATCCAATGCTTTAATCACTGAAGAAATGTGTATAGAATCGAATGCCTTTTCATAATCTACAAATCCAAAACATAATGACAACTCATATTCATTTGTCCTTTCTATGACTTCTCTCAATACCTGGATATGATCTATTGTACTAAAACCACTTTTAAATCCAGCTTGTTCTCTTGGTTGGTGGAAATCCAAAGTTCTCTGTAGACGAGTTGTAATTATCTTGGTAAAAATTTTATATAAAACTGATAAAAGGCTGATAGGTCTGTAATTTCTAATATCTTCTTTATCACCTTTTTTAAATATTAATATTATTACTGCATTCTTCCAATCTTCCGGTACATCTTTATCATTTAGACATTTGGTATATAACTTTGCTAAAATTGTTTCTATTTCTTCACCTGCTTCTTTTAATATATCAATTATAATTCCATCATTTCCTGGAGCCTTTCCTTTCTTCATACACTTAATTGCATGTCTCACTTCTTCATTTAAAATTCTGGGCAATTCGGAAGATGTAATAGATATAGGAGGTACTTGTTCTTTATTACTATATAATTCTTGATAAAAATCTTCTACCAATTTCATGATGTCATCTCTCTTTTTAGTAATAATTCCATCTTTTTTTCTTATTGCAGATATAAATTTCCTACCAATACCAAAATGTTGTTTAACATTTTTGAGACTTTTATTTTCTTCTACAGCTTTCCTTGCTATTTCACAGTTATACTTTCTTATATCATTTTCAACTCTTTTCCATACCATTTTACAAAATTCGAGATATTCAATTCTTTTTAATACATCATTTTTGTATATCTTCATATTCCTTCTTTTCTTCATAAATTCTCTAGTCTCAGTAGAAATTTTATTAGTCAATTGCTGCTTTTTTCTACCAGCTATGTTTGTTGCAGTTTTTAAAAGTGTATCAGTTATTTTCATATTAATTTCATTCAAATCTGTATCATGTTCAAAATCTCCTAACACTTGAAACCTATTTGTAAGTTCTAATTTAAATTCATTAGAATGTTTCTGAAGATTAGGAATATCAACTGTAAATATTGTTTTTCTTAATAATTTTTGTCTTTCTAGTTTTACATTAACACGTAACTTACACCTTACTAATCGATGATCACTTCCTGTGTTAAATTTATTAAGAACATTACAATCTTGAAATATGTATTTTCTGTTAGTCAAAATATAATCCAATTCTGCTGTACCTTCATTTGGATGCTTCCATGTCCATTTCCTTTTAACATTTTTCTCAAAAAATGAATTCATAATATAAAGTTTTTCTTTTTCTGCAAACTCCACAAGTCTATGTCCTCTCTCATTTCTATTACCATAACCAAAATTACCTACAGCAATTTCATCTTTCATTTGTCTACCAATTCTAGCATTAAAGTCTCCCATAACAATTTTAAAATGTTGTTTACTCTGATCAAAAGCCTTTTGTACATCCATATAAAAATCTTCTACTACTTCATCACTATGAGAACTTGTTGGGGCATAAACCTGAATTATCTGCATTTGGTATCTGCTATTAAGTTGTATAACTAATCTTGCCACTCTGTCCGATACACCATCAATCTCCACAATATTGTTCTTCCACTTTTTATTTATAATGAATCCTACTCCACTTGTATTTCCAATATGTGTGCCTTTATAATAGAGTATATGTCCACTTTTTAAATCAATTGTTTCTTCTCCTTTTCTTCTAACTTCACAAAGTCCAATAATGTCCCATTTAATATAAGACAGTTCTTCTTCTAATTCTTGCAATCTTCCTTCACTTGAAAGTGATCTGCAGTTGTAAGTACCTAAATAAAAAGTCATCATCAAATGGCAGCCTGGGTCCACAATCAGGGGATTCTTAGCACCCTCCTCCTTCGGCCACCAACTGCTGCCTTGGTTGGTGACTTTACAGCCTCCTGGGAATAAGGGCCATGCTTTATTTTTGTCTGTCATAATTGTATATATGTATTGGAAAAATATTTATCATTTACACAAACATTCATTCTGCCTTATCAGGCACTGAGAAGAAAGACCATGGTGTTTCTTGATCTTAAACTCAGAGGTAAAAAGCCAATAAACTCACCATGCTGGCTAATGTGTGTTGGTGAGCAGCCCATCCATGTTCATATACTATATGAATAATCACATAGTAATAACAGCTGCAATGACAAGAACGTATGGAGTGGACATTAGGAATTTGCCCTGCTCGGTTCCTTTAAGGCCTCCAAGAGGAATCAAAGGTCTCCTTTCAGTTAATAGCAAACTCCTTTCTGCAGCTATATATATATATATATATATATATATATATTGTACCCTCACTTCTCGATATATGATATAATTTAAAATATGACTAGCTCAATTAAATCATTATGCTCGGCTAAAATATGTATAACTATCTTTAATATATTTTTATAACATATAATTTATCAGATTTATTACAAACTTATCAAAATTAATATAGTTCAATATTATGTACTAATTAAATAAGTATTTACTAAAATCATGAGACTGTGAAGTGAAGTTACAATTGGTAATTAGATTTACATTGAACCAATGTCTTTCCAAGACACTGTCTCAATGACATAAGAATACTATTACCTCTTTATTATCTCATTACTAACTCTACAGCACTCTTATGACTTTTATCAATAAACTATCTTTAATAATAATAGATAAATAAATCTCAATCTTTTGTTAAGGAAATATAATTAAACGATCTCAGGTTCTTCTAATTATCTTAAAGTAATAATAATTCATGCAGATAGGAATGATAAGGGATTTAATATCAAACCTAAATACACCTAACTTATTCTAATAACAATAACTAACAATAATAATCTTTAGTGTATAGCTTAATCTTATCTATTTGATTATACCATTAATCACTAAGAAAATAAGTAAATCATATACATGTCTTTCATTTCCATATAGTATCTTAATTTTAAAATATATTAAAATCTTATAATTTAACAATTTGTGGCAATAAATACTCTTATACTCTTATATTGTGCATTATAATTACTTTATGACCATCATAATATTATATGTTAATGTCAATCAATTTCTATAAGTTATATTATGAAAATATTGTGTTTCTTTCTCAAAATAATAAAATAATAAATTCATATTGTGCAAATATCATGTATATTCAAATTATCTGTTGTCAAATGCTGTGGTGTAAAATAATGAATTCGACACACTTTTAAACAACTTAAACAAATTTATTTACATCAACTTTAACAAGTAACTTATTTACAATATTTACATTACAAATGAAACTAAAGAAAATAAAAAAAAAATAAAAAATAAGAAAATAATAATACAAGATTTTTATACTATTACTATTTCCAGAATCATAAATAGCTAATTTACATTTCCTAAATGTTTTATCAATAACATTTAATTAAGTTTATGACTTTAAATTTTAATAAAACATCATTTGTCATCAATTAATACAAGAAAAGGTTTTATGTGAGATATCATTCATGTAGCATATATGTAAATAAACAGACTTTAATAAGTAAAATGCTACTTCACTGAACTCTTACTGCTATTTAGATTATAATGTACTAGTATGTATTACATTTACTATTAATATTACTCAAAGATCAATTAATGTATAAACTGATATAGCTTTGTAATATAATAACAATTATTGATTATAATTATTTATGTCCTTCTGATGTAATGTCATACCACATGTCTTATCAAAATATGCAATACGTATATGTTCTTTTAAAACAATATTTAAAATTATTCAACAATTTCAAATTTTTATAAGGTATTATATTAAATAAAATTCTATGATTCTTTTCTATTTAAAATAATTACTTTTCTTTACTTGTTATTCTTATTCCTTCCTAAAACTTCTACCTACAAAAGTCATTTTGTCCTTATTTAACTTCAGAAAAATAGATGACCAATTTTAAAAAAAAAAAAAAATAATAATAATTATCCAAACTCTCTTATACCTCCTCATCTATATGCGATAAACCTTCAATCAAAATATAAATTTCTACATAAAATTAACTTACTTATCTAATAAAAATAAAAAAATAAAATATAGATTTCTATATATCTCTTACTAACTTGAAAAGAAAAAAATAAATAACTTACACTAATAATAAATCTAATTCCTAATATTGTAACAAAAACATTAAAATTTATTCACGAAAGAATCATATAATTATTTCTAGGTTCTCGTATTATGTTGTACTAAATTTACATCATCAATTTAAAATATGCATATTAAAATAAAACTGCTATTATTAATCTTATGCGTGTATATTATTTAAACATTAATACATTCATTCAACAATCAAATAACATTTGGTTGATCTAAAGAAAACATAGCAAATACATCAAATTATTATTATTACATAATTTTTACCATAAATGATACTTTAATGTACAGACCGTCACACGATGTCCTCCAGGATTTCAGTTCTACAAAATAATTTCACATTTACACTCAAAAATTATTCTTTAAAATATTACATGTTGTATAATTATAAAATAAACTTTATGCAATAAAATGTTATATTAATATTTAGCTTTTTTTTTTTAAAGATGTAAATGTACCTTTCCTATCTTTAATAAATTAATAATTAATTAAATATTTATGTTAGTTAATAAATAAAACATATTACATAAAATCCAACGGTGTCTTCTTCCAGCTATAATTGTTCTTTTTCCTAGGCACAAATTGTCACCAAACATTACTTCCTTTTCCGGTACATCACGTGTTTTTAAAAAGTTTTATGAAATAAATGAAAAACGTTCTTTTTTTTTAAAAAAATAAAGAAAAGTCAGTTCCACTATACAACAAAATAAAATTAAAATAATTTATGGATCTAGATTCGTTTCTTTAAAGGAAAATTATTTTAAAGTTATTAATTTTAGTATTAGTCAATAGTTTATAAAGTTCTTATTTAATTATTTTTTTTAATTGATTTGGATATCCACGTATATTTTTTTATTTGCGCATTCCTTAACGAATATTTAGGTAAGATTAATTTTAGATTCTTCTGTACGACCAGTGTTCAGACTTTAATAATATAATAACTTTATTTATAGGTATTTCTTTACCCATTAAATTTCCAATTTATTTGCCTTTTTAAAACTGTCATAATTTAGTCTTTTAAACCATAAAGACTTACCAAGGCAAATATTTATATAATCATTATTATTTACCATCTTTACTAAGTTATATACTTAGATTTATAATTCACAAATACTTTCTTCATAAAGAAGTATTTCTCATTCTTTTAAATATCTATTTTATAAAAATTAATTACCATTAGCTTTTAAATTTATACAAAGTCCAACGTATTACTTTTATGCATCCAATAACTCTCCTAGTTAATCCAGCGTTTGTTAAAATTTTAGTATAAAGTCTCCAATACATTTTATCCTTATACGATGTTTCCATGACTATTTGATAGTAAATTGAGCTTCGATCGAGACGACAGGAAATTATAATTAAAATTAGCACTGCATATTTGTCGGTAAACTTTTATAAATTATTTTAAAAAACTACTCTCTTATAATTTTAAAACGATTTTGAGAGCGTCTATAATTACTTAGCTATTTCTAATAGCACACTTTACTTTTAGATTTTCAATCACAATCCCCCTCCGAACAATTGAACCTTGGTTTTATACCGGAAGAAACTCCCACTTGATTGGTGAATTAAACAATCAACTTGCAACTTATTTACATATTTTACCAACAAGACAGAATTAAAAATAAATAATGACTTATAAATATTTATTATTTATCACATTATTAAATTCTTAAATCAACCTTTATTGTTTATTTAAATCCATTAAACATTTTTTAAAATATACTTTCTTACTTTATTTCACTTTTAACTTTTATAAGATTATTTTTATAAACAAACTAAGTCCATTTTTATTCGTTATGTTCTTAAACAGTATTTTAAAAATCAGATTTAATGTTTCACATTAATTATTTTTACTTTTATCTCATGATAGCCAATATAATATTTATAAATTTTATAACAGAATTTTTAAAATAGCTTTGCAACTTTACTAAAAAAAACTCCCAAGCATGTGTATATGTGTCTAACTAACATCTGTTTTACAACAAAGCTACAAACGCTTGTAATAATCTAAAAATAAACTAACAATTCATTTTTTAAAAATAAATATTTTTAAAATAAATAATATCTTATAACAATTTTAAAATAATACTTTGATATTATTAAAATCAAATATTAATCTTCTATCATGTACTACTAATAATTAAAATATTTATATTTATTTATTAAATTTTAATCTTTATCAACAATAAATATATGCATTTAACTTTAACTTGTCTTTTTAAAACTTTTAACTTTAAACATTTATTTATTAAATTTATTAATGCAGTATTGATTATGGCCAGTTTTCCCAACCATATACTATTATCATCCCCATTGAAACGTCTCTCTCAAACATCAGCACAATTTTTACATATCAAATACTCATGAATTACTTTAATTACACTTTTTAAAAGATTATCATAAATAAATTAACATCATATAGCTAAATATATCTTAAATTTAAAATTTTTTAAATAGATTGATACAATAATTTATGGAGACCCATACAAAAGGGCACATATCCTCCTCCTTCGGATAAAAATTTTAAATTAACCATCTACCTTCCTCTTCATTAATCTACAATTAACATCTTCATTTTTCATATCATTAAATATCATAATCAATCACTTTAACATGAAATTTTATAAAGCACTGGAACTTCACATTAAAATCTCAACCAGAAAACACTTTTAAATAAAATCATCATACTTTCTTTTACTTTATAAAATTAAGTCTCACTTTTCCTTTATTTATATCTTTAATTAGGTCATTTTTATTTCCCTAATCTTACTATGAAATATCAAATGTTTATATTCCTTTAAATAACACCTTTTACACAAATTAAACTATAAATACATATTTTTATAGTTAACACTATCTTTTAAATCACACTTTATATTTTACTTTTACACTTGTTGCTAGTTTCATTATCAATTTTAAATGAATCATTATCTATTAAATCTAGACATTTTTAATCTAAAGAGATTAACTTTATCCCTGAAGATTTATTAATTTTATGACTACTACTACAATATTTATGAAAACTCTTAAATTCATCCATAAATCTTTTCATAAATTGATCTTTTATAAGATCTACTCACTCTTATCATATTATTAATTTCTCCCTAAATTAACATTTACTGACTTGATAATAAATTATTTTATTATATAAAAATAAAATATCTGAACATCATACTAAAACTTCACCCACAATACATCCTTTGAAAATTGTAATTCACACTTCAGAAGGATATGGAATTAAACTTCTTGCATTATAAGTTCCTTTCTCACCATCTGGTGTGGTTAACATAAATGCATTTTCACCTACTTTGCAAGATATTCTATATGGACCCTCATATAGACTAAGAAATTTCTTGAACTGATTTCTTTGAAGGTTGCTAACATGGGGTGTTCTAACTAGAACTAAATCATTAATTTTAAATGGATGTGATTTATTATGGGATTTCTTTACTCTTTTTTCACCCATAATATGAAGCTTTACTTTAGCTTGATTATTATCTTCATCCCTATTAATTTGTTCTCTTACAATTGGTATAGGCATTTTAATCAATAATGGCTCATGTCTACCATAATGTAAACGAATAGGAGTGAAACCAGTGGATTCATTATACGTACTATTAATATAGTTAATAACCTCTGGGAGTTTATGAACCCATTTCTTATGATTATCAGCTACATACACCCTAAATAATCGACTAAGCTTCCGCATAACACGTTCGCAAGGATTAGACTGAGGGTTTCTTATGGAGCTCATAACATGTTTGAGGTTTTGATCTTGAATCCATTCATTCCACCTACCCGATATAAAAGCTGTAGCATGATCTGTAAGTATGACCTTTGGTTTTCCTACTAATGGAAATTGATAATTAAGCATGCATTTTATTACAAAATGTGCACTAGTTTTAGGCACAGGATACGCTGATACAAATTTGCTAAAAACATCATAGGCTACCAAAATAAATTTCTGTTGTTTAAATGGTGGGAGAGGCCCGTAAAAATCAATTGCTAATAATTCAATAACTCGATCTGGAATAATAGGCTGCATAACACCTACAAACGATTTATTACAATATTTAGACTTTAAGCAAGTAGAACATGTTTTAATTTTCCTTATGACACGTTTATACATTCCATCCCAATAAAATATAGATTTTAAAACATACATAATCTTTGGTGCACCATAGTGACCATAACTACAATGTACATACATTATCAATTTATCAATCATAGAGTTAGGTACAACTATCCTCCATGATTCCCCCTGATTTGACTTTAAATTATACATAAGTAAATTCTGGTACATCTTATACTTGCTAAAAATCCTTTTTATATATTTACTTTTACTATTTACGTTATCATGATTATTTAGGATAGTCATGATTCTATTTAATTTCTGATCCTGACCTTGAATCATAGAAGAGATTATTATAATCATCCACTATAGATTCATCCCTGATTACATCCACACTACTAATAATTATATTTTGAGCATTAGGATGTTGGGACATCAGACAAATAGGGTGGCGGCTAAGAATATCAGCAGGGATATTCTGTCTCCCTTCAATATAGAGAACTCTATAGTTGAATTGCTGGAGATACAAGCTCCACCTAACAAGTCTCTCATTACTGAGGTAGCTCTTGTTTAAAAACTCCAAGCTTCTATGGTCGGTCAACACAATTACCTCTGAACCTAATAACAATTGACGTAATTTCTGAAAAGCCCAGACAACAGCCAGGGTCTCCTTTTCAGTAATAGTGTAATTCAACTCAGCACCTCTTAAATGTTGGCTTAAGAAGTACAATACATGAGGTACCTGATCCTCATCGAGCTGATATAACACTACTCCCAGACCATAGTAACTACTATCTGTCTGCACATAGAATGTTTTATTAAAGTCAGGATACATTAAAATCACGTGTTTTAAAAATTTACTTTTAATTATACTAAATTCATTATCATGTTCAGCAGTCCACTTCCATTTTTCAGTTTTCTTTAATAACCGAGACAAATTTATTGTATCTTCAGCGAAATTTTTATAGAATCTATTATAATAGTTACATAATCCAAAAATGATTTTAATTGTTTAACTGTTTTTGGAATGGGAAAACGTTGAATAGCTGCAATCTTTTCAGGATGGGGCTGGATTCCATGCTCATTTATTAAATGACCTAGAAAAGTAATTTCTCTAGCTGCTATTGAACATTTTTCCATATTAATTTTGACATTTTGTATTTGACATTCTGTAAAAAATAATTTTAAATGTTGGAGATGCTCATGTAAACTGTCAGAAGCAATAACTATATCATCCACATACATGATGATTTTTTCCTTTAATTGTTTCGAAAAAATCATGTCTAAACATCTAATCAAGCCAGCACCACTATTAATGAGACCAAAAGGCATCCGTCTGAAAACATACGATTGGCCTTGAAATCGAAATGCTGTATATTGCTGATCATTCTCATGCAGTGGTATTTTCCAATAACTAGCTGTCAGATCAAATGTAGAGAAAATTGACCTCTTGTGAAATTTAGTTAAGAGCTCATGTACAGGTGGAGGAATGTCACGCTCTGGTATAGTTACATTATTTAGCATACGAGCATCTAAACATACTCTAATACTGCCATCCTTCTTCTTCACAATAACCAATGGGTTTATGTAAGGAGAAGGGCATTTTTTAAATTATATTCCACTCTAGCATTTTGTCAATTTGACTCTGTACCTCATCCTTATATTGGTAAGGAATTGGGTACATCTTTTGATGGAAAGGATCATTACTCTTCAATTTTATTCTATGGGTATATCCCTTTATTATACCAGGGATTTTAGAAAAGATATTTTTAAAATCATACATTAATTGATATAAATTTTCACCTAATTTAGAATTGATTGCATAAACATGTTCAATTTTGGCCTTTATGCTGGCATCAATTAATGTGTTCTGGATGCATAATAATTGACTAGAAAGGTTATGCATACCATATTCAAAAGTAAGCCTTTCTTCTTTACAAATAAAAATTTTATTATAAAAATCAATCTGACATTTGTTTAAGATCATGAAGTCAGCTCCTATTATGGCTTCATGTATTAATCCAGGCATAATAAGGAAAACATGCCCATACTCTGTATTATTTATTTTGAAGGTAATCCAGACTTGTTTATTTGATAACTTTGTCCTCTTTCCATTTGCTAAAGTTACTTGGATCTGCTTTACTGGCAATGAAGGTATATCCCTTTCTACACTCACCAGATTTTGATATGTTGACTCTGATAATATGGAAGCTTGACTTCCAGAGTCAATTAATGCTTCAATTCTGATATTGTTTATGTATAAAATTACAATAGGACATTGATAAGTTATAGGTGGTTCGCCTATAGTAAAGGGCTCTAAATAATCAATATCAAGATCTAAAGTATTAAGCATCCACATCTGATCATTCCCCATTTTGTTAGCACCGGGTCCTTGCAAAGAGGAACTAACATACAAAGACCTTTCTAGTTTAATTTCTTACTACTGGTTTTATTAGCTGGTCTTTTTAAAATTGTGGTCACACCACTAGTAGAAGGCTGATTATTTTGATCATCATTTCTGTCCCTAAATGTATCAAATTTAACAAAATTTCTTAAGTGTGGAGACATCCTATCTCTACCTCTATACTCAAATTTCCTTTTATATCCTGCAGAAGGTCTCACACCAGTGTTAACATTTAATATTTGCTAACAGATAATTATTTCTATCTTTGTTTACTTTAAATCTATTGTCCATAGATAATTCAGCTACTTCAAGAGCATCTAATACCTCTGATACTTCTTCTATTGAACCACGATCAGCAGCTATCAACAACTGTTCAACGTTTTTAGTTAAGTTATGCCTTACAATTCTTACAATCTGTACTTCTGATAATGGACAAGCAGTCAATGTTTTCAACCAAACAGCTTGATTTCTGAAAAAGCTTGTATAGCTGCCTTTACTAATATGGTATTTTTCTTGAGTAATTTGGTATCTGATGCAATCTTGTTTATCAGAGTTCCAAAAACTTCCAACAATAAAACACTTAAAGTCGCTGTAAGTTATTGGTTTCTCAAACAGTGATTGCCACCAATCTTTGGCAATTCCATACAAATGATTGCTACATACTGCTACTTTTTCTTTTTCTGACAAGGAACATATGGAAAATAATTCATCCAAATTATTTAAAAATTCTGAGGGATTTTCCATATACTCTCCTTTAAATGGTTTGACTTTCATAAAACGTAAAGCCATTGAATTATTAGCATTTCCTTCACAATTAACCACTTCTCTACTCGGTCTACTATCAATTTCTTTCACAACAGTATTTTCTGACTGAGTACTATTACCCTTCCTTACCGATTCTACTTTATCTATTCTTAATGAATTAACATAATCATCATATGCCTTATCACTTATTCTCCCTTTTAACACTTCTGTCTTTGTATTATTTACATTTTTCGTCTCTATCTGGTCATACATTTGTTGAAATTTCCCCTCTAAATCCATTTGTTCAAGTACTTGCTTGACATATCCTTTCTGTTCCTTCCTAAATTCATCCAAATTCTTATCTAAGATTTCTTTATACTTATCATTATTTAGTTCTAACATACCTGCATGCTCTTTTATATCATTTTGCATACGTTTTAAATTTTCTCCTACCTTTGATCGATATTTATGTTCATCGATTCTTTTAACATCTAGTTCCTTAAATTTTTCTATCAGTTCCTTCTCTATTTCATCCTTTATATCTCCTTTAGTCTGAACTATTGCACTCCTAACACTTTTAATATCTTCACTAACATTATTAACATGGCTTTTAACCTCACAAATCTCACTATCAACCTTCAATTTATAGCTATCAATTTTTAAAGTTAAATCATTATTATTGATCCTACATTGATCAATAGATTCTGCTATTTGATCTTTCAAATTTTTAATCGTGCTCTCTGAAAATTCACAAAATTTTCTTTCCAACAATTCCTGATTTTTATCATCAATTTTTATTACTTCTAACTTTAAAGATTCAACTACTTCTTCATTTTTACTAAACTTTATATCCAGATTATTAATTTTATCTTCTACTTCTTTTTTAAAATTCTTTACAATTTCAGAATTATTATCAATCTTTTTATTTATATTGTCTATACAAGATCTGATTTCTTCCCTATCTTTACTTAAGTCTTCTTTAACTTCTTTAATATTTTCCTCAAGAGATTCTACTTTTATATTATTCTTATTTATATACTCTCTAAGAGTATCAAACTTCATATTCATATCTTCTTTAAAAGACTCAAATCTTATACTATTTTTATGACTCTCCTCTTTCATTTCTTCTTTAATAGCATCAAATCTAATACTATTTTTATGACTCTCCTCTTTTATTTCTTTCTTAATAGAATTATTCACTGAATCAATAATACCTTGACTCATTAATTCAAAATGTTTCATAAAATCAAACATTGAAAAGTTCTCCATAGTTTTCTCAGTTTTTACTACTTCTTTCTCTACTGTTTTAAAAATTATCTCTTCCTCCTCCTCTATTTCACTATCCATATTTTGAGTATTTTCTAATATTGTCTCACAATCTACTAATTTCTCCACCTCTTTTCTCTCCTCACACCTATTATTCTCAATGATAAAATTAGACATCTCAACCTCTAAATCTTTATCCCAGTTATCCATTTCTATATTTTTTAAAATTCAATTCTATTAGTATGCAGTACTTATTATCAATATTTCAAAAATAATAATTCCCTATCAACCTTTCCATCTCCACTCAATTCACTTCTACAATTAATCACAAAACATCATCTTTGAAAACTCTACACTATTTATTATAAACTAATTATATAACTATGAATAACAAAATTGTGTCATGTCATTATCTTCACACCTATGATCCATAGACAATTTGCACATAATATATTATATTCAATATACATTTAAAATAT